>OZ024742.1:179231768-179256768 GCA_964016885.1 Eledone cirrhosa
TCATGCGACTGCATGAAAGAGTTTTGGCTGCTATTATTTAGGGTATGTGTCTCTTGGTGTATATTTGTGTATATGTGGCATGTCTAACATAGACACAAGACTCTCTCATTGGAATGTACACAACATCAAATAGGTAGATATGTATGCATGTCTGCATGCATGCATGTGTAGGTATGGATGTTATTGTATGTGTGGATGTGGATATTTTGAGTTGTAGGTGTGCATGTGTATATGCTTTGTATCTGTACATGCGTATATACAGTTATTAGATGTAACATTTTTGGAATGTTTTACATATATTTACTGTTCCATTAATGGATTGTATTTGTAATTTCTTAACTAGTTGTGTTCTTTCTGTTTCTGTGAAGCTCAGCTTCTCAAGATGTGTATTGAGGCAGTTACTAACATATCCCAGTGCCCCAATAATCACAGGCATAAATCTGAAGGTGTAATCAGGGTGGAGTGTCTGCATATTTCTCATCAGTTATGCATAAATATTCTCCATTTCGTTAACCTTTGATATTATATGGGCATCTGCTGGGCAGCTAACTTCCACTACTGTGCATGCCTTCTTTAATCTGTCCCATATCATTATATCTGGTCTATTCTGCCTGCATTTTATTGGGTTTTTTACTGAAACATTCCACTAGTACTCATTTATATTATGTATATGTATGTCTTCCACATTGCTGTAGCTTTTAACGTGTTTATCATCGAGGCTATCTTTTCTACGGATTGCATTGTACGTACGTATGTATGTTATCTCTTTCTCTTATTTTCGAGTATATTATTTGACCGGCCACCTTCCTGGTAGCAAGGTTGTAAAAGAAAAGAAATTGTCATCCCTTGAATCGCAAGAATGTTTTGCAAATTTTGAAGGTGCCAGCTATCGCAGCCATTTGTAGACTGTGAATTAGGGAGCTGCGCTCTTTGTCCGCAAATCTAAGTTCAGTCATACTTTGGTCCAAGCGGGTTGGTATATAACCCGTAGCTCCAATAATGATGGGTATAAAACTAAAGGTGTATCTTGGATACTGTATTTGTAAACTCCTCATCAATGGTCCGTAGATGTCCTCCTCCTTCTCCTGTATTTTTCTGACAACGTTTACATCAAGTGGGCAGCTGATCTCAACAACAGAACACGTTTTCAATGTGTGGTCCCACACAACAATATCAGGCCGGTTGTGCTTTAATTTGGTGGCAGTTTTTATTTTCAGGTTCCACCAGTATTCCTTAGTACCATCTATCTCAATATATTCTTCCTCGTTTGTTGTTAATTTTGTTTTCCGAAGAGCATTCCAGATAGTTCTAGCTATCCCATCGTGTCTCATGGGGAGGTAGTAGCGAGATGACATTCTTTCGCAGCTGGCAACAATGTAGCTTACATCTTCGATCTTTGTTTTACATAGCCTACATTTATTGTCAGCTGATGGCCCTCCTCTTTTGTGCAGCAGATATTTGGTAGGGAGTTATTTTTCCTGTATTGCATAGAGATATCCTTCAAGGTGTGATGTCATAAACTTGTCGGAACTCCATGCCAGGCTTTTTGAGTGGTTTATACCCTCTATGGTCTGTGGTTTACGTCTCAAATATCCATGCACAACTTTTTCTGTAAATTGGTCAATTTTTTCATCTTGTTTGAACATTGAATAGGATCTTCCGATTTCTCGGGATGAGATATTTATATCAGGCTTTATTCCATATCTCTCCTCCAGATCAGTGGCTATTCCAATGATATTTTTTTTTCATGCTCATAAACCTTGGAAAGATGGTTGCCAATCTTTTTCCACTGTTGAAGATGTTGCTTCAGTGTTACTATTCGGGTCTCATATGATGTTAATATGGATTTTAGACCCCGGCCTTGCGTGAGAAGTATAGCCTATCCACATCACAATTTATGTTAAAGTTCCTAGTAACACTGAGAAGTTTGAGAGTTCTAACATCCATCTCACTTAGTTCTTGCAATGACCAGTCAGCATGTATGTATGTATGTATGTATGTATGTATGTATGTATGTATGTATGTATGTATGTATGTATGTATGTATGTAATGTATGTATGTGTCTATGTCAGGTCACCAGTTGGTGCTACTGGTAACATGTATCCCAATACAACCTGTCTCATGGTCGGGTCGTTGGCGACTAAACTGGCAACCCCACCAAGGTTTCTTGGTGAGGAGGGTGACTTTGGACATCCTGCAGGACTAAAAAAAAAACCTCTCAAAGGGCAAAGGAGCTCTTAAGAGTCAATGGCCATCCAAAATCACCGGGAGAGATGACCCCTTAGCCTTTGTCAAGGCAGAATTCTAGGAGAAGGAAAACTCTGATATAACACTTGCAACCCTGATGGTATCCAATGATGTTGACTTGTTCTTCTTTTTGGTAAATATCATCTTGGTTAAGAGTGTGGGACTGGCTTTGTGCAGTGCCTTTGCTCACTATAAAAGCTTCACGGCACAGGCATTGCTTTATATCTGGAGATCTCTCTGCACTTGTCATCACATGGTACCAAGGGCCCAGCACAATGTGTCAATAATTGTCACAAGTGTAGTGTTTGTACCAGAGTTTTCAAGTCGCTGGCTGGACTAAAAAGTCACACTCGTACAGCGCATCGGTAGGGGTTCTTCTACATGGATATAAAGTAGTGGCCGTACTCGAAAACGAGTTGGCAGCCACCATGTATTATGTATGCATGTTTATGTATATGTATGCAAGTAAGACTGTTGATTTCCCTAAACTTTAAACATAACACTCAGAAGATACTGTAAATTAAAAGCCGACTTGCACTTATAATTCCCACTAAACCAAACCCTGAACCGCATCCCTATATACCGTAAATCAACCATGGACCGCACCAGTCACCGGAATGGGGAAGACAGATGTTATCAAGCTGCAGTTATCATGTTAAGTAGTTTCTGTAGAAAAACTATTAATATGTGCAGCGTCTACAACCCCATTACATAATAGGCGGTGCTCTCCCCTTCCTTTGAATCCCTGAAATATAAACTCCCATATGTATGTATGCATGCATGACCACTGCTTGGTCGAATGTTTAAGAAGTTTGCTCCACGCCCAGGATGTAACGTGTTCGATCCTCCTGCTTGACATCTTTGGGCAGTGTCTTTTGCCATAGCCCTACCCGACGAAAGTCTTGCAGGTGAAATTAGACATGCGGAAACAGTGTAAAAGTCTGTTAGTTGTACCGTACCTGTATTTCATTGGGCTGGCCTTTTTATACACCCTGTATCACTTTGAATCTCTCTAAAAATTACGTTATCGGTATTTGTGACGTGGGGTGAAATACCCAAACACTTTCACGATAATTTTATCAGTAGCCCATTTCGTTGATCGAACATATGACACTCTCATCGGCGAAACCGATGGACGTTAATTTAATTTAATATATATATATATATATATATATATATATATATATATATATATATATATATATATATATAAGTATGTACACGTACATACATACATGTATACAGACGTACAGTAGTATGCATATATATATACATACATGCACACATATATATATGTACGGATGGATTCACCGAACATTTATTATAATGCTCGGTGTGTTTGTAAACAAACATCCCGTATTAAGCCGTAGTGTCTAGCAAACATCGTTGCTTGATTGTTCAACACTGACAAAGGAACGCTATACTGGTTTAAAGCTTATCAGCTATCGTCAGCAACGTATACCTTCCTGCCAGATTGTTGAACGTATATACTTACCTTATGCATATTAACGGCTGAGTAGCCCAATTTGCATATTAACAGTCGTACTAAGAGTGGGAATGAAATCTCGTTTCATTTTTTCCGTATATATATATATATATATATATATATATATATATATATACAACATGGTATGCAAATTCTCGAAATTTCGAAGTGCTGAGGATTTAAGAAGTTCATAGAAAATATAAGAAACTGAGATGCAGAAATTATCTGTGAACAGAGTTAGTTGCCATAAATTGTAGCTTAGAAAATTGGGTAAAACACTTCTGTATGTATGGTCCCGTAACTTCTGATAGAGTAGTAGGGGCGCCGTGTTGACATACGGCGTTTCATGGTCATTTTAAGCCTGGCGGAGCCCATACCTCTCCAGGCCTGAGTACAGTATATTTCTTACAGAAAGAGAAAGGATCGACTCCGGTACTAGACTGGTACTTTTTTATGGACCTCGAAAGGATGAAAGGCAAAGTTGACATCGGCGGAATTTGAACTCAGAAAGCAGAGAGCCGGGACGAATACCATAAAGCATTCTATCCGACGTTCTACTTCACCGCCTAAAATACCCCTGTAGATGGAAAAAATCGTTACCAGCTATTTTATAGGCTATTATTAATATAGCAGCCAAGGGCGGTGGATTGGCAGTATCGGTAGAGGGTCGCAAGCCATGCTTTCCACCATAGTTACGCCCCTTTACGATCTGAGTTCAAATCCCGCCGAGGTTGACTTTGCCTTCCATCCTTACGGGGTCGATAAAATAAAGTACCAGTCATGCACTGGATAATTGCTGGCCTTGTGCCTATAGTAGAAATAATTATTAACATAGCAACCAAGGGCGATGGATCGGCAGTATCGGTAGAAGGTCGCAAGCCATGCTTTCCAGCATAGTTACGCCCCTTTACGATCTGAGTTCAAATCCCGCCGAGGTTGACTTTGCCTTCCATCCTTACGGGGGTCGATAAAATAAAGTACCAGTCATGCAATGGGTAATTGCTGGCCTTGTGCCTAAAGTAGAAATAATTATTAATATACCAACCAAATGTTATTTTCTGCTTTTGAATTTCTACATTTTCTATGTAATTTATATACGTATGTTTGCCTGTACAATTATGCAGGTTCATTTACTTTTATAAATAAGTATGTATGTCTGCATATCTGTATGCAGGTCTCTGCTTGTGCATGCTTGTGTATGCATGTAAGCACGTTTACACAAGGCATGCAGGTGTGAGCTTTTTTGCATGTGGCAATTAAAATGTATCGTTCAAGATATAAGCTAGTGCCGCCCCCTTCAACCACCCAGGTCACAGCACCGACAACTCTTGTCATATAACATTTCCTTTACATGTAAATCGTGGCAGTAAAGGCGATAAGCGATGTCAGACATTTGTTTGTGTTTCATTGACCAAAGAAAAGAGAGCGTTGGTAATTTCTTTCTTTAAGCATTCTGATAAAAAATACAAATAATATCAAAAAATAAAACAGTGAAATAATTATAATTGGTCATAGTTTACATATTTTATATAGTGTATATATACTATATGCTTTGTATTAGTGGTATTGAGGGAGTGAAACAGATACACACATATGTATGTATGTATGTATGTATGTATGTATGTATGTATGTATGTATGTATGTACCCACACAAACACATTCATTGACATATATATATATATATATATATATATATATATATATATATATATATATATATATATATATATATATATATAGAGAGAGAGAGAGAGAGAGAGAGAATGAGTGAAAGAGAAAGAAAGAAAGAGTAAAACATATGTATATATGTACACACATGTATACATATGTGTATCTGTCTGTTTATTTGTCATGTATTAACTATATTTACACATGTGCATATATATGATACACGCACACACACACACACACACATATATATATATATACGCGTACATTATAATACATACATACATACATACATATAGAGATAGGCAGAAAAACTAATGTAAATCGGTCCTCCATCGGTTTCGGCGATAACACTTCCAGTTTTTCGATCAATTGAAATACTAACACATTGAATTATTAGGTAAATAGGGCGGTGGATTGGCAGTATCGGTAGAAGGTCGGACAGCATGCTTTGACTCATAGAGTTACGGCCCTTTCCATTCTGAGTTCAAATCCCGTCGAGGTTAACTTAGACTTTCATCCTTACGGGGTCGATAAAATAAAGTACCAGTAATGTACTGGGTAATTGCTGGCCTTGTGCCAAAAGTAGAAACAATTATTATGTAAATGGTTGAGAATTTCAAAGTCCCTATATACTTCACGGAATTCTTATGGAGATTCCACGTCACAGTGTACAACATGGCTGGCCTTTTGAATTCCATATAAAATCCATCCAACAGGCTTCCCTCACATTTCTCGCCTACCTAACTTCAATCATGATATTTAGGTTAACTTGTGGCTATGCTGAAAGTTAGCTTAAGATGCCACCGAGTGTCTCGGAACTGGGATCTCATGATTGAAAACCGAATGTCTTACTCACGCTGCCATGCCGACACCTATATATATACACATACACTCTCTCACACACACGCACACACACACACACACACATACACACACATACATACACACAAACATACAAACACACACACACACACATACACACACATACATACACACAAACATACACACACACACACACATATATATATATATATCTATATAGATATACATATGTATTTGCCACGCTGCCATGCCGACACCTATATATATACACATACACTCTCTCACACACACGCACGCACACACACACACACACACACACACACACACACACACACACACACACACACACATACACACATACACACAAACATACACACACACATATATATATGTCTATATACACATACATATGTATACGCACTAACAATAATACAGCTTGCCGGAGACACGTGTGTGTGTTTTGCCTTTCAACCTTTCGAGGTCGCTAAAATAAAGTACTAGTCTAGCAGTGGGGGTCGTTTCTTCCTCGAAATCTATTTCGCAATTCCTCTCCCTCATTCTCAATCCTTCTCTGGAAGAAATTTGTTCAGGCCTGGGGAGAGTTGGGCTCCGCCAGGCTTTAAAAGGCTCAAGAATCACAGTATGTCACTATAGCACGCCTACGACTCTACCAAGATTTACGGGACGAGAAGAAGAATACACACACACACACACACACACACACATACATACATACATACATACATACATATATACATATATATATTATAATTGTTTCTACGTTAGGCACAAGGTCAGCAATCACCCAGTGCATTACTGGTACTTTATTTTATCGACCCCGTAAGGATGAAAGGCAAAGTTAACCTTGGCGGGATTTGAACTCAGAATGGCAAGGGCCGTAACTCTATACGTCAAAGCATGGCGTCCGACCCTCTACCAATACTGCCAATCCACTGATTATAATAATATATAATTGTTTCTACGTTAGGCACAAGGTCAGCAATTACCCAGTGCATTACTGGTATTTTATTTTATCGACCCCGTAAGGATGAAAGGCAAAGTTAACCTTGGCGGGATTTGAACTCAGAATGGCAAGGGCCGTAACTCTATACGTCAAAGCATGGCGTCCGACCCTCTACCAATACTGCCAATCCACTGATTATAATAATATATAATTGTTTCTACGTTAGGCACAAGGTCAGCAATCACCTAGTGCATTACTGGTACTTTATTTTATCGACCCCGTAAGGATGAAAGGCAAAGTTAACCTCGGCGGGATTGAACTCAAGATTATAATAATATATAATAATATATGTGTGTGTGTGCGCGCGCAAGAAGGAAATTGTACGTTATCAGGTCGCCGATGAGGTAGAAATGCTGTTGTCCGTGTTCGCCTTATGAAATAGTGTTTTGTTTGTGAGTGTGCGTGTACATATATATATATATATAACAAAGAAGGTGTGGTAAGATACCAGGTGGACCATAACGCACCAGAGTACTCAATACTTGGGGTAGTAGAGTAGGTAATATGAAAAGATTCAGGGCCCCGACGGCTGAGCCCCGGCCGTTTCGACAGCTAGATCCGTCGAAACGGCCGGAACTCAGTCGTTGGGGTTCTGAATCTTTTCATATATATATATATATATATATATATATATATATATATATATATATATATATATATATATAGAGAGAGAGAGAGAGAGAGAGAGAGAGTAATTGAGTGAGAAAACCCCAGTACTATTCAGATTATTGATTTATCGATGCTGAAAGTATGAACGGTAAAGTCAGCCTCGGTAAGATTTTAACACAGTGCAGAGAGCCAGAATGAATACTGTAGAGTACCACGTCATATCAACCCGTACGTATTTCTATCTGTAAACATACGTAGAGTGGGGGCACGTGACCTACTGGTAACGGTGTTGGACTTACGATCATAATGTCTTGGGTTCGATTGCTGGATTGCGTGTTATGATCTTGAGCAAAACACATCATTTCACGTTGTTCCAGTATACTCAGCTGAAGATGAGTACCAGCAATAGCCGGGGGTTTATTCCTGCGATGGACTGGCTTCTTGTCCAGATGGGAGTCTTGCTCTCAGTCGCTTCACGCCATGAAACCGGGATAAGCACCGGCCAAAAGAGCCTTCTGGCTTAAGATAGATTTTAGACTAGACATACGTAGACATGTATGGATCCACAACTGCTGGCGGATTCGCAGGGGGTACCGTTGTGATATATGACATTTCTTGAAGGCTTTAAACCTGGTGGAGCCCTTTCCCTCTTCAGCTTTTGATACAGGCAATTTCTTCCGCTGAAAGAGAGAGTGACTAAGACAGGAAGTGAGAAAGAGATATAGAGGAAGAATCAACCCTAGTATTGGGCTGGTACTTTATAACCGACCTTGAAAGGATGAAAGGCAAAATTGACCTCCACATGATTTGAACTCAGAGCATAGATATCCAGAGTAAATAGAGTAAACAGAGTAAACAGAGTAAAAAGCCAACGTTTTTACGACTCAGCTAATGCGCCGCCACATACACACACACACAGAGACTTTTTTTTCCAATTCCAACCCACCTGCCCCCTCAATCTATCTTATTTCTCATTCTTTCTTCTGATGAAGGACTACCGTCCGAAACGTTAAGACCCTCTTCCTGCTATTTCAAGCTTTAACCTAATATATTCCATCCATATACTGTACTGATTGTGCTTTTATTTCTGTTTACCTTTTACACACACACACACGCATATGTATACATATATATATATATATATGCAAATTTATACTTATACACCTATACAAATACCGACACGCTAATAATCTTATAAAAAGAGTAAAAATAGGTTACAGTGAATACAGAAAAGGCAAACAGAAAAAGAGAGGCAGGGATATATATTTATATATGCCAAGGGAGTTAAAACTAGGCAGACTAAGATAATATTTTCTTTAATAAATGATTTGTCGTTTCGAAGTTTTAATTCCCGACATTGTATCCTAAGGTTCAGGAAGTGCAAGTAGAGCTTGTCTTTTTTTTTCCTAGGTTATTTTTAATAGGGGACTGTAATTGCAGGTGTGTAGACAGGGCATTAAAAAAATGTGAAATAGTGTAACAAACCAATATTAGAATGGTAATTGGGTTCGTTCTGGGGTTTTCGGGTGCCCAACTCGCAGAATTGTTATAGATATGCAAGAGGGAGTTTTCTAAGAGAGATAGTGAGACTTTTCTGTGATGCGAGTGAAAGATGTGCTAGATCTATGCTAAACCTGAGAAACACTTTTCTGAGATGATGGAAAGAGATATGCTAGATCTGTACTAGACGTTCCTGCAAGAGACGTTCCTTACTAATTAGAGAGGATCTTTTCTGTGATGCGAGAGAGATATTTTTTATATATAAGCTACAAATTTGCTAGTGAGTGATTATCTCTGAGAGAGAGAGAGAGGGGGGGGGGCTTTTTTCTGAGATTCTACAAAGGGAGATCACTAGGAATGTGCTAGAACGGTGTTAGAGAGAGATGGGATTTTCTGAGATGGTAGGGAGAGAAAGAGATATTTTGTAGAAATGTGTTAGAACTGTGCAAGAAAGGGAGGAAAGAGAGATGGAATTTTCTGAGATGGTAAAAAGGGATGTGCTAGATCTGTGTTGAAGAGAGATTTCTTCTGAAAGATATTTGGTTTTCTAGGATTGTAGAGAGAGACATGGTATATAGAAATGTCCTCTTGGAGAGAGAGAGAGAGGGAGAGAGAGAGAGAGAGAGAGAGAGAGAGAGAGAGAGAGAGAGAGAGAGAGAGAGAGAGAGAGATTTTTTAGATGCTAGACAGAGACTACTTCTGAAAAGGGAAATAATTTTCTTGGTAAAGATAGAGTTGAACTAGAGATATATTGGAGAGAGATGGACTTGTCTGAGATGCTAGAGGCAGATATGTTTGAGCTGTGATAGTACTGAACTAGAGAGATATTTACTCTGATATATATATAAATATATATATATATATATATATATATATATATATATATATATATATATATATATATATATATATATATATATATATATATATATATATATATATATATATATATATATATATATAGAGAGAGAGAGAGAGAGAGAGAGAGATGTTATAAAGCTCCACTTGATGTATTTTTAATGCTGTATTTACATAATCTAGTTGTCTGTCTTGCTAGGATGGCTTAATGGTTATGTAGTTGTTTCCACTGTATACTTACTGGCAATGAGTTGTATTTCCTGATGTTTCAGCTGGACACGAACATTAAGTCTCTTTGTTGTAGAAACAGGATACAGTCTGATAACTATTCATCTGGTACACCACCCAACCATGACCCCTATCACAACTAGATTAACATGAATGAATTTACATGACTAATTTACCGTGAGTGAAGGAGTGTGTCTGAGTGGTTATGGTGTTCAGCTTACGATTGTAATATTGTTTCTACTTTTGGCACAAGGCCAGCATATACCCAGTGCATTACTGGTACTTTATTTTATCGACGCCGTAAGGATGAAAGGAAAAGTTAACCTCGACGGGATTTGAACTCAGATCCTAAAAGGCCGTAACTCTATGCGTCAAAGCATGGCGTCCGACCCTCTACCGATCCCTAGGCTGAGTGACAAGTTGTGTTCTTGCGCAACATACTTAATTTCCCATTGCTTAAGACAACTCGACTAAAAATAAGTACCTGCCACACCTAAGGGGTGGGGGTGGGGTGGGTGGGGGTGTTGGAGTATCTCTGTTATAGATTGGTGTCTTGTCCAGTGGAGTGGTGAGTTTTATATTCTCAGTTCGCTTAAAATCAACATAACTGTGATTGGTTCCGTCTGATAAACCCCGGAGATCAAGACACTCTCTAACCATTAACCTTTAAATTTGTTTTTAATTTATGATGAGTAAATCGGGCCAACAAGGAAAGTCCCTCTACATGATCGCTTGACCTGCCACTATAGCAGTCAAATTTCTCTAAAATCTTCTTTTTTTAATCACACAATGAATAGTGTAGCCCTGCACATACACAAAGATGGGTTAGTCGAAGCTTGAACACATTTTGTACTCCACCATACGGAATCGACAAGCAAATGAGAGGAGCCTCTTCTTGATCATTTGATCCGTATACCCTCAATTAATAGGGCACAGCTTCGGGGTAGCCTATGGACTTCGAGAGTCATTAAGATTGGATGTCGTATCCATAACGTCCCACCTCTTGGTCACTTTGTCACATCGCCTAATGTGTTTGTGTGTTTTTATTTTAGTCATGGGTGTAACGGCAGTGTCCTCAACCTTTTTCAGGGACTGCTGGGACGGAAGTAGAGGGGAACAAATTATCCTCAAATCGGAGACCTTGTCTGTATACTTACAATAGAATGAACTCCACTGAAGCAAACAAAGGGCCGGGTTGTGTGGTCTGCTAAACCGTTTAACCAAATTAAGTCTACAACACAAAACTCAGAACACAAAAAGCTGTATTAAATACTGCAAAGCATTTCGTCTGAACTTTTAACAATTCCGCCAAATTACCACCAGTATAGATTGCTTTAATCAATTTATCAGAATGAAGGGCAATGGCACATGACTTGTGGGCCTCCTAGATAGGTGGAAGAGAGAGAGAGAGAGAGAGAGAGAGAGAGAGAGAGAGAGAGAGATAGAATGCTTGCACCTCTGTGACTATATATATATATATGTGTGTGTGTGTGTGTGTGTGTGTGTGTGTGTGTGTGTGTGTGTGTGTGTGTGTGTGTGTGTGTGGCGTGTGTGTGTGTGTGTATGTGTGTGTGTGTGTGTGTGTGTGTGTGTGTGTGTGTGTGTGTGTGTGTGTGTGTGTATATACCCGTAAATCCTGAGAGAATCGTAAGAGCACAGTGGTGATATGCAGTGTTTCTTGGGCCTCTTTAAACCTGGTGAAGCCCATCACCTCACCTCTCCAGGTCTGAATATATCCAATTTCTTCCAAAGAAGGATAAAATGTGATTGAGAGAAAGTGAGGAGAAGGTTCAGAGGAAAAATTGACCCCAGTACTGAACTGGTACTTTGGAGGGATTTGAACTCAGAGCGCAGAGCCAGAGTGGATACTGCAAATCATTTTATCCGACGTTCTAACATCTTTGCCAATTTGCCGCCTTCTTAGGTTGAAAAACTGACCCAAATTCTGGCAAAATTATGAACTATTTTAAAAGCATCCAAGGGCCAGGTTCTTTGGGATGTTAAACTCAGTGACTGACTAAGTCTATCATCATCCAAGATTTCAAAGAAGGCAAAGGACTGGAACAAATACTGAAAGGCATCTCGTTCACTACCTTTGATTGGTGCGACTTGTATATTATTCTCTACGTATGTATGGACATGTAACTTTTAATTGAGCACCATATTCACATACGCCGTTTCTCGCGCATTTCTATACATGGCGGAGCCCATCTCCTCTCTAGGTTTGAAAATAGCAGATTTCTTCTAGAGAAGGATAGAGAATGGGGGGAAGGAAGTGAGAAAGAGCTATAGAGGGAGAATCGACTTAAACACGATTCCGGTACATTTTTTATCGATCTCGAAAGGATGAAAAGTAGAGTTAACCTCAAAGAGCGTAAAGCCGGACGGATAACCACGTTCTATGATTCTGACAATTCGCCGCCTATGGTACATTATTTTATCAAGGGCGGTGGATTGGCAGTATCAGTAGAAGGTCTGACGCCATGCTTTGCAGCTAAGAGTTACGGCCCTTTATGGTCTGAGTTCAAATCCCGCCGAGGTTAACTTTGCCTTTCATCCTTACGGGGTCGATAAAATAAAGTACCAGTAATACACTGGAATAATTGCTGGCCTTGTGACAAAAGTAGAAACAATTATTTTGTCAAGCTCGAAAAGATGAAAGACAAAGCTGACCGCAATGGAATTTTAAGTCAAGAGCATAGACATCTGAAACGAATACTGTACAGTAAGTCATCTCAGACGACACTCTAGCAATTCCACCATTCCACCTCCATCGACTGATATCTTCTTTGTAGAGTTTCTCCTTAAACTATTTCAATGCCCAAATCTAAGGTTACAGTGACATAACCGATATGTCTATTTAGTAATTCAACCATATAGTGAAATATAGTGAAATAGAATAAAAACTATAAAGTGAAAGAGATTATCACAGACTCACCCTAGATGGTTCATACCCACAGCTTTCTAATCCCTTCCATAACTATAACACCCACACTAGTGTCATTACTACAGCAAAGAGACAACAACCACCATCGCCACCACTCCCACCACCACCGTTACCACCACCACTACTACTGCTGTTGCAGCTGCTCTACTACTACTACTACTACTACTACTACTACTACTACTACTACTACTACTAATACTACTACTGCTGCTGCTGCTACTGTTGCTACTGCTGCTTCTGCTACTACTACCACTACCACTACTACTACTACTACTACTACTACTACTAATGATAATGATATCATTTATTGACCACAAGGGCCGACGTATAGGGGACAAGACAAAAGACTGGGACAGTGGGGTTTTACAGAAAAATCGAGTAAACAATATGAATAACAATAACAAAGTAAAAAGAAAAATACAAGAAAAATTCCCCAATAGGGGGGATGACCACCCAGGGTTCGCTCGGATACCCCACCAATCCTGAACGACCCGACGCTTCGAGAGCACCCTGGAAAGGCACCTCTCTCCTCCTCAAATTTACCCATTCTCGCCTCATTCACCCACCTTTCAGCAAATGTACTGGGAGGCAGCACTTCTCTCTCCACCATCACTTTCCTTTCCAAGTGAAACTTGAAAAAGTTGATGAGGGATTGGCCGAAGAGAAAAGTGTCTGTCTTCAGTCCTTTCAACCTCGTCCACCATACAACCTCTTTCGCTACTGCCACCAGACAGGAAAATTGCCTGCCCTTCCTGGCCAAAAAAAGGCGGCGGGTTGATCTTCACTATGGACTCGGCTGTTCTACACGCGGCAACAGCTGTTCGACATAACTGCACGGACACTGGACGAATGCGTGCAGAACGGTTTCGTCGCTCTGCGCGCATCTCGAGCAGGTCCGTCTGACAGCACTTCCGTGCCTCTAGAGTTTATCTCGAACTGGCAGTGCCTTCCCCCCGCCCCAGTAGCACTGCCAACCGAGGGATTTTTTGAAATTATCCATCGTCCCCGGCTCGAAATTCATCCGGAACAGACTGGTTAGTTCGACTTCGTCGATGCCCAGAGCCTCCCCGAGTGCGTCGTCGCACTTTCCCACCAGTAATCCTCTATAGAACTCGAGAGTGGAAGTTCCACTGACCGCATTGCCCGCCTGGTACTACTACTACTAATAATAATTGTTTCTACTTTTGGCACAAGGCCATCAATTACCCAGTACATTACTGGTACTTTATTTTATAGACCCGGTAAGGATGAAAGGCAAAGTTAACCTCGGCGGGATTTGAACTCAGACCGTAAAGGGACGTAACTCGTTGCTGCAAAGCATGTCGTCCGACCCTCTACCGATACTGCCAATCCACCGAATAATGGTTTCTCATATAGGCACAAGACCAGCAACTTTGGGGGAGGGGGAAGTCGATTTAATCGACCCACTGCATTACTGGTACTTTATTTTATCGACCCTCTTAAAGATGAAAGACAGACTAGTAGTAGTAGTAGTAGTAGTGGTGGTGGTGGTGGTGGTAGTAGTAGTAGTAGTAGTAGTAGTAGTAGTAGTAGTAGTAGTAGTAGTAGTAGTAGTCTCTCTACAGAGTCACAAGAAATAGTAGCCTCAAACCCCATTAAATCTCACACCTCTACCGGAAGGACACACTGGATGATATAGGCTCAGGTGTATTGTGACCAGATAAACGATGGTCACGGCTGGAGCACTCTTGACTGTGGATCTGCTTGATCCTTGTTGACCTACGACTAAATAATAACAATGATGACAACCAATTGCTGCTACTACTACTACTACTACCACCACTACTACAGTTACTATTACTACTACTACTACTACCACCACCAATACTACTACTACCACTACTACAACTACTAACACTACCACCACCACCACTACTACTACTACTACTACTACTACTACTACTACTACTACTACTACTGTTACCACCACCAATACTACTACTACCACTACTACAACTACTAGCACCACCACCACCACCACTACTACTACTACTACTACTACTACTACTACAACTGCACTTATACCATTACACTCTCAATCCCACCCCCATGGGAGGGCAAAACATGTTGGTGGATTTTCTTCCGCCCATGTATGTACATTAAAAGAAAATGCATTAAAATACCCACGTTTATATATATAATCTTCATGTCCTATGAGGACACTTACTTTAAATACCATAACATGATTGAGACCTGATAAATCGTTTTATAGTTGTGACTTCCATTATATTAAATGTAAGACAAGTGTCGGTGGAGATGAAAAAAGAGGTGAGATTTTAAGGTTTGGTCTTCGTAACCTAAAATTATCCCCTATGTCCCCACCTACCACCATAGTTCCAGATTTGAAACAATCCTTCTTTCTTTTATTTAAATGAAAAAAAGATAGAATGAAAATATTTGTATCAAATGACAGCATTTGGGGTATTTTTCAAACTTCAACTTAACCATGAAAGAGAAAAAGTTTGTATTATTATGATATCATGTCTACAAGCAAACATAGACACATATAAATATATATATATACATATACATATGTAGAAGTTCTATTTAAATTGTTGGATACAACAAGAAAATATTTTTATAACTGATATAAAGCACTCAACAAATAATTGGAGTAAAAATACGATATTAACAAATGGAAACTATATTTATAAAACCATATTTATTTCATTATACATATTTGAAGGACACCAAGTTAAATTATAGTGTGCTATCATCAGATAAAATATAATATAAAGCAGTTTTATAAATAAATATTGACATACCCTTAAAGAATGCGACCATTACTGTTGGAAGCTCCCGGTATGTCAATATTTATTTATAAAACTGCTTTATATTATATTTTATCTGATGATAGCACACTATAATTTAACTTGGTGTCCTTCAAATATGTATAATGAAATAAATATGGTTTTATAAATATAGTTTCCATTTGTTAATATCGTATATATATATATATATATATATATATATATATATATATATATATATATATATATATATATATATATATATATATATATATATATATATAAATATATATATATATATATATATATATATATATATATATATATAAATATATACATATACATATACATTATTAAATGCATACATAAATATTACTAAACTAGATATAGTAATACATATACACATACACACACGCACGCACACACGCACATATTACATATACATACAAATATATATATACTATATAAATGGCAATTTCTGTCTGTCTGTGTATATGTGTATCTGTGTATAGCCAGTTGGCGTCTACACCAGTGATCCGATCCTGATAAAATTTTACACACATGTTAAGCTAATATTCAGAAACAAAGTAGCTAATTCGATTTCAATAAAAATGAATAATGGAACCCCTGGGGATATCTTTACAATGGAGGAGGAAAGAGAAGACGTTTCAGTGAGAGAGGCGGAAGAGGAGATACTATTACTGTATGTTAAACCCTCCCTCCCACTATTCCACTTCTTCTCCCACAACTCAGTCCTCCAACACGAGGCAACAACTTATTAGAAATATACATAAAGATATCTCAAACAGCAAACGACAATCTAATTTTGGTTGACGACTGAACAGATGTCTCTGGATATATATATATATATATGTGTCACATCCACTGTTATGGATTCTGAACACGTGCACACGCTTAGGTCACATTAAGGTCAACTGCAGAAATTGGTGAGAAGTTACAAAAAAGTGTGATGATCAATGACCTGGAATTTGGCTTACCATGAGATTAGTCCGAAGAATAAAATCGAAATCGTATGTTGACGAATATTCTTACTCCCGGCATGTTAATTGTAACATGCCGTCTTTGAGAGTAGAGTTTATTTTGTCGATATTTCGAAGTGTCGGATCGTGGGAAGATTAACAGGAATTAAGAAGATGTAACTTCTCCCTCATTATTGACACTTTGCAACAGTGAACGTTACAAGGCTCTCCTTAGGGCCAACACTTTTGATTGTTTATCCGACGTATTATAGTGTGTTTTCTCGGGTTATGTCTTATGTCTACTATAGGGGGGGGGGGGGGGTACGGGATGGTTTTATTGAATTGCTTCAGTCATTCGAAGGGCTTTACAAACGGTGATATACAGGGTGCTTGAACAGTGCCTGAATATGTTAACTCGGTTATAATTTCTTCAATAATTGCGATGACTTCCTCAATTGTTCTGTGTTTGTTCATGAACGTTATGGCAGTAAGTTTGCTATTCTTATACACAAGTTTGTTGAATAAGTTTGATACTCTTCGAGCTCAAACTTCCTCGGCTTATTCACTCTGAATGAAGAAAGCTGGATGGAAGAACTTATGATTTAAACAGCTATTGATAGTTCCACACAAAAGATTGATCTGCCATAAACACACCTAGCAAAGGATGGTATTGAAAATCCAATATGGACACCCAGGGTTGCTAGCATTTTCAGGCGCACTCTGTAAACTGCGAATAACCCCACCTTTCCTGGGTATTACCGGGTACTGCAGCTAGTATATATATATATATATATATATATATATATATATATATTAGAAAGTGAGGTTTTTTTTACAAAATGAAAAAAAAAAGAGGTGTCCTACACGAGTGAAAGTATAAGGAAAAAAGATGAAATCGAAAATGCAACTGGAGTCTTTTTTTTTATAAATATATATATTTATTTGGTTCCTCAACCGATTTCGCAGGTCTTCTACTTTTCAAAATTCAAAAGTAGAATTGAGATGGAGGGTTATGGTTTTTCTCACATATATGTATGTATGTATATACATATATATATATATATATATATATATATATATATATATATATATATATATATATATATATGTGAACTCGTGCGCCGATTTTTCGATACTCGATCATTCTAATATTTTTAGCTCTGGACATAGCTATCCACCAGTTAATTTTATTGCTCATTTTTTGTCGATTCTCTTGAGTGATGAATAGCTCCTGTTTTATTTTAACATGTCTATTGAGCACTTTTATTCGATATGTGTATTTCCACATTTCCTCGAATAGTTTTCGCGGATGTAGAGGTTATCTCCCTTGCCGGATTCCATGTGCGTATTTTGGTTGTAGTTAGCCTCTTATCCGTTAGGACGAAGCTCGTTGAAGAAGTAAATTTCCAGTCCGCTTATTCTAGAAGTCTTATATATTTATATGTGAGCTGATAGAGTACAGTCTAAGGATTTACAGAAACCCAAGAAGCTAGATTTAACACCTTTCTAGTGGGTCCGGGTATGATTTTACATTCATTTAAATTATTGATTTATTGATTTATTGATATTTTTTATCTGATTGTCCCGAATCTTCTATTATCGATTTTTTTTATCGTACGGTTGATTTTAGACTTGTTCTATGTGTGACGGTATTTTAACGATAGTTATAGCTCTGATTCATCTGAATTATTGAGCCCTCTGCCGCTCATTTCGAATTTTGTTTTTCGTGAACTCGTGCGCCGATTTTTCGATACTCGATCATTCTTATATATATATATATATATATATATATATATATATATATATATATATATATATATACATATATATATATATATATATATATATATATATATATATATACATATCTATATATCTATATATATTTATTAAAATAACAGATTAAAGTTTAAGCAAAGAATCGCTGCTTTCACCCTTAACGGGATCTTCTGAAACCGTTAAGAGTGAAAGCAGCGATTCTTTGCTTAAACTTTAATCTGTTATTTTAATAAATATTTGCTCTACGGTTCTTATATATTTGATATATATTTATCCTTATCGACCCCTCTTTCGATTTTAATCTTCAAATTTATTATTAATATTATCTCTCTCTCTCCCCTCTCTCTCTCTCTCTCTCTCTCTCTCTCTCTCTCTCTGTATATATATATATATATATATATATATATATATATATATATATATATATATATATATATGTATGTATATATATATATATATATATATATATATATATATATATATATATATAGATAGATAGATACATCGCTCGGTAAGATCACAAACCTCATTCGCTTACCGATTTGGGTGGAACACGTTAAATCGGACAAAGAAAACAATGTTTCTATTGGTCTCTCCATGTCTATGGCTTAGTGGTTAGAGAATTGGATTCGCAATCGAGAGGTTGTCATTTCAAATCATGGATACATACATATACACACATATGTATGTATATATATATAAATATATATATATATACAGCGTTGATGCATTTTTATTATGCAGAAAAATATTGCACACGGATCGGCGAAACTGCAGTCGGTACTTTGAAGAAAAAATAGGTAAAATTTTGTCTATTGTTTCCTCATATTTTGTAATTTGATATATATATATATATAGTTCGCTGTGCTGAAACCAAACGAGAACACTAAACATGGAAGTACTCAATACACGGGGAGATACAGAGTGGATATAGAGATATGTAAAATCCTGGTCGCCTGGCACCGCCTGTCGGCATTTCACATTTCTCTCTCTCTTTCTTGCTCTCTCTCTATCTATCTACCTAACTGTCTATATACACCCCTACTTACATAGCTATCTATTTGACTATCTTTATCTGTATGTAGAAGAGGATAAAAGAGGGAAGACAGGAACACCTACAAAACGTGTTCCTGGTGTTGAGGTTTGTTCTATCTACGGGTGTAAACCAACCCCGCAGAAACGATCGCCTCTATTGGGGATTTCGATTGTTTAATTTTCATTGTCATAACCTCTTTACACGATTTTTTATAAAACCCGTGCCTTCACGTCTTGTAATTTACCATTTTTTGTACGCCCTTGTGGCAAATAAAGAAACATATCTTTATATATTACTGGTCAACTATTTACCCACCCATCTGTCTATGTCTTGGCTATCTGTCTGACTATCTATCTCTCTGTTTCTCTTTATATCCATATTTCTGTCTGATTAGATTACAATTTTTCTGTCAGTTCATATGTCTAGCTGTCTCACACCAATCTGACCACCTATAGCGCTCAATTTTTAAAAATGTATAAATATATCTTAGGTCTAGTACAACAATAATAATAATAATTGTTTCTACTTTAGGCACAAGGCCAGCAATTACCCAGTGCATTACTGGTACTTTATTTTATCGACCCCGTAAGGATGAAAGGCAAAGTCAACCTCGGCGGGATTTGAACTCAGATCGTAAAGGGACGTAACTATGCTGGAAAGCATGGCGTCCGACCCTCTACTGATACTGCCAATCCACCAATGATTTCATTTATTAGCCACAAGGGCCGACATGTAGGGGGACAATACAAAGACAGCGACAATGAGGTTTTACAATAAGGTCGAGTAAAAGTGTACAATGGCAAGACTAATTTAACAATGAAGATATAAAAAATATAAAATAAACTAAGCATAAATATAACAAAATAAATTCTCCGATAGGGGTTAGACGACCCTGTGGTGACTCAGGTACCCCACCAATCCTGAACGACCCTGCGCTTCTAGGGCACCCAGGGAGAGAACCACTCTCCTCAAGTTGGCAAGCCTCTAGGCGCATGGTCAGAGTAGGCCCATTCACACGGGCCATTCTAGCCACATTCATCCACCTTTTAGCAAATGTACTGGGAGGGGGGGGGGGCACTTCTCTTTCCACCCTCTCCTTCTTTTCCAGGTGAAACTTGAAGAAGTTGATGAGGGATTTGCCGAAGAGAAAAGTGTCTGTCTTCAGTCCTTTTAACCTGGTCCACCATATAACCTCTTTTGCAACGGCCACCAGACAGAGGAAAATGTCCTGCTCTTCCTGACCTAAGTAAGGCGGCGGGTCGATCTTCACTATGGACTCGGCCGATAGCCGGATTCGTTCCACACGCGACAGTAGCTGTTCGACATAACTCCACAAATCAGTAATGCACGGACATTGGACAAGTGCGTGCAGAACTGTTTCGTCGTTCTGTGCGCATCTTGGGCAGGTCTGTCTGACAGCACTTCCGTGCCTGTAGAATTTATCCCGAACCGGCAGTGCCCCCCGGTAGCACTGACAAGCGAGGGATTTCTGGAAATTGTCCATCGTCCTCGGCTCGAAAGTCCTCCGGTACAGACTGGTCAGTTCGACTTCGTCTAGGCCCAAAGCTTCTCCGAATGCGTCATCGCACTTGCCCACCACTAATCCTCTATAGAACTCGAGAGTGGAAGTTCCACTGACCGCATTGCCCGCTTGGTAGAGGGCAGTGAGTGCCTGGCAACATTCCAGGTGCCAGTCACCCAGTCTCGGTCTCTTCTTGACCCAGGACTGCAGCTCAGTCAAAGAAACGAGCTGTGGAAAGGCCCGTCTGATAATCGGCGACCACACCTGTTCACCGTTTAGGAAGAATATCTGGAGATATCGCATCCTCAACGCATGTCTGCGCATCATTAGCCACGGCATACCCAGCCCTCCGTGTAGAGGGTGCTGGCAGCAGATGGACCGCCTCACCAACGGAACTTGTCCCCTTCACAAGAATTTGAAGAGGAGCCGTTCCAACTTGACGAAGCGCGGACGGGGGCAAGGCACGACGGTCAGGCGGTAGTAGATGACGGACGCGATGGCGCATTCGCCACCTCCGCGCGACCTTTCAGTGATAGCTTCCCCCCAGCCCATTTTTGGGTAAGACTGGCTACTCTGCTCGTTACCTCGTGCCAATTCTTTTCCACCTGGAGGTCTGGTCCGAACCAAACCCCGAGCAACTTTACCGGTCCGTCCGTCCAGCGCTCCACGACGCTGTTGGACGGCATGGGCTTGCCTCTCCAGGTTCCGAGCTGCAAGCCCACCGACTTTTCCGGGTTAAGTTTGGCACCTGTCAACCTTTCATATTCCTTCAATAACCATCTCGATCGACCATCTCGATCGACCATCTCAATCGACCATCTCGATTTCTGAGGTGTCCGACACCATCATGGTGATGTCGTCTGCATAAGCCGACACCGCCCTTCCAGTTCGAGCGGGATGCCCTGCAACAGCTCCAGCTTCCGCAGTAAAGGCTCGAGAGTCAATACGTACAGAAGGGTAGAGAGAGGGCACCCTTGACGGACCGATCGGGAGAGCCGAAATGGTTCCGAGAGGTGGCCATTAACCTTGACCAACGAGCGTGTGCCGCTGTGCATTGCAGCGATCCAGCTTCTGAAGACAGGGCCGAAGCCAGCCGCTTTGAGGACAAACTCCAGATACCGATGGTTGACCCTATCGAATGCTTTCGATTGATCTAAATTGATCAGTGCCCCACCGAAGCCAGGTTTACACCCTACCCTCTCTATGATGTATCGCATGAGATTGAGATTATCGTGTATGGACCTGGATGGGATTGCGCAAGTTTGCGCCTCCCCAACCAACTCCTCGACGACAAGCGCCAATCTCTTTGCTAACACCTTGGCTAAAATCTTAAACTCTGTGTTGAGTAGAGTTATGAGCCTGAAGTTGTCAAATATATCCCTCTTGTTCTCGTCTTTCCTTATCAGCCTCACCACTCCACTGCTCACAGTACTGGGAATACTCCCATTCTGCTGCCAGTTGCAGTAAAGTGCTTCGAGGAGATCGGAGAACAAGATTGGCATATTTACGTAAAGCTCGTAGGGCAGGCCATCCAAACCGGGTGACTTGCGCCTCATGCAGCCTGAATTTCGGCTGAATTAATCGGCCTTTCGCAGCGCTCAGAGTCGACCGTCGAGATGCGCGGCAAACCGTCAAGGTAGGGACTGAAATCTACTACTCTCTCTGACTCGCCACTCTCCCCGAACAATCGAGCAAAGTGCTGGCGAAAGGCCTCCACATCCGCTTGGAATCGCTTATCTCGTGTTGATCTCGGTCCGCCAAAGACCGAATTGTGGTTTTATTACCACGCTGCACCTCCGACACGCGGGCCCATCGAACAGCTTTGGTTCTCTCGTTTCTCAGAGCACGCGCCTTGTCTCTGACAATGCAACATTCGTGTTTCGCATTGAAGAAATGGTCTAATGCCATTCTCGCCGCTAGCACGTCAGTTGCAATGCCACTACAAATAGCTTCGTCTAACTTATATACCAGCTCCCCCTCCTTTCTATTTTTCTCTAACGCTAGTTCTTTGCTGAACTCTATCGAAGTTACTCTAATCTCTCTTTTGAGAGCTCCCCACCATCTGTTGTTGATGATCCCCCTTGTCAACTTTTGCTTAACTAAATTGTTGACTCGGTCCCTTTAAGCCTTAGGTGCCGGAAATGACATGTTCAGCTTCCAGTAACCCGCTCCCAACCTACGCGTTTTATCTAGGTCGACCATACAGATCACAAATTTGAGATCTGAATAGGCGACCGTTTTAAAAAGTGGGCAGCCTATTTCTATCTATTTTCCTAATGAAGATCTTGTCTATATACGATCTAGATGGCCCCATGCGGTTGGTCCATGTCCATACTGGTGCATTAGGGAAATCTAGTCGATACCTGTCAGAGAGTTGGAACTGGCTGTTTAGGTGCTTGAGGCTTTTTCACCCCCCGCTCCTATCAGTTACTCCCACACAATCCCAGCGTGCGTCTAAGATGCCGTTCCAGTCCCCCGCTAACAGTAAAGGGCGAGACGTACCGAGAAAGGTCTCCGGGCGCCTAAAGAAGTCCGGTCGTCCGGCCCCTGTAGGGGCGTAGACGGCCAGCAGTCTAAAGGCACCACCTTCGCTACTGCTCACACCCAAGACCACCAACTTACCGTCCGGGTCCCGGAAGATCGACCTTACCCCGAGATCCAGTCCTTTCCTAAACAGCACTGCCACCCCACCTTCCATTCCCGGCCTGCTAACAGATGCGAAGTTCTGATAGTCGTCGAAAATAGGGGCTAGTGCGCGCGTGTCGGAAATTCTGGTCTCGCTGACGGCAATCACATCCATTTACAGCGACCTGAGGTCGTTGAGCAGGCGATCCTGCTTCCAGGGTGACCCCAGGCCGCGAACATTTAAACTTCCTACTCTTAATATGGCCATGTTGGCAAGCTAAAAGAGAGAAGGAAGGTTTACTTACCTCCCGGGGTCTTGTGAAGGTCGGGTGGTTCGACCTCCATGGTTGGTGGGGTTTCTTTTGGGAACCCCTTTAAAAGTCTCGATGTGGGTTTCACATTCAGGGTTCCCACGTCTTGAGGAAAGCTCTCCCGAATTTCTTTGAAGGAATCGAGTGACATTCGGACCAGAAGAAAATATTCTGGCACGCAAAATGTGCTAATTTCAAAGATCTCCCCCTCTGTTTGAATGTCCTCGCTTCGTGCTAAGAGGGCCATCAGTTTATCATTGGCCCTTCTGACAAGCACGAAGTTTTTAACATTTTGTTGGTGTGGTTTTATTTGTTTTCGTTTTGGTGACTGTGGTGGCGATGGTTTTGGTGGTGTTGTTTCGGGTATGTCTGTGTTTGTTGTAGGTGTGGTGTCTGCAATTTCAGGTATTTGTGTGTTTAATTGTACTTGTATTTTGTTTTGGTTGTTGACCTTTCGGGGATTGTGGGGGTGGTGTAGATGTTGCTGTTGGTGCTGATGTTATTGGGGAAGTCTTTGCGTTAGTGGTGTCTGTATTTTTTGTTGTGTATGTTTTTTGCGTTTCGTTCGGGCTTTTTGGGGGG
>OZ024742.1:179259268-179264268 GCA_964016885.1 Eledone cirrhosa
CCATGACATACTAGGCTACGTATCTAGTATTTCTTACAGTTGAGAAACAAAAAAACTAGATAGACAGAGATAAGCGAATATAAAAATGATAAAATAATAAAACAGGGAATGCCAACGTGGGGACCCAAATATGTCGTAGTTATATTATGAAATCTACATTTTGCGTAAAGTGATAAGATACCAGACATGTCAACTCTCCCCATCAGTCGGGGGAGAGCTCCCACCCACTTTGGGGTAGGTGACAGATGTCTTCATTATGTAAAATCACCCTATTTTGCCTCATTTCTCCACGTTTTTGGACATTTCTTTCATGGTACTCCCCGTTTGGGCTTTTAGAGGTTGGCAGGCTGAGATCCTCAATAAAATCGAAAAAATATTCAGATTTAGATCGATAATATACAGGGCGTTCCATAATGATGAGACCTATTATATTGTTATGTAATAACTTTATTTTGTACTCAATGTCATTATAAGAATCAAAGATAGGGCGGCGGATTGACAGTATCGGTAGAGGGTCGGACGCCATACTTTGCAGCATAGAGTTACGGCCCTTTATGATCTAAGTTCAAATCCCGCCGAGGTTAACTTTGCCTTGCGTCCTCACGGGGTCGGTAAAATAAAGTACCAGTCACGCACTGGGGTCGATTTAATCGACTTTCCCCTCTCCCAAAATGGCTGGCCTTTGGTGAATTGGCAGTATCAGTGGAGAGTCGGACGCCATGCTTTCCAGCATAGTTACGTCCCTTTACGGTCTGAGTTCAAATCCCGCCGAGGTTAACTTTGCCTTTCATCCTTACGGGGTCGATACAATAAAGTACCAGTAATGTACTGGGTAATTGCTGGCCTTGTGCCAAAAGTAGAAACAATTATTAATACGAAGAAGAAGACACTTGAAAAAATATTATAATATGAATGATGGTGGCATCACGCATGTGGAACGAGCCCTATGATGTGGTATGGCTGATGCAGTGGCTATCGTGTACCTGCTGAATCCTACATCGGTTTCGACGATGAATAATACCGTAGTTCAATTCATTGACTTAGCAACTCATTGAATAACAGAATGAGTGGCTGCGTATTCTGCATTCATTTCTACCTTGTCATTTATACTCAATCTTTCCCTCACTTTATTATTTGCTAAGCGTCGGTCAAGATGCTTCGAGGCATAGAGTTACATCCCTTTACGTTCTGAGTTCAAATCACACCGAGGTTAGCTTTGCCATTCATCCTTACAGGAACGATAAAATAAAGCACCACCAATGCACTGGGGTCGATTTAATCGACATTCCTCCCCCCTCTAAATTACTGGCCTTGTACCTATAGTATTTTCTATTAATCTCTCTCTCTATATATATATATATATAACATCATAAGTCTATAGAATATAGTCGTGTTGTCAACAGCTTGAAAATGTTCAAAGAAAAACCAGTAATGAAAATGGGGTCGAGGGTACGCATGGAAGTGGGTCTCCTACTTACAAAATTCTCCTGGGAAGGATGGTAATGTTTATAACGCCCAATCTCCATCCGCCCACCTCATCCTCAGCCCCACAGATCTTAGCTTACTCCTAGTTCTTAATCCTCATTTCACTCACTGAGAGGAAACTAACCGTGAGAAGGCAAAGAGTGCAGCCCCCTCTTCCAAACCGTTGACTGGGGAATGGGGTGTCTATGGTGTTAAGTACAGTTTTTCCCTCTAAAATGTCTACTCAGAGGGCATAAGAAGGCAAAGGGTGTACGCCTTCTTCCAAACAGTCGGTCCAAGGGTCCAGAGATGGTGATAAGTGCAGCTCTTTCACTAAACCGTCTACATAGAGGTTCAGAGAGGGTAATAAGTACAGACCCTTCCTGCAAACCATAACAAATTAAAACAATAGAAAAAGAACCGTCTGCTGTATCTAGCATCCAAGCCACGTCACTAACCACTACGTCCACCCAGTCCTTCCTGCTCCGATAACATCCCCGTAGAATTCCACATACAGCCCACACTCTGCGTGTCTTTCTTGTAGTCATCAACTTGAAAATGTTCAAAGAGGAACCAATGATGAAAATGGGGATGTGGATTTGGCAGGGTTATTACAGCGTCGGATTAACTGTTGCCGCATTGGGTCTGGATCACCTGACTTTGAGTTCAAATGCCACTGAGGTCAACTTTGCCTTTAATCCTTTCGAGATCAATAAAGTTCTCGTTACAAGGGTTGTAGTTTGTCGGAATTCTTTAAGACTTAATTCTTTAAAACTAATTATTTAATGTCTCTAACTCCGCTCTGGGTGTTCTCAGTTAAAATCCCGTCTCTTTCTGGCAGATGCACTGGGTAATTGCTGGCCTTGTGCCAAAAGTAGAAACAATTATCACTAATGGAAAGACAAAGTCAAATTGCAACCACTTGGTTCCGGTTTCGTTCCTTTGCGAGGCGTCTAATAAAAACAAATAAAAATAAACCACTGCACATATTCAGATAGAAATGAACCTCCGTCAATTTCGACGATGCGCGTTCCATTTGTTTGATCAACGAAGCAGCATGCTCGTGGAATTAACGTGCACGTTGTTGCGTATTATTCTACAGACACGTGTACTCTTAACGTAGTTCTCAACGTATAACAAATTTGACCCGATGAATTACAGGTACTGCTCATCCGACGGAGTTCAAACTGATTTAATCTACCTTAATTCACTCACAAATGTTTGCGTCGATCCCAAGTTATGGTAAACAACACTTGCTTAAGATATCACGCAGTGGGATCGAGCCTGGAACCTAATGATTGCATATCGAATTTCTTAACCACTGCATCCACAATCCACTACGTATATACACAAACACACCCAACCAACATGAAATAAGCCTCTATGCTAGTAGTTCCCAAACTTTTCACTGCCATGGACCCTGTCTGTTCATTTCAATGGATTTTCTCAGGGCGTCAGCTCTACATTGATGTACCCACCCACAATACTGACGGCAAATTAGCAGAGTCGTTAGAAAGTCGCATAAAATGATTTGTGATATTTGTTTCGGCTCTCTGTGCTCTGAGTTCAAATACCACCGAGGTCAACTTGGCCTTTCATCCTTTCGTGGTCTATAATAAAAATACCAGTTCTGTACTGCGGTCGATCCCTTCTTTATATCTCTTTTTCACATCATTCCTTTCGTTCCTTATCCTTCTCTGAGAGAAATCAGCTGTGTTCAAGTCTGGAGAGAGAATGGGTTCCGCCAGGTTTATATAAAATGGCTAAGTAACGCTGTTTGACGTTGCAGCACACCTACAAATCCATCAGGAGTTACGAGTACATACATACATACATGTCCCTTAATATTACCTCTGCGAACTCTCAATATTGCTTCTCTCTACGCCCAGTATTATCTTTATGGGCTCTACGTCAGCAGCCCCCTCAGTACTACCACTGGATCTCCATGACTACATTTAAAGTACTGGGGTATTGTCTGTAAAAGTAGTCCTACATCTGCGGTCTCTCATTACAACTACTTTAAGTCTCTACTACTACCCCTGTGTACCCTCAGTGGGTCCCAAGCTGATTAAAATAGCAGCCAAATAACCCTCAAGTTACAAGCTATCATGTTAAAATAGAAAATATTACACGGTAGTCGTATATACCCCTAAAAAGGTGGGAATGATTACGGCTCGAACTCTTTTCATCATAGGTCTATCCAATCAGTGATGACCTGGAGCTAAACTACAACGACAATAACAACAACGTCAACAACACACGGACCAACGAGAGAACTTTTACACGTTCGCTCGATGTGTTAAAAACAGCAGCCAAATAATTCTCGAATTATCACTATCAATAAAAAACGAAACAAAAACAAAATAGAAACATACATAAGATAATGTAATCCTAGATACACTGTGGCTGCAAAAAAAGACGTGGTGGTCATAAATTGCACGCCTTTGAACACAGATCCACCATGTCGGGGTGACCTTTAGTTAAACAGCAACAATATACACAAACACATACAAGACGTTACAATGGGTTAACTCCGCGTGGTTGAAGGAGATTTGTTGGGAACTGGCAGTATCAGTAGAGCACCGGGAAAAATGCTTTCCGGCATATAGTTATGGTTCTTTACGTTTTGAGTTCAAATCCCGCCGAGGATAGCTTTGTCTTTGATCCTTCTTCATGTGACGCTAAATTCCACCAGGTGCAGACTGCGCATCAACATCGGAATATCTCTCTCCACAAAGTTCGATCACCAGCAGCAGAGTTTAAAGAGCAAGGGAAAGTCGATTAAATCGATTCCAGTGCGTTACTGGAACTTTATTTTATCGATCCCGTAAGGATCAAAGATGTAAGAAGAAGAAAGTACTAACTTTGATCCTTACGGCGTCGATAAAATAAAGTTCCAGTGAGGCACTGGAATCGATTTAATCGACTTTCCCTTTCCCTTCAAATTGTTGGCTCTGTGTCAAATGTAGAAACAATTTAGGCTCAGACCAGCAATTTGATGGGATAGGAGACATTTAAATTGACCCTAGTGCCTGACTAGTATTATATTTTATGAACCCCACCCCAGGAGGCGGAAAGGCAAAGTTGATCGCGGTGGGATTTGAACTCGCAACATTATAAAAGAATTTGACAAGGACATTCATTGTTTAAAACCAAAATCAAAAAGACAAAAGATATAAGATGCGGTCATAGCTGGAAATTTTATAATATATCAAAGGTCTCTTTATGTCTGTGAATCAGGACAAACCTAGGTCTAAACAATAGCAACAACCACAACAACAATAGGCAGGATAAAAAGAGAAAGAAACCATGCTTTACTTACCATGAAGATGAAGAAGGTGCTGGTGATGTATTTCGGTAACAGCAACATATTTCTGTGTCGTTGTAGTTGTGGTAATAGTGGTAGTTATGTAAATATGACAGAGAGGCAGACAGATAAGCAGACAGACAGAGGACAGCTGTTGAGGAAAGTGACGGTTGGTTGAATGAAAACTTGACAAGTGAACCGGCAGTCAACACCACCGCCGCCGCCGCCA
>OZ024742.1:179269268-179296768 GCA_964016885.1 Eledone cirrhosa
TTTAGCTTCAAACCCATCATTATTGGAGCTACGGGTTATATACCAACCCGCTAAGACCAAAGTATGACTGAACTTGGATTTGCGGACAAAAAGCGCAGCTCCCTAATTCATAGTCTACAAATGGCTGCGATAGCTGGTACCTTCAAAATTTGCAAAACATTCTTGCGATTCAAGGGATGACAATTTCTTTTCTTTTACAACCTTGCCACCAGGAAGGTGGCCGGTCAAAAAAATATACTCGAAATTAAGAGAAAGAGATAACATAAATACATACATAAATACATGGTGGCTGCCAACTCGTTTTCGAGTACGGCCACTACTTTATATCCATGTAGGAGAACCCCTACCGATGCGCTGAACGAGTGTGACTTTTTAGTCCAGCCAGCGACTTGAAAACTCTGGTACAAACACTACACTTGTGACAATTATTGACACATAGTGCTGGGCCCATGGTACCATGTGACGACAAGTGCTGAGAGATCTCCAGATATAAAGCAATTCCTGTGCCGTGAAGCTTTTATAGTGAGCAGAGGCACTGCACAAAGCCAGTCCCACTCTCCTAACCAAGATGATATTTACCAAAAGGAAGAACAAGTCACATCATTGGATACCATCAGGGTTGCAGGTGTTATATCAGAGTTTTCCTTCTCCTAGAATTCTGCCTTGACAAAGGCTAAGGGGTCATCTCTGCGGGTGATTTTGGTATGTATGCATACATACATACATAAATACATACATAAATACATACATACATACATAAATACATACATAGATACATACATACATACATACATACATACATACATAAATACATTAATACATACATACATACATACATACATACATACATACATAAATACATACATAATACATACATGCATACATACATACATACATACATACATACATACATACATACATACATAAATACATGGTTGCTGCCAACTCGTTTTCGAGTACGGCCACTACTTTATATCCGTGTAGGAGAACCCCTAACGATGCGCTGAACGAGTGTGACTTTTTAGTCCAGCCAGCGACTTGAAAACTCTGGTACAGACACTACACTTGTGACAATTATTGACACATAGTGCTGGGCTCATGGTACCATGTGATGACAAGTGCAGAGAGATCTCCAGATATAAAGCAATGCCTGTGCCGTGAAGCTTTTATAGTGAGCAAAGGCACTGCACAAAGCCAATCCCACTCTCTTAACCAAAATGATATTTACCAAAAAGAAGAACAAGTCAACATCATTGGATACCATCAGGGTTGCAGGTATTATATCAGAGTTTTCCTTCTCCTAGAATTCTGCCTTGACAAAGGCTAAGGGGTCATCTCTCCCGCTGATTTTGGATGGCCATTGACTCTTAAGAGCTCCTTTGCTCTTTGACAGGTTTTGTTTTTAGTCCTGCAGGATGTCCAAAGTCACCCTCCTCACCAAGAAACCTTGGTGGGGTTGCCAGTTTAGTCGCCAACGACCCGACCATGAGACATACATACATAAATACATACATAAATACATACATACATAAATACATACATAAATACATACATACATACATAAATACATACATAAATACATACATAAATACATACATACATACATACATACATACATACATACATACATACATACATACATACATACACGGTCTGAGTTCAAATCCCTACGCGGTCAATACAATAAGGCACCAGTAATGCACAGGGATAATTGCTGGCCTTTTGCCAAAATACATACATACATACACACGTATGTTTGTATATATGATTCATGTTATATATCAAGGCCATACATTTGGTGTATATAGCTAATATAGTACAGCGTTGCTATATATTTCACAGTTTCTCCGTCTTGTCTATATAAACATAGTATATTGTTGTTTCAACATATGGTATTCATTTCGGAAAAACAATGATCAAGTTTACTTACTTACTTACTACTACTACTACTACTACTGCTACTGCTGCTGCTGCTGCTGCTACTACTACTACTACTACTACTACTACTACTACTACAGCTGCTGCTGCTGCTACTGCTGCTGCTACTACTACTACTACTGCTACTACTACTACTACTACTACTACTACTACTACTGCTGCTACTGCTACTGCTACTACTACTACTACTACTACTACTGCTACTGCTGCTGCTACTACTACTACTACTACTACTACTACTACTCCTACTACTACTACTGCTGCTGCTACTGCTGCTACTACTACTACTACTACTACTACTACTACTACTACTACTACTATCATCACAACCACCATCATCATTATTACCATCATCATTACCATTATAAGTAATTATCATTATTATATGCCTGTAAATTGAAGGTGGAAAACTGGGAGAGGACAATTGCCCTGGTGGTCAGGGTCACCGTGGCTTTTTAATGGGCTTTCTCCACGATGGCCCTCGGAAGTCTCCCCCCTATTGTGGAATTTTTTCATTGTTCTATTATTACATCCTCTGTTTGTTGTTGTTTTACACGCAGAAATGCCCTTTTGTACCGTCCTGTATTGTCCTGTACTGTCCTTAATGTCTACTTTGTGTAAACCCTTGTGGTTAATAAAGGAAGCATTATAAGTAATTATAATTATTATAGCTATTACTATTATTACCATTATTGGGTTGGCAGTATCGGTAGAGCGTCGGACAACATGCTTAGCAGCATAGAGTTACGGCCTTTTATGATCTGAGTTAAAATCCCGCCGAGGTTAACTTTGCCTTTCATCCTTACGGGGTCGATAAAATAAAGTACCAGTAATGCACTGGAATAATTGCTGGCCTTGTGCCAAAAGTAGAAACAATTATTTTATAGGCGGTGGATTGGCAGTATCGGTAGAGGGTCGGACACAATGCTTTGACGCATAGAGTTACGGCCCTTGCCATTATGAGTTCAAATCCCGCTTTTTATGATCTGAGTTCAAATCCCGCCGAGGTTCACTTTGCCTTTCATCCTTACGGGGTCGATAAAATAAAGTACCAGTAATGCACTGGGATAATTACTGGCCTTGTGCCAAAAGTAGAAACAATTATTTTATAGACAGTGTGTGATTTGAGGGAGGTTTGACTGCTTTACTTTATAGTTCTACTGCGGGAGCCCCTGCACGGACACACTAGACGAGGGAGACCGAAGTTAACATATGTTGATGCCCTAAGGACAGACACCGGTCTCTTGGAGACGCAGGACATGGCAGTAATGACAAGGGACAGAGACCGCTGGGGAGAACTCGTTCATGGATCTCGGGAATTTTACCTGCTCTAGATAGATAGATTGACTGCTTTTCCCTACAAGTCATTGGCTAAAGTTACAACTGTTGATTTTATATTCACTACATTTCTTTACTACGTTTCACTTTTTCTCGTGACATTTGTGGGTCGTAGTGACACAGCAGGGTGGAGCAGTGTACTGCCCCATCTCCATCCATCTTTGTTACGATATAGGACTTGGGTTGTCGCGAAGTCTTTATCTCTCCACTCCATGATGTTATCCGCCCATTTTTTTCTTCTGATCTCCTTGCTTTCTTTTTTTTTTAACTGCTCCTTTGCGAGATAATCTTGTTCAATCGATCTTTATTTACAGTGGTTAACATGTTTTTATAGTTGCCCACATCTTGCCTGATTGCCGTAGCAAAGCATTCATTGCTTATGTCTTCCGCGTAGAAGACGGTCATGAATTTTCTGTAACATCCCATTTCAAAGTCAATATTTTTTCTGTAATTCCACCGTGAGCGTCTACGTCTGGTGGGCATATAAAAAATTGGAGAATACTACAGCACACATGAGTTTCAGTTTAGCTTTGAGACTGATATACTGATCTCGCCATATTTATCTTACTCTTGCTAATGGTGCTGATTCTGCTTTAGACGAACAGTTTGTCCTTAGTACGTCACCGAATTTAAGAGCATCACATGGTTCTTGGTTGCCTTTAGTGAAAGTGAAGGCGTGTGATTTTGTGGTTCGGGTGTTTTCGCCTGACGATTATAAGGTCGTGAGTACGATTCCTGGCGGTACGTTGTGTCATTGAGAAAAATTCTTTATTTCCCATCACTCAAGTAAAATCAATTGCAAGAATGGCCAGCTTTATCACACAGTCACACTCAATCACATTGGGATCTACGTTAACGGTACATGTGTCTGTAGAATGTTAAACCACTTGTACGTTAATTTCACGAGCAAGTTGTTCTGTTGATTAAACAAGTGGAACACTTGTACATCAGAGCGGACAGCTGCCTAACACTATTGCAAACATTTATCCCAGGTCTCCAGTTTGAAGATATGTTCCTTTTCCCCTTAACTCTACCAACTTCGGAAGCCCTTGCTCTTCTCTCTCTGACTAAACAGTAAAAGTACGTATATTCTATTTTAGTTTCTTGTCGACAATATTCAAGATGCCAACAATGATAGGAGTAGCACTAAAGACACTCCTTTATACCAAAATATAGAAGTAATCTTTGAATAAACGAAAACCAAATTCAAAATATAGCGATCTCAAACAAAACGACAAACAGAAAAATATGATAATGAAACTAAGAAATGCAGTCGAAATCGTAGACACTTAAGATTTAATGTGTCAACAAGCAAATTTGCACAACATAAACAAAAGTAAGAACAACTACCCCAAACACGTGTACATACACCAAGCAGAAAATAACGAAAAAGACGACAGTTATTAATTTTGCTTACGCTGCCAGTCATAGTGGTTTTGAGAACAACTTGTTCGGTGACAAGTACAACAACAATAACGACAACAATAACAATAACATTGACATTCAGACACAGGCACAAACATCGCCGAATGATAAATACACACATGGAGGCAACAGATTTGTTTAATTTGCCGCCGACATAGAAGAATGTGGATAGAATACAATCCTAAAAAAGTGGAGCAAAATATATATACGCCATATATACTCGTATAAATGTCGCTCCCATATAAAAATCGATCATATAAAAATTTGGCCAGAAATTTTAAATTTTTACAACAGATCGACATTTGTAAATCAAAATATTATCCTGAACTTAAATTTGAGAATGTGTAAAATCAGTGCTGCGAAAACTGAGACATTCATCCTCTCTAGGAAACGTGCAGTGCTTTCAACACGTGAATGGAGTTCCACTGAAGCAGGTGGAGAAGTTCAAGTATCTCTGGGCCGCATTCATGAGTGGTGGAAAGTAGTAGGCTGAATTATGTGCTAGAATTGGTGCAGTAATGCGCTAGCTTCAGCATTCGGTAATCTGAAGGAAGGAAGGTAGGTGTAAAAGCCAAACTCGCTATCTTCAATTCGGTATTCGAGCCATCCCTTACCTATACTCATGAATCTTGAGTATTGACAGAAAGAATTCAATAACGAATTCAATTCATAATATTGTCCTACCTCATTAACATAAAATTGTCTTACCTCATTAACATAATATTGTCCTACCTCATTAACATAAAATTATCTTACCTCATTAACATAAAATTTCTTACCTCAGTAACATAATATTGTCCTAACTCATTAACATAATATTGCCTTACCTCATTAACATAAAATTATCTTACCTCATCAACATAATATTGTCATACCTCATTAACATAGAATTGCCTTACCTCATTAACATAATATTGTCCTACCTCATTAACATAATATTGCCTTACCTCATTAACATAAAATTATCTTACCTCATTAACATAATATTGTCATACCTCATTAACATAAAATTATCTTACCTCATTAACATAATATTGTCATACTTCATTAACATAGAATTCTCTTACCTCATTAACATAACATGTCCTACCTCATTAACATAATATTGTCATACCTCATTAACATATAATTGTCTTACCTCATTAACATAATATTGTCATACCTCATTAACATATAATTGTCTTACCTCATTAACATAATATTGTCCTACCTCATTAACATAAAATTATCTTACCTCATTAACATAAAATTTCTTACCTCAGTAACATAATATTGTCCTAACTCATTAACATAATATTGCCTTACCTCATTAACATAAAATTATCTTACCTCATCAACATAATATTGTCATACCTCATTAACATAATATTGCCTTACCTCATTAACATAAAATTATCTTACCTCATTAACATAAAATTATTTTTCCTCATTAACACAATATTGTCATACCTCATTAACATAGAATTATCCTGCCTCATTAACATAAAATTATCTTTCCTCATTAACATAATATTGTCATACCTCATTAACATAGAATTGTCTTACCTCATTAAAATAACATTGTCCTACCTCATTAACATAATATTGCCTTACCTCATTAACATAAAATTATCTTACCTCATTAACATAAAATTATTTTTCCTCATTAACATAATATTGTCATGCCTCATTAACATAGAATTGTCTTACCTCATTAACATAACATTGTCCTACCTCATTAACCTAATATTGCCTTACCTCATTAACATAACATTATCTTACCTCATTAACATAATATTGTCATACCTCATTAACATAGAATTGTCTTAGCTCATTAACATAATATTGTCCTACCTCATTAACATAAAATTATCTTACTTCATTAACATAACAATGTCCTACCTCATTAACATAACATTTTCTTACCTCATTAACATAATATTTTTTTACCTTATTAACATAACATTGTCCTGCCTCTTCACATTAAATTGTCCTACCTCTTTAACATAAAATTATCTTACCTCATTAATATAATATTGTCCAACCTTATTAACATAATATTGTCCTACCTCATTAACATAAAATTGTCTTACCTCATTAATATAATATTCTCTAACCTCATAATATTGTCTAAGCAGCCAAAATGGCGTTTTTCCGGAGGATCCTTGGAGTAACGTTACTCGATGGAGTGCGTAGCTCGGAGATCAGGGAGTCATAACAGGTAGAGCTACTTCTCCAGATTGAGAGATCACAGATCCGATATTATGAGCATGTGGTTAGAATGTCTCAAGAAAGAATCCCTGGCCATATTTTACGGGCAAAACCAATCGACAGGAGACCCAGGTGTAGGCCGCGAGCAAGATGGTTGGATAACATCCATGAGCTTGGCTGGTTTCGCTTGGGGATTCAGTGGGATCAGTTGGAGACGGTTGCTTCTGACAGGACCCACTGGAAGGATTGTTTGAGAACTCTGCATTCAGGACCCTCTCAAGAAGAAGAAGAAGAAGAAGAAGAAGAAGAAGAAGAAGAAGAAATGTTAGTGTATTATTGCTCTGATGTCCACAAGTAGGCATATTTATAAAAACTCGAGCCCTTATTTATGTGTTTTGTTAGTGGGCAGTGTATTTTGATGCGCAGAAACACTGGTAGTATTACTATAATTCAAAAGAGCGGGAGATTGACAGTATTTGTTCGTCTCTTTACGTTCTAAGTTCAAATCCCCCGGGGTCGATGAAATAAAGTACCAATAAAGCACTGGTTTCGATTTAATCCACTTAACCTTTCCTTACAAATTGCTGGCTCTGTGATAAAAGTAGAAACAGTTATTACTATAATTCAAGGCAGCTGATTGGAAAAATTGGTAGAGCGGCGGACAAAATATTTTCCGGCACATTACGTTCTAAGTTCAAATCCTGTCGATATTAACTTTGCCTTTCATCCTTCCGACGTCGATAAAATAAAGTAACTGTTACATATTGGGGTTGATACAATCGACTTTCACATCATCACAAATTGATGGCCTTATTGTTGTTGTTTGACGTCCAGCCACACGTTTAGAAGGCGAATCTTCCAAGATTACTTTATAAAAGACGGTTGTTTTTTATTTTTTATTTTTGCTTCAATTTAGCAAGGCTTCCTAATATTTGTAGTATTTGAACATTCACCATATTATCCTCGAGTGGAAGAAAAACTTCGTCGAAACATTATTTTTAATCGTGTATATATGTTTGCACGATAAACATTTGTATCGCTATTCCTAGTTCAAAATGGCCCCAAAGACAACAGGAAAAGACGCTCGCCACTGTGATAGTAGCAGTAGTCTCTATAACTTAAACAAACATGCCATTTACCCAATTATTTTCAAACGCGAAAAAAATTAAAAAACATGTGAAAATTAAAGAGACAGACGAAGCTTCAAGCATAAACATTTACAGTTGCACAATGAAAAATACGAAAAAGAATAATGTTGGAAATATTGATTTAAATGGAAAACAAAAAGAAAACAAATATAGAATAAATACAATATACTGCATTGACAATACCACCCCCACCAACAACAATAACAACAATATTTTAACTGTTGCAAACGTTGTGGGTCATAAATAGCTCATGAGACAGCTCCAGGAAAGGAATGGTGTGTGGAGGTAGTGTAACACGAAAGGCAGTGTTGCTTGTTTCGAGAAACATAGTAAAGAAAGAGTGAAGAAAAAGTAACATAACTCTGAATTGTTAATAACTGGAAAAGATTCCATATGTTCAATGTGAAATTGGAGAGAAATTTAGCCCACATATGACAAGATGTATGACCCTTCATGATTGTGCTTGGTCGTCAAGACAAGTATGAGGGGAAGAGATGGGCAGAAATCGTGCACCACACACCCAGAGCGGTGGAACTGGCAGCAGGACAGGAGGGCCATGGCCACTCCTATAATTTTATTTTTCTCCCCAAACTACCAAAGCACACATCTATTTGTATATGCGCTACAATTTATGTACATATTATGTTTATCGCATATCGAGGTTTTTTTTTATACCTTTGTTGATATTTGATAATATATTATGTTAACCCTCATGGTAAATATTTGCCTGGTCATAACTTTTTCTCCACATATCACTATTTGCTAATTGCTAGTATGTATACTCGGAGACAGATTTCATGGGTCATTTTGCTATAATCACTTTATATTTATTGAAAGCTGTAAATGTAATACGACCTGCTTGGACTATAATTGCATTTTCTGACCGTTTCAGAGAGCAAAGCTTAACAAAATTGACCAAATTTAGCTCCTCCACCCAATTCAGAAATGCTTTCATCGCCCCTGTATATATATATAAGAGGGATAAGTTGTGGTGTGCAGGAGAGAAGACTTGGATGGTATGGACATGTGATGCGCATGGAGGATGACCGCTGGGTAAAGAAGTGCTAAGAAATCCCAGTAGAAGGAAGACGCAGTAGCGGAAGACCACGAAAGACACGGATGGAGGTGGTGAGAGTAGACTTCAGATCGCTGAAACTCACGCAGGTGATGACGAAGGACCGTGACAAGTGGAGAGATGCTGTGCTAAATAGGACCCGTCCCACCCTTGCAAGCAGGGAAAAGGGACCTAAAATGATGATGATGATGATGATATATATATATAGAGAGAGAGAGATATACTCTCGCATCCCAGATAGTAAGGGGAGAGGTGGAATAAGCGGGGGTGGGGGTGGAAATTGGGTTAAATTTTTATAAGTGGGGTGGTGGTGGTAATTGTATAGTGTACGTTCGCAAAAATGGGATTTCTTGTAATGTTCTATGTTTGTCATATGTAATGTTTTTTAATGTAAAATAAAATTAATATTAGGATTCTCCAGTTGGTGTATCGATATGAATCACAATAAAATTTCGCAGGAGATAGATTAGAAAAATTGAATAAGCTGTGGGTAATTGAGAGAGAGAGAGGGGGATTCGGCAAGATTGTTGTATGGTAGATATAGAGAGGGGGGTGAGTGTAGGGGTGATTGGTATAGAGAGGGGAATTAAGAGAGACAGTGTCGTGGTAGATATAAAGAGGCGGATAATTTACTGTTAATTGATATATAGAGAGGGGTTGGAAGAGAGTACCGTGTAGTAGATATAGATTTCTATTTATTTGCCACCAGGGCATCAAAGATTGGGACAAATACAAAGGGGGGAGTTTACATACATTTAAAAAGACGTGTAAAAAACATATAACAAATTAAATTTAACAATCGATGTCCTCAATAGGGAGGGGCGTTGACATGGGTCGCACACACCCCCGAAAAAATGTGCAACCCTCCTCTTCAGGAGCACAAAGAGCGGGTGCTTCCTTCCTCTTCTCATTCTTCTCCTCTCTCACCTACAGGCTGATATAGAGAGAAGGCCCATTCACTCGGGCCATTCTCGCTACTTTCACCCATCTTTCATAAAACTTGCTGGGGTAGAGCACCTCTCTCTCCATTCTGATCCTTCTTCTAAAGTGGTACTTGAAAAAAAAGACCAGTTGTTGGCCGGAGAGAAAGGTGTCTGACCTCAGCCCTTTCAACGTTGTCCACCATACAACTTCTTTCGCCATGGCTATCACACAGAGGAAAACCGCCTCTCCTTCGTTTTTGAAAGGGGGAGGCGGTTTGATCGTAACAATGTTCTCGGTGGTCAACCGGATTGGTCCCACCCGCGACAGTAGTCGTTCCACATAGCCCCACAGGTCAGCAACGCCCGGGCAGTGTATGAATACGTGTGTGACGGTTTCCTCGTCACGCACGCATCTTGGACAGATCTCCTTCGAGGGGTCCCTACCCGGGCGCCCGTGTCTGTAGAGCTTGTCTCGAACGGGTAGAGCTCCTCGGTAACATTGCCAAGCCAGGGACTTTTGGAAGTTGTCCATCGGTCCCGGGCCAAACGTCCTACCGAACAGACTGGCCAGCTCGTCTTCCTCCATGCCCAGAGCCTCTCCGAGAGCGTCGTCGCACTTACTGCGCACCAACCCTCTATAGAATGTTGAGGTTAAGTCTCCACTGATTGCCGGATCCGCTTGCCAGAGGGACGAGAGCGCCTGGGCACATTCAATGTGCCAGTCGCCCACTTTTCCCGGTCTTTGCTTGACCCAGGATTGCAGATCGGTGAGTGAGACGAGTCTCCGAAAGGCTCGCCTCACAAACAGGGCCCACACCGGCTGACCGGTGAGGAATACCTGGAGGTGCCGTAGCCTTAATGCGTGTCTACGCATCGTCAGCCACGGCATCCCCAGCCCTCCGTTCGAAGGGTGTTGACAGCAGATGGATCTTCTCACCAAAGGAGCCCGCTTCTTCCAAAGAAATCGGAAGAGCGCGCGCTCCATTTTGGCGAGTGTTTTCTCTGGGCAAGGCACGATGGTCAAGCAGTAGTAGATGACGGACGTTATATAAGTGTTCGCCACCTCCGCTCGACCTATCAGGGATAGTTTGCACTCGGCCCACTTCTGGGCGAGTGCAAACACCTTGCCCGTTACCTCGTCCCAGTTTTTCTCCACCTGGAGGTCCGGTCCAAACCAGACCCCGAGCAGCTTCACCAGTTCCTCCGTCCAGCGTCCGACGATGCCGTCGGAGGGCATCGTTTTGCCCCTCCACGTCCCGAGTTGCAAACCGACGGACTTGTCCCGGTTCAGCTTGGCTCCTGTGAACCTTTCATATTCGTCCAGTAAGGTGCCGATCTGCCCGATTTCCGAGGCGCACGACACCATTACTGTCACGTCATCGGCGTAGGCCGACACCGCTTTCCGCAATCCCGGTTCCAAGGGGATGCCCTGCAACAGCTCCAGCTTCCGCAGTAGTGGCTCGAGAGCTAGCACATACAGGAGGGAGGAGAGACGGCATCCCTGTCGGATGGATCGCGTGATTTGGAACGGCTCCGAGAGGTAGCCGTTCACCTTGACCCTCGAGCAGGTGTTGCTGCTGTGCATTGCAGCAATCCAGCCCCTGAAAACGGGTCCGAAGCCTGCCGCCGCGAGCACCGCATCCAGGTACCGATGGCCAACCCTATCGAACGCCTTAGATTGATCCAAATTGATCAGGGCCCCATCAAAGCCGGGTTCGTTCCCTACCCTCTCTACGATGTATCGCATGAGGTGGAGGTTGTCGTGTATGGACCTGGATGGGATTGCGCATGTCTGCGCTTCTCCCACCAGGTTTCCGACGACAAGCGCCAACCTCTTCGCTAACACCTTGGCCAAAATCTTTAACTCTGTGTTTAGCAGAGTCATGGGCCTGAAGTTATCTATGTCATCCCCCTTGTTCTCGTCCTTCCTCACCAACGTGACTACGCCCTTGGTCACAGAACTGGGAATTCTCCCATTCTGTTGCCAGTTGCAGTAGACCGCCTCGAGGAGACCGGAGAACAAGCCCGGCATCGCTACATAAAGTTCGTATGGTAGACCATCGAGACCCGGAGATTTGCGTTTGCCGCATTGGCTCAGCGCTTCCACTATTTCAGCAGCTGAAATCGGCCTCTCGCAGGACTTCGCCTCCCCGTCCGAGAGCCGCGCCAGACCGTCGAGGTATGGACCGAAATCCATGGCCCCACCCGGCCCGCCGCCCCTCCCGAACAGTCGTGCAAAGCGCCGTTGAAAGGCTGCGCTCATCCGCTCAGGTTCAAGGATCACGCGTCCATCCTGGTCCTTCAAAGACCGAAACGTGGACTTGTTTCCACTTTTTGCCTCTGTCACTCGGGCCCAGCTAACAGCTTTGGCTCCTTCGTTACCCAGAGCACGTATTTTACTCCTGACAACGTAGCCCTCGTGCTTCGCATAAAAAAACTGGTCTAGAGCCGTACTTGACGCCAGCACGCCGCCCACGTTGCCACTCCTAATCGCCTCTTCTACTCTATTTGTTAATTCCCTTTCAGTTCTATTCCTATCTGATGCTAATTCCCGACTAAAACCTATCGATTCTATTCTAATTTCTCTCTTGAGAGAGCTTAATATGTCCCTATCCTTATTTCTAACTAGGAACCTATCTAGGTACGACCTAGATGTTCCGCTGCGATTACTCCACGTCCACCGTGGCACAGTCGGAAAATCTAATCGATATCTATCGGCCAGATCAATCGGCCGATTAATCGTTTGAGGCTGTTACACCCCCCTCTATCGGGACATGCCCCTACATAGTCCCAACGTGCATCCAGGATACCATTCCAGTCCCCCACTAAAAGCAAGGAGCGAGACGTTCCCAGGAAATTCTCCAGGCGTCGGAAGAAGTCCGGTCGCGGTGTCCCAGATGGGGCATACGCTGCCACCAGCCTGAAAGCTCCACCTTCACCACTGCCGACGTCTAGGTGGTAATTGATATAGCGAGAAGGACGCAAGATGGGAATTGGGAGAGTGATTTGTATGTTAGATATAGAGAGGGGGAGAATTTGGTGGTTGTAGATACAGAGAGAGCGATAATGGGAGAGTGTCGTATAGTAGATATAGTGAGGGGGAGACGTTAGGGGTGATTGATATAGAGAGGGGAATTGGGAGAGATATGTAAGGTTATTTATAGAGAGTGACAGAATGTATTAGTGTTAGCTATATAGAGGGGACTAAGAGTGAAAGTGTAGTGGTAGATACAGAGAGGGGGAAAGTTTCATGGTAGTAGATATAGAGAGGGGGATGAAAAGATAGTTTTGTGTGATATATTTTAGTTGTTTTTCTACATCTATGTGTTACAGTATTATATAAATTTTACCATTTACACGACATGTTTAACTTGAATCTATTAAGTTAGATAGATGAGAAAGAATCATTCTCTCTTATATACACATATATACACCAGGTCCGAACATAAAAGATCCAAACTCCCATTGTCAATGCCTCCGTCCTCCCGCTCTACTCATCTTTCACTTTTGTGAGCAAATGGGGGCCCACGCACTTGGCCGCCCCGCGACTGCGTGAGGAGAGTTTGGTGGTACTCTCGGGTCCCAAATAATGGGTGGGGGTGAAATAAGCGGGTGGGTGTGTGGACATATGCTTACATTCTTATAAACGGGGTGGGGGGTATCGGTAATTGTATAGTGCACGCTCGTAAATATGGGATTTCGTGTAATGTTCATTTTTTTGTCATGCATAATGTTTTTTATTGTAAAATAAAATAATTATTAGATTCTCCAGCTGCTGTAACGATATGAATCACTTACAATAAAATTTCGCCAGAGGTAGATTAGCAAAATTTACTAACAGGTGGGGAGGAATAAAAACGGTGAGGTTAGAAACAATCTGAACAATTAATCAGCGGGCGGGGACGATTATTCAAGACCTGAGAGTACGTGAATTATTGATGGACGCAAGAATGAAAACTCAATACCGAAGTCGAGTTCAAATATTCATTTATTATGGCTAAGTGATGTGCCTTGTTAAGCTGGAGGTTCACCTGCGTACTCATAGGATCATCAGACAAGACTGGTGATCCTGTGAGTGCGCAGGTGAGACGTTAGACTAATAAAGCTAACCAATAGCCATAATATAAATATATATATAGGAGATGAATAAATTGGGTATAATACCAGTTTCTTACCAAATGTAAAAAAGCTCGATATATAAACGCCTTAGGAAAGGATACAGAGCATAAATCTTTTTAAATTATATATATATATATATATATATATATATATATATATATATATATATATATATATATATATAGGAACGAGTAGGACCCCGACGGCTGAGCTCAAGGCGTTTCGACGGCTAATTCTGAGTCCAGAATTAGCCGTCGAAACAGCTTGAGCTCAGCCGTCGGGGTCCTACTCGTTCCTATTACCCACTCTACTACCCTAAGTATTGAGTACTTTGGTGCGTTATGGTCCACCTGGTTCCTTACCACATTTCCTTCGTTATATATATATATAATTCTAACAGATTTATATACATATATATATACAGGGGCGTGGAACTGGGGGAAGACTGAGTGGCAATGCCCTCCCATAATTATATTTTTCTCCCTAAACTACCAAAACACACATGTATTTATATGTGCGGTTCAATTTATATACATGTTTTGTTTATCACATATCGAAATTTTCTGTCCATTTTATAGTGCAAACAGCTAAAATAACCACTACAACGAAATTGACCAAATTTGGCCCCACTCCCAATTCAGAAATGCTTCCACCGCCTCTGACACCTGCCCAGAAATTAAAGTCACTACAGAGAAAACTGTTCATAGTACTGTAGTTAAATCTTCGTTTTATTGTCACTTTTACGACAGTACGAGCAGGTGATGAACACGGAGGTGACCTGCAAAACTACGTGGTCGAGTGGAATACATAAGAATCATTAGGATCTATTGGAATTTGAAGACAACAGGGATAGGACGGAGTTATACGGTATTGAAGTATCGAACGAAAAGGCGATTAATCTGACAGCTGACGGAACAGAACGGCAGATGCTAATGTTTCTGGGTGATAACCCTTCATCAGTACTGTATACTGCTTACCTGCCAACTGTATATATTTTCTGAAATATACAGTAACTGATCGGCCTGATATGCATATTAGTAGACCCACTGATCAGCTAGATTTTCATATATATATGTGTTTATATATGTATATATATATATATATATATATATATATATATATATATATATATATATATGTGTGTGTGTGTGTGTGTGTGTGTGTGTGTGTGTGTGTGTGTGTGTGTGTGCGTGCATGTGTGTGCGTGTGCGTGTTTAAGTAGTTCTACAACAGTTAGTTCCCCATACAGAGAACAAATGTTTCACCTAATGTAGATCTTCAGCTCGGTCTAAGTGGAAGATCAAGCTGAAGATCCGCTTAAGGTGAAACATTTGTCTCGGTATGGTGAACTAACTGTTGTGGAACTACTTCTACCAAACTCGTCCCATGGACTGAGTGCTCTACTACTACGGATATACTCTCTATATATATACAGTGGCGGACTGGGTGTGAAAGTATTGGTTGCCAGGAGATGAAGGGGTCCACCTACATATAGAATGCTATCATTTAATTTTTATAATGAATAAATAACATTTTTGAAAAATACATAAGTGGAAACAAAACCGTGCAATCAGATTTTTGCGGAAAAATATCTTACCTTCTCCAATAAAAATATTATGTATTTTGCGAAATCCAGAGACTTTCAATAATGACCAGAAGTCGACTCTAAATATGACTAATAGCTTTAAGAAAGCCATGAATGACACCACAACTTTTTAACTTTGATTTTGAAAGTAGGTTTATAATTATCAATTTTTAGTGTACTTTTGTAGCTGTCTCGGTGGCCTAGTTGGAGGAATCCTAGACGGTGGTGATCCTGGTCTGAAGTTCGATTCTGGTCGGGAGTAGGGTTCCCGGTAAACCTTTTCATTTTTTTTTCTATTCGTTGTAAAATAAAAACTGACAAAGGTTACATGTACGTCTTGACCAGGATTGAACCCAAGGTCAGGATCTCCACCGTCTCTTGTACCTACCGCTAGGTCAAAGAAACAATTACGAAGTTCTTATGAAAATTCATACTTATAAACCGACTTTCAACATTTTTAAAACGAAGTGATGTGTTCATGTCTTTCTTAATGTTATTGCTCCTACTTAAGGTCGACTTCTAAATCATTTGGGTGTTCCATAAACTACACCCTCGTTTTGTTTCTCATCTATCTAGACTACATTTTAACCTGTAATCCATGTTTCATTTCTGTTCCACCCCATTTTCCCCTCCTCCTCTTTCTCTCTTTCTCTCTGTGATATTTGAATCTACTATGATTTGGGCTCACCTTACTCCTATATATATGTTTTTGCATGTCAGTTAGATTCAAACTTACAATGATTGGCATTATATATATATATTGTTATACTTGGGGAGGGTCATTTTGTTGTAATAATATTGCCAGAAATAATAACAGAATACACTCATTGTTTGGTTGGTTTTCGCTTCTGTATCTTTTATATCTTCATAGATATTCGGTAATCAACGTTTATCATTGATTGACCAACGGTTAAAAATACAGATAGCCTATCAAAGTTCTTTCGCTGCACATCTGCAACATCATCAGTGGTAGTATTATGTTTCCTCCTGTTGTATTGTATGTCTACTCCATTTTTATTATTTATTTACTTATTTATTTATATTGTTAGCAACTACAGGATCTCTTACTTCCTCTCGATGATTATACGCGCCATAATTAAGATGTCCCCAGATATATGTGAAAGCACAGAGGACCTCCTTAGCAGAATCAATGAATGCAAGAAGAACACAAACTTAACAAATGCATAATAGGCAGTATGGATGTAGTATTACTGTACCCATCCATTAACATTGATTTTGCTGTGGAAAAATGTGTGGAAATAATCAGTGAGAGCGAAGTAGAGTTCTGCGATGTCGACACAGATGAACTGGGCCTCCTACTTAGACTTACTTATTACACTGAGTACCTAGATAACCATGACCTTACTTGTTTCTGCCCCAGTAGACCCATAAGAGGTAGGCCCCCCACCATGACCTCAATGGCTAAAAAGACCCCCATGGGAAGATGGAATAGATGGACCAAATCCATACAGACACCCCCAAAACAATGATCAGGTGAGAAAAATGGTCGCAAATGCAATATAGGCTAGTATTAAAACTACCCTAAAGGGACATATGTTTAAATTTAACGAAAAGATCTACACCCAGGATGAGGGAGCAGCCATTGGCGTCAGCATAGCTGGTGATTTTGCTAATCTATTTATGGTATGGTGGGAGAGGAGACTCAGAAAACTCCTTGAAGAGAGCTCCATAGACCTCGTCATGTACCCTCGTTACGTAGACAATATTAATATAGTAAGAAGAACACCCCAACCAGAGAGTACTAATAAACACGATTTAGAAAATAGCACAATGGTGAGCATCCAGCAGATAGCTAACTCTATACACCAGAGTATAAATGTAACTGTTGTCTACCCTTCCAAACACCTTAACAATACACTACCAGTATTAGACACAGAATTCTGGATTAACACTATATACGAGAGGGTCCAAATTCTGCACTCACACTATGCCAAACCCATGGCCTCAAAATACCTGATACTCAAAAACTCACCATAGTCCAATAGTGCTAAGTTTAATATTCTGATCGCAGACTTGGTAAGAGTGATGAAGAATGTGTCCCGCATGTGCGACCTAACTGAAATGTAAAGATACATCAAACACTTCATCAACCGCATGCAGTCTCTGGCTACAACCAAAGAGACAGAATTAGAGTATACAAAGGAGCCACGGAGAAATATAAGACCCTCATAGAAATGGACATGAAAGGAATTTGCCCATTATACAGGAGCAAATCATGGAATAGCTTAGATAGGACTAAACATAAGATAGGGAAAGCCACTTCATGGTACGACAACCAGAGATACCAGAGGGTCATGTTCGTGGATGCTACCCCCGGAGGTAAATTAACTAACCGATGTAGAAAGGCCCTAAGAAGACCCATTTAAAGATTAAAGTGGTAGAAAAGCCAGGAACTACCATAAAATCCCTGATGAGCAAAACATACCCCTTTAAGAAAACCCACTGTACTAATAAGACATGTGTTATATGTAAAATGAACCCCCAGATAAACTGTAAAACTAGAAATGCAGTCTATAGCATAAGATGTACAGAGGGTTCTTGCAGAAACATGACTACGACATACATAGGTGAGACAGTTTGAAGCATAGGAGAAAAAATAGGCCAACACTGGGGGGAACTAAAAGGACAAAAAAAAAATGGTTCAGTACTATACGAACACACGAGACAAAGACATGACGGTAATATAGACAAAAAGGAATTAAAATATCTAAACATAGAAATGACTCAACAGGTAGGCAATTAAGAGAACGAACTGAGATAGAGCTAAGAAGACCAGAGTTAAACAGAAAAAATGAATGGAATAACAACAACCATAACCAAACAAACAATACTGACTTAAGGAAAATATAAATAAATAAATAAATAAATATATACACAAGTACAATAACAACAAACACATATAAACACACACTAGTAAACAAAGATAGAATACAAAAACAAAAACACATACACTCAAACGCGAACACACACAGCAAACATTATGCACACACGCAAACGCATGCGCTGGGACGGAAACAAGAAGACAAATAAATAAATAAATAAATTAAACAAAAATGGCGTAGACATACAATACAACAGGAGAAAACATAATAGTACCACTGATGATGTTGCAGATGTGCAACGAAAGAACTTTGTTAGACTACATATATACATTTATATCTGCATTTTAACCGTTGGTCAATCAATGATAAACATTGATTGCCAAATAAATTAACTATGGAGATATAAAAGATACAGAAGCGAAAACCAACCAAACAGTGAGTGTGTTCTGTTATTATTTCTGGCAATATTATTACAACAATATGACCCTCCCCAGGTATAACAATATTTGTTTCGACACACGATTTCATATCAAAAACCTTGAAAAAAACACACACACACATACATACATACATACATACATACATACATATATATATATGGACACACTAGAAGAGGAAGACCAAGGTTAACATATGTTGATGCCCTAAGGACAGACACTGGTCTGTTGGAGATGCAGGATATGGCAGCGATAATGAGGGACAGAGACCGCTGGAGAGAACTCGTCCATGGATCTCGGGAATTTTACCCGCCTTAGACAGATAGATATATATAAGGGATAACAAAATATCGTTATAGGTAATTCAGTTAGAGGTTGTGAATACTTCTTATTATGGATAGTTTTAACGTACAGGAAGTTTATATATATATATATGTATATATATATATATATATATATATATATATATATATATATATATATATAAATATATTACCTTTTACATATATATATATATATAAATGAAAGGTATATATATATATATATATATATATATATATATATATATACATATTTCAGTGGTAGACTAGGTCTAAGAATATTGGTTGCCAGATGAAGGGGGCACACCTACATATACAATGCTATCATTTAATTTTTATAATGAATAAATAACATTTTCAAAAAATGCATAATTGGGAACAAAACAGTGCAATCAAATTTTTGCGGAAAAACATCTTACCTTCTCCAATAAAATTAATATGTATTTTGCGAAATCCAGAGACTTTCAATAATAACGTTTGATCTTTCACACTCAATCAATATGTATATATATATATATATACATATATATATATATATATATGTGTGTGTGTGTGTCTGTCTATATATATATGTGTGTGTGTATATATATATATATATATATACACAACCTTTACCACTAATTGATTTGACAGATGTCTTTAACCCATTGATACGAAATATTATTTGGTCAGTAGTTTGTGTGTAAGTATATATATATATATATATATATATATATGTGTGTGTGTGTGTGTGTGTGTGTAAAAGGTAAACAGAAATAACAACACAATCGGTACAGTATATGGAAGGGATATATTAGGTTAACATTGATATAGGAGGAAGAGGGTCTTAACGTTTCGGATGCTAGTCCTTCATCAGAAGAAAGAATGAGAAATAAGATAGATTGAGGAGACGGGCGGGTTGGAATTTGAAAAAATGTCTTTAGATAAAATAACAGGTCCATTCATGTTGACATCTCTTGCAAAACTGTTGGTGCTGGCGTTTTGTGTATGATTTATTCTTTTAGAAAAGTGGATGATGGAACGCGTCTACCTGAAATGGAAAAAAAAAAACCGTTTTGTAAAAAGAGCTATACTTGTGCACGTGCGTAAGCATGTGTGTGTGTGTGTGTGTGTGTGTGTGTGTGTGTGTGTGTGTGTGTGTGTGTGTGTGTGTGTGTGTGCGCGCGTGTGTGTGTGTGTTATTATACGTCTGTACGAAGATAAGAAGAAATGTGTGTGTATATGTGAGTAAAAGAGTGTGTGTGCATGTAAGTCCGAAGCTACGAGCAAAAGTATGTTGATATAAGGGTGTGTATGTGTGTATACAGAGCAGTGAAGTGAAAAGTGGAGTGAGCATATATAGTCGGCCTGTATTAGTTGTAAGAGAAGATGTTAATGATCAAGAGAAAGCGATAGGAATCTAGGGGTGTGATAATGGTTGGGGTTTTAGAGAAATTGGGGATGTGAGTTGAGTCCAAGAGGGGAGTAGGACCCAAGGCGGTGAATCAGACTTTGTTCAGTCCTGGTGCGCAAGGCCTGTCATCCCTGATGTTAAAGGACTGAAACATGTAGGGAAGAATGACTACGAGAACAGAAATGACGGGCGACAGGAGTATCCAAACCGAGTCGTATGTCCCTCAAATCCTCAGCAAAACTGTTCGCCATACGGCTGCCCGTTTGTCCTATAAATAAAGACCCGCAAAGGGAACACCGGAGGGCATAGATAACGCGAGTGGATGTGCAGGTGAACGAGTGGCGGATACAGAAAGACCCGTTAGGTCTTGTAAGAGTGGTGAGGGTGGAAATGAAGGGACAAGTGTTGCAGCGGGAACAGGAACAAGGATGAGAGCTGGGCGGAGTCATGGGAGACGACGAGAAGGAACTGCTAACCAGGAGGTCGCGGAGGTTGTGGGCGCGCTTAAAAGCAGTAATGGGTGGGTTTGAAAAAAAGCGAGAAGTGACGGGGTCAGAAGAGACGATGAGGAAGGAACGTAAGATATGTCGCCGGAGTGTTAGGGTGATGGGGGTGGTAGGTGAGAGGGAAAGGAACGTGGGTGCTTGGTGGGCGGTTGTGAGGTGAGAGGGCTGTGGTGCGGTCTGTTTCACGGGCGCGGGTCAGAGCAGATTGGATCAGGATGGGAGGAGGGGGGATATCCACGCTGGATGAAGCAGTAAGCCATACGAAGGGAATGGGTTTCGAAATCATCGTCCTGGCTACAGAGCCGACGAAGACGGAGGAATTGAGAATAGGGTATGGAGTGTGTGGTGTGGGTTGTATGGGAGGAAGTGAAGTCGAAGTAAGATTGGGAGTCTGTTGGTTTAATGAAGATGGAAGTAGAGAGGGTGTGGTGGGAGTGATTAATAGATATCTAGTAAAGCGACAGAAGAATCGGAGATGGAGGCGGTAAAATTGAGAGCAGGATGGAAAGATAGGACAAAAGAAAGAAAGCAATCGAACTGTTCTCGTGATAGAGAGGGGCGCCGATACAGTCGTCGGTATAACGACCGTATTGCTCAGGAGTCAGTCCAGCGTACTGGGAGAAGATCTGGGCTTCGACGTAGGCAACAAAGAAGTTAGCATAGTTTGGACCCATTCTGGTTCCCCTCGCTACCCCAGAGACCTGCTGATAACATTCACCCGAAAAAGAAAAGCCATTGAGGGTGGGAACAAGCTCAGCCAGACGGAGAAGAGTGGTAGTGCTGGGGTAAGGAGTAGGGCGTAAATCTAAAAATTGCCGGAGAGCGCGGAGGCCGTCATCATGAGGGATGACGGTATAGAGAGAAGTGATGTCCAGGGTAAAGAGAAAGCGAGAGGGACCAGGAGGGAAGAAGAAGGAGTTGAAGAGTCTAAGCGCATGATTTGTATCGTAGATTTCGGAGGGGAGATTGCCGACCAACGGGACGAGGATGCTGTCTAAATATTCAGAAATTATCTCGGTAGGGCAGTTGCACGCAGAAACGATAGGAGGGCCGGGATTATTTTGTTTGTATATTTTGGGGAGGAAGTACATGGTGGGTGTGCGAGGGGTGTGTACAATAAGGTTGGTGGCTGTGGGGGGTAGGAGAGAAGAGGGATGGTGGAGGACACGAGTTGTTGATAACAGGAGTGGGGTCGGAGGATAAAGGGCGGTAAAAAAGTGTACTGTGAAGCTGGCGGAGAGCCTCAGCTCTATAGAGGTCAGCGCCCCATACCAACACAGCGCCACCTTTGTCAGCGGGGTTGATGACAATGTTATCACGACGCCGAAGGTTGCGAAGAGCGGAGAGCTCAGTCCGCGTGATGTTAGAGTGACGAGAATGCTGGTGGAAACGGAACCGATTGACAGTACGCCGGCAAGTATCGACAAAGGAGTCGAGGGTGCTGAACTGGCCAGAGCTCGGCGTCCAATGTGATTGCCGGCGACTGAGACGAGTGAAGTCATGCGTCTGTGTTGATGGCGTGTCGTGAAGAAAATCTTTCAGCTTTAATCGACGGAAGAACCCTTCAATATCGACACGTGTGCGGAACTCGTCACAGGTGGTTGTGGTTGGTATAAAACGCAAACCACAGGCGAGGCGGGAGCGTTCAGCTTCGGAGAGTGGTAGGGGTATGGTGACTACAGTGCAGGGATGTGGGGGGAGTGAAAGAGGCGGAGGCGGAGGAGTTAAGGATGTTGGGAAAAGTGTGTGCATATTCAGTGGTGGGGAGAGGAAAGGGGTGGTTGGAGTCGGGATAGAGGGGTTAGGGTTGGAGGTGATATGAGTATGGGTGGTGACGGCAGACTGGGAGCGGAGAGAGTCTAGTTCTTTTGTTTTTATGGAAGTGAGGAAATTGAAAAGGATGCGACTGAGGTAAAGGTAGAATTAGATAAGGGATTGGGCGAGGAAAGGGTGGCAAGTGGAGGAGATATGGAGGTAGGACTTGGAGAGATTTCGACCGAGAGAACGGATTTGGGCGAGAGTTGATCGAATAGTCGCCCGCATGAGCTGGTAAGAATGGGCTCAGTGGCGGGAGAAGAGTAAGAGGTGGAGTGAATCTTGAGGCGGAAACCGCGAGGAATGAGGTGGTGGTGGTGGAGACAGCGACTTAAAAATGTGATGATGTGACTATTCTATCGTGTTTTGGGGGGGAAATGAGGTTGGAGAGATGCAGGAGGATTGGATGTATATAGAGGGGGGGGGGGGAGACGTTGGAGGAAGCGCTTGAGAGTTGAATGGAGCTGGCGGAGAAAAGATTTAAGATTGGGTATTTTGAAGGTACAAGGGTGGGAGTGAAAAATAGACGGTTGAGAAGAAGGTGGTGTAAGAAGATTGTAGTAGAGGAAAAGTGGTAGAGAGTCGTGGAATATTTAAATGCAAGAAACAAAGAAAATTTCAATGATACGAATGATTTCCTGGTGGAAGTTCAGGTGAACTCCGGGCAGGTATCCAGTTCGGGGTGAAAATCCAATTAGAAAATCCAACGAATATTGAGAGGTCCACGTAAGCGTTGATATATATATATATATATATATATGTATATATATATATATATATATAAATATATATATATATATATATATATATATATATATATATATATATATATATATATATATATATATGTATGTAAAAGGTAAACAGAAATAACAACACAATCGGTACAGTATATGGACGGGATATATTAGGTTAACACTTGATATAGCAGGAAGAGGGTCTTAACGTTTCGGAAGCTAGTCCTTCATCAGAAAAAAGAATGAGAAATAAGATAGATTGAGGAGACGGGCGGGTTGGAATTGGAAAAAATGTCTTTAGATAAAAATAACAGGTCCATTCATGTTGACATCTCTTGCAAAACTGTTGGAGCTGGCGTTTTGTGTATGATTTATTTTTTTTAGAAAAGTGGATGATGGAACGCGTCTACCTGAAATGGGAAAAAAAACCGTTTTGTAAAAAGAGCTATACTTGTGCACGTGCGTAAGCATGTGTGTGTGTGTGTATGTGCGTGTTATTATACGTTCGTACGAAGCTAAGAAGAAAGGTGTGTGTATATGTGAGTAAAAGTGTGTGTGCATGTAAGTACGAAGCTATGAGCAAAAGTATGTTAATATAAGGGTGTATATGTGTGTATACAGAGCAGTGAAGGGAAAAGTGGAGTGAGCATATATAGTCGGCCTGTATTAGTTGTAAGAGAAGATGTTAATGATCAAGGGAAAGCGATAGGTCTAGGGGTGTGATAATGGACGGGGTATTAGAGAATTTGCGGAGGTGAGTTGATATGCTTGTGTCTGTGTCTATATATGTATGTTTGCATGAATGAATACACTACGCTTTAGATTTAGTAGAATGTACAATCACTGATTCCAGCTATTTGCACTATCATATATTTTGGTTTCTAGTTATTCCCTGGGGAATTGGTTGCCAAATGCTTTGCTTAATTGTTTTATTTCTTTTTTTTTTTAATGTTATTTATTCTTTCTCTTAGATTTCAGGTATTTTTCGAAAGCAAATTTTTTGAAAGCCCCTAAAATACTTCAGTGGTTCCTGCCATGCTGCTGTAGGCTCCCTGGGAAACTTGGCAACCTGGCCAGTCCGCCACTGTATCTATATATATATATATATATATATATATATGTTTATATATACACTCACACACACATATATATATATATGTGTATATTTATTTATACACACACACACACACACACACACACACACATATATATATATATATACGTATATAAATATTTAAGTATATATATATATATATACATATGTTTTGTAATCCCATCTGTATAGCACGTGTTTATCGTATGTATGGGGCCATGGTGTCAATGACGGAAGCATTATTGTTATTATAAATCATATGTATGTATGAATTATCATCATGTATGTATGTATGTATGCATGTATGTACAGAGACATGGGAATACTCAGTTTGCTGCTCAAGCGCGCGGTTAGACGTCGGGAGCGAGAAACCCCTAGTTATTGTTAAGATATTCTAGGAGAAGGAAAACTCTGATGTAAAACCTGCGACTCGATAACTGTCACCGTTGTTCAGAGAGTGGGATTGGTCTAGTGCAAGACCTTTATTCACTTAAAGAACCTTCAAGCACAGTTACGACTGATCAAAACAACGTTTACGTGTATTGAGAGAGCATGACCATTTTTCTTTTTCTTTTGTTGCAGCATATACAGAAAGAGCATTTAAGTCATTGGTAGGGCTTTCCTGCCACCCATGCAGGAGTAAAAGGTTAAGGGATGGCAATTTTCTAAACCGAGAAGCAGCCAATGTATGTATGTTCTTCTGGTTTTATAATTTCACTAATTTTTGCCAATAGAGAGAGTCGGTCTCTAACATAGATAGAAGACTCTCTCATTGGAATTTATACAACATCAGCTAGGTAGATATGTATGCATGTCAGCATGCATGTGTAGGTATGGATGTTGTTGTATGTGTGCATGTGTATGTGTGCATGTGCATATGCATTGTATCTGCACAAGTGCATATGCAGTTACTACAACCAGAATTTTTGGAATGTTTTACATATTTTTACTGTTCCATTAATGGATTTTCCATTAATGGAATTTCATTAATGGAATTTCATTAATGGAATTTCCTAACTACAAGTGTTATGTATGTATGTATGTTTTCTCTTTCTCTTAATTTCGAGTATATTTTTTTTGACCGGCCACCTTCCTGTATGTATGTATGTATGTATGTATGTATGTATGTATGTATGTATGTATGTATGTATGTATGTGTATGTATGTCAGGTCACCAGTTGGTGCTACTGGTAACATGTATCCCAGTACAACCTGTCTCATAGACGGGTCGTTGGCGACTAAACTGGCATCCCACCAAGGTTTCTTGGGTGACTATGGACATCCTGCAGGACTAAAAACAAAACCTGTCAAAGGGCAAAGGAGCTCTTAAGAGTCAATGGCCATCCAAAATCACCGGGAGAGATGACCACTTAGCCTTTGTCAAGGCAGAATTCTAGGAGAAGGAAAACTGTGATATATCACCTGCAACCCTGATGGTATCCAATGATGTTGACTTGTTCTTCTTTTTGGTAAATATCATCTTGGTTAAGAGAGTGGGACTGGCTTTGTGCAGTGCCTTTGCTCACTATAAAAGCTTCACGGCACAGGCATTGCTTTATATCTGGAGATCTCTCTGCATTTGTCGTCACATGGTACCATGGGCCCAGCACTATGTGTCAATAATTGTCACAAGTGTAGTGTTTGTACCAGAGTTTTCAAGTCGCTGGCTGGACTAAAAAGTCACACTCGTTCAGCGCATCGGTAGGGGTTCTCCTACATGAATATAAAGTAGTGGCCGTACTCGAAAACGAGTTGGCAGCCACCATGTATGTATGTGTGTGTGTATGTATCTATGTATGCATGTATGTAACCATGTATGTACTACGACTGCTACTACTACTACTACTACTACTACTACTACTACTACTAACTTTTCCTTGCAAAAAATGAATCTGCTGCCAATTGTTCTGCATTTCCTGTACAATAGTGATGCTGGCTGGGGAGTGACATTTGACACGGAGAAATGGAAAAAGATGAGTGTTGCCGTACATGGGAGCATGTACGGCAACAATCATCTTTTTCCATTTCTCTGAGCGTTATAAAACCCCACTATCAGGCTAGAAATTTCTTTAGTCTAAAATACGGTGAAAGCTTATAATTTCTAATTTCTAATATATATATATATGAATAACAGAGTTTTGTAGCCTGCTTGAAGCATTGTTAAATAGGAAACACAAATTTAAATAATTTTCAAAACCAAACAATGCATTAGAAAGAAAATTAAATCACTAAGATAACAATAGAATCTTACATTAGCAAATTTAATGATCCCAAATATTTAAAAACCCATTATCAAGGGAGTATTCCTAGGAGAGACTTAAAGGATCGTTCGGAGTTGACTTGTTTGGAAGGCAGATTGAAGTTAAATGAAATGAAGACATTAAAATTTCGAACGTGTTGCGACATATCTGGAGAAAAATGTTTGTTATATGCATGTGTGTACGAGAATGTAAGTGTGCTTAGTGGGATGTTTGTATGTAAATTTATGTATTGAAAGAGTGTGCGAATAAGTATATAATAAAAGGGATAATATGTGTGTGATATATGTATGTGTTTGAGTCAAAGAAACAGGCCACTGGGATGTTGGAATACAGGCTTTTATATTAGCCATTATA
>OZ024742.1:179301768-179361768 GCA_964016885.1 Eledone cirrhosa
TGTAGTGGTTGTGGTGGCTCTGGTGACAATGGTGTTGGTGGTAGAGGTTGTAGTGGTTGTAGTGGTTGTAGTGGTTGTAGTGGTTGTGGTGGTTGTGGTGGCTCTGGTGACAGTGGTGTTGGTGGTAGTGGTTGTTGTGGTTGTAATGGTTGTAGTCATTGTAGTAGTTGTAGTGGTTGTAGTGGTTGTAGTGGTTGTGGTAGTTCTGATGACAGTGGTGTTGGTGGTAGTGGTTGTAGTGGTTGTAGTGGTTCTGGTGGCTCTGGTGACAGTGGTGTTGGTGGTAGTGGTTGTAGTGGTTGTAGTGGTTGTAGTGGTTGTAGTGGTTGTAGTGGTTGTATTGGTTCTGGTGACAGTGGTGTTGGTGGTAGTGGTTGTAGTGGTTCTAGTGGCTGTAGTGGTTGTAGTGGTTGTATTGGTTCTGGTGACAGTGGTGTTGGTGGTAGTGGTTGTAGTGGTTGTAGTGGTTGTAGTGATTGTGGTGGCTCTTGTGACAGTGGTGTTGGTGGTAGTGGTTGTAGTGGTTGTAGTGGTTGTAGTGTTTGTGGTGGCTGTTGTGACATTGGTGTTGGTGCTAGTGGTTGTAGTGGTTGTAGAGGTTGTAGTGGTTGTGGTGGCTCTGGTGACAGTGGTGTTGGTGGTAGTGGTTGTAGTGGTTGTAGTTGTTGTAGTGGTTGTAGTGTTTGTGGTGGCTCTGGTGACAGCAGTGTTGGTGGTAATGGTTGTAGTGGTTGTAGTGGTTGTAGTGGATGTGGTGGCTCTGGTGACATTGGTATTGGTGGTACTGGTTGTAGTGGTTGTGGTGGTTGTGGTGGCTCTGGTGACAGTGGTGTTGGTGGTAGTGGCTGTAGTGGCTGTAGTGGTTGTAGTGGTTGTGGTGGTTGTGGTGGTTGTGGTGGCTCTGGTGACAGTGGTGTTGGTGGTAGTGGTTGTAGTGGTTGTAGTGGTTGTAGTGGTTGTAGTGGCTCTGCTGACAGTGGTGTTGGTGGTAGTGGTTGTAGTGGTTGTAGTGGTTGTAGTGTTTGTGGTGGCTCTGGTGACAATGGTGTTGGTGGTAGAGGTTGTAGTGGTTGTAGTGGTTGTAGTGGTTGTGGGGGCTCTGGTGACAATGGTGTTGGTGGTAGAGGTTGTAGTGGTTGTAGCGGTTGTAGTGGTTGTAGTGGTTGTGGTGGTTGTGGTGGCTCTGGTGACAGTGGTGTTGGTGGTAGTGGTTGTAGTGGTTGTAATGGTTGTAGTCGTTGTAGTAGTTGTAGTGGTTGTAGTGGTTGTAGTGGTTGTGGTAGTTCTGATGACAGTGGTGTTGGTGGTAGTGGTTGTAGTGGTTGTAGTGGTTGTGGTGGCTCTGGTGACAGTGGTGTTGGTGGTAGTGGTTGTAGAGGTTGTAGTGGCTGTAGTGGTTGTAGTTGTTGTAGTAGTTGTAGTGATTGTGGTGGCTCTGGTGACAGTGGTGTTAGTGGTAGTGGTTCTAGTGGTTGTAGTGGTTGTAGTGGTTGTAGTGGTTGTGGTGGCTCTTGTGACAGTGGTGTTGGTGGTAGTGTTTTGTAGTGGTTGTAGTGGTTGTAGTCGTTGTAGTGTCTGTGGTGGCTCTGGTGGTAGTGGTTGTAGTGGTTGTGGTGGTTGTAGTGGTTGAGGTGGCTCTGTTGACAGTGGTGTTGGTGGTAGGGGTTGTAGAGGTTGTAGTGGTTGTAGTGATTGTGGTGGCTCTGGTGACAGTGGTGTTGGTGGTAGTGGTTGTAGTGGTTGTAGTGGTTGTAGTGGTTGTAATGGTTGTAGTGGTTGCGGTGGCTCTGGTGACAGTGGTGTTGGTGGTAGTGTTTGAAGTGGTTGTAGTGGTTGTAGTGGTTTTAGTGGTTGTAGTTGTTCTGGTGGCTCTGGTGACAGTGGTGTTGGTGGTAGTCGTTGAAGTGGTTGTAGTGGTTGTAGTGGTTCTAGTGGTTGTAGTGGTTCTGGTGGCTCTGGTGACAGTGGTGTTGGTGGTAGTGGTTGTAGTGGTTGTTGTGGTTGTAGTGGTTGTAGTGGTTGTAGTGGTTCTGGTGTCTCTGGTGACAGTGGTGTTTGTGGTAGTGGTTGTAGTGGTTGTTGTGGTTGTAGTGGTTGTAGTGGTTGTAGTAGTTGTAGTGGCTGTAGTGGCTCTGGTGACAACAGTGTTGGTGGTAGTGGTTGTAGTGGTTGTAGTGGTTGTGGTGGCTCTGGTGACAGTGGTGTTTGTGGTAGTGGTTGTAGGGGTTGTAGTGTTTGTAGTGTTTGTAGTGGTTATAGTAGTTGTGGTGGCTCTGGTGACATTGGTGTTGGTGGTGATGGTGGTAGTGGTTGTAGTGGTTGTAGTGGTTGTGGTGGATCTGGTGACAGTGGTGTTGGTGGTAGTGGTTGTAGTGCTTGTAATGGTTGTAGTGGTTGTGGTGGCTCTGGTGAAAATGGTGTTGGTGGTAGTGGTTGTAGTGGTTGTAGTGGTTGTAGTGGTTGTAGTGGTTGTGGTGGTTGTGGTGACTCTGGTGACAGTGGTGTTGGTGGTAGTGGTTGTAGTGGTTGTAGTGGTTGTAGTGGTTGTAGTGGTTGTAATGGTTGTAGTGTTTGTAGTAGATGTAGTGGTTGTAGTGGTTGTAGTGGTTGTGGTAGTTCTGGTGACAGTGGTGTTGGTGGTACTGGTTGTAGTGGTTGTAGTGGTTGTAGTGGTTGTAGTGGTTGTGGTGGCTCTGGTGACAGCGGTGTTGGTGGTAGTGGTTGTAGTGGTTGTAGTGGTTGTAGTGGTTGTGGTGGCTCTGGTGACAGGGGTGTTGGTGGTGATGGTGGTAGTGGTTGTAGTGGTTGTAGTGGTTGTGGTGGCTCTGGTGACAGGGTTGTTGGTGGGGATGGTGGTAGTGGTTGTAGTGGTTGTAGTGGTTGTGGTGGCTCTGGTGACAGGGGTGTTGGTGGTGGTAGTGGTTGTAGTGGTTGTAGTGGTTTCGGTGGCTCTGGTGACAGGGGTGTTGGTGGTGATGGTGGTAGTGGTTGTAGTGGTTGTAGTGGTTGTGGTGGCTCTGGTGGCAGTGGTGTTGGTTGTAGTGTTTGTAGTGGTTGTAGTGGTTGTAGTGGTTGTGGTGGATCTGTTGACAGTGGTGTTGGTGGTAGTGGTTGTAGTGGTTGTAGTGGTTGTAGTGGTTGTAATGGTTGTAGTGGTTGTGGTGGCTCTGGTGACAATGGTGTTGGTGGTAGTAGTTGTAGTGGTTGTAGTGGTTGTAGTGGTTATAGTGGTTGTGGTGACAGTGGTGTTGGTGCTAGTGGTTGTAGTGGTTGTAGTGGTTGTAGTGGTTGTAGTGGTTGTGGTGGCTCTGGTGACAATAGTGTTGGTGGTAGTGGTTGTAGTGGTTGTAGTGGTTGTAGTGGTTGTAGTGGTTGTGGTGGTTGTGGGGGCTCTGGTGACAGGGGTGTTGGTGGTAGTGGTTGTAGTGGTTGTAGTGGTGGTAGTGGTTGTGGTGGCTCTGGTGACAGTGGTGTTGGTGGTAGTGGTTTGTAGTGGTTGTTGTGGTTGTAGTGGTTGTAATGGTTGTAGTGGCTGTAGTGGCTCTGGTGACAGCAGTGTTGGTGGTAGTGGTTGTAGTGGTTGTAGTGGTTGTGGTTGCTCTGGTGACAGTGGTGTTGGTGGTAGTGGTTTGTAGTGGTTGTTGTGGTTGTAGTGGTTGTAGTGGTTGTAGTGGTTGTAGTGGCTGTAGTGGCTCTGGTGACAGCAGTGTTGGTGGTAGTGGTTGTAGTGGTTGTAGTGGTTGTGGTTGCTCTGGTGACAGTGGTGTTGCTGGTAGTGGTTTGTAGTGGTTGTTGTGGTTGTAGTGGTTGTAGTGGTTGTAGTGGCTGTAGTGGTTCTGGTGACAGCAGTGTTGGTGGTAGTGGTTGTAGTGGTTGTAGTGGTTGTGGTGGCTCTGGTGACAGTGGTGTTGGTGGTAGTGGTTGTAGTGGTTGTAGTGGTTGTGGTGGCTCTGGTGACAGCAGTGTTGGTGGTAGTGGTTGTAGTGGTTGTAGTGGTTGTAGTGGTTGTAGTGGTTGTGGTGGCTCTGGTGACAGGGGTGTTGGTGGTGATGGTGGTAGTGGTTGTAGTGGTTGTAGTGGTTGTAGTGGTTGTGGTGGTTGTGGTGGCTCTGGTGACAGGGGTGTTGGTGGTGATGGTGGTAGTGGTTGTAGTGGTTGTAGTGGTTGTGGTGGCTCTGGTGACAGGGGTGTTGGTGGTGATGGTGGTAGTGGTTGTAGTGGTTGTAGTGGTTGTCGTGGCTCTGGTGACAGGGGTGTTGGTGGTGATGGTGGTAGTGGTTGTAGTGGTTCTAGTGGTTGTAGTGGCTCTGGTGACAGGGGTGTTGGTGGTGATGGTGGTAGTGGTTGTAGTGGTTGTAGTGGTTGTAGTGGTTGTAGTGGTTGTAGTGGTTGTGGTGGCTCTGGTGACAGTGGTGTTGGTGGTAGTGGTTGTAGTGGTTGTAGTGGTTGTAGTGTTTGTAGTGGTTGTGGTGGTTGTGGTGGCTCTGGTGACAGGGGTGTTGGTGGTAGTGGTTGTAGTGGTTGTAGTGGTGGTAGTGGTTGTAGTGGCTGTAGTGGCTCTGGTGACAGCAGTATTGGTGGTAGTGGTTGTAGTGGTTGTAGTGGTTGTGGTTGCTCTGGTGACAGTGGTGTTGGTGGTAGTGGTTTGTAGTGGTTGTTGTGGTTGTAGTGGTTGTAGTGGTTGTAGTGGCTGTAGTGGCTCTGGTGACAGCAGTGTTGGTGGTAGTGGTTGTAGTGGTTGTAGTGGTTGTAGTGGTTGTAGTGGTTGTAGTGGTTGTGGTTGCTCTGGTGACAGTGGTGTTGGTGGTAGTGGTTGTAGTGGTTGTAGTGGTTGTGGTGGCTCTGGTGGCAGTGGTGTTGGTTGTAGAGTTTGTAGGGGTTGTAGTGGTTGTAGTGGTTGTGTTGGCTCTGGTGACAGTGGTGTTGGTGGTAGTGGTTGTAGTGATTGTAGTGTTTGTAGTGGTTGTAGTGGTTGTGGTGGTTGTGGTGGCTCTGGTGACAGTGGTGTTGGTGGTGATGGTGGTTGTGGTTGTAGTGGTTGTAGTGGTTGTGCTGGATCTGGTGACAGTGGTGTTGGTGGTAGTGGTTGTAGTGTTTGTAGTGGTTGTAGTGGTTGTAGTGGTTGAGGTGGCTCTGGTGACAGTGGTGTTGGTGGTAGTGGTTGTAGTGGTTGTAGTGGTTGTAGTGGTTGTAGTGGTTGTAGTGGTTTTAGTGTTTGTGGTGTCTCTGGTGACAGTGATGTTGGTGGTATTAGTTTGTAGTGGTTGTTGTGGTTGTAGTGGTTGTAGTGGTTGTAGTGGTTGTAGTGGTTTTAGTGTTTGTGGTGTCTCTGGTGACAGTGGTGTTGGTGGTAATGCTTGTAGTGGTTGTAGTGGTTGTAGTGGTTGTGGTGGCTCTTGTGACAGTGATGTGGGTGGTAGTGGATGTAGTGGTTGTAGTTGTTGAGGTGGTTTTAGTGGTTGTGGTGGCTCTGGTGACAGTGGTGTTGGTGGTAGTGGTTGTAGTGGATGTGGTGGCGCTGGTGACAGTGGTGTTGGTGGTAGTGTTTGTAGTGGTTGTAGTGGTTGTAGTGGTTGTAGTGGTTGTGGTGGCTCTGGTGACAGTGGTGTTGGTGGTAGTGATTGTAGGGGTTGTAGAGGCTGTAGTGGCTGTAGTGGTTGTAGTGGTTGTAGTAGTTGTAGTGATTGTTATGGCACTGGTGACAGTGGTGTTGGTGGTAGTGGTTCTAGTGGTTGTTGTGGTTGTAGTGATTGTGGTGGCTCTGGTGACAGTGGTGTTGGTGGTAGTGGTTGTAGTGGTTATAGTGGTTGTAGAGGTTGTGGTGGCTCTGGTGACAGTGGTGTTGGTGGTAGTGGTTGTAGTGGTTGTAGTGGTTGTCGTGGTTATGGTGGCTCTGGTGACAATGGTGTTGGTGGTAGTGGTTGTAGTGGTTGTAGTGGTTGTAGTGGTTGTACTGGTTGTGGTGGATCTTGTGACAGTGGTGTTGGTGGTAGTGTTTTGTAGTGGTTGTAGTCGTTGTAGAGGTTGTGGGGGCTCTGGTGACAGTGGTGTTGGTGGTAGTGGTTGTAGTGTTTGTAGTGGTTGTAGTGGTTGTCGTGGCTCTGGTGACAGTGGTGTTGGTGGTAGTGGTAGTAGTGGTTGTAGTGGTTGTAGTGGTTGTAGTGGTTGTAGTGGTTGTGGTGGATATTGTGACAGTGGTGTTGGTGGTAGTGTTTTGTAGTGGTTGTAGTGGTTGTAGTGGTTGTGGTAGTTCTGATGACAGCGGTGTTGGTGGTACTGGTTGTAGTGTTTGTAGTGGTTGTAGTGGTTGTGGTGGCACTGGTGACAGCGGTGTTGGTGGTAGTGGTTGTAGTGGTTGTAGTGGTTGTAGTGGTTGTGGTGGCTCTCGTGTCAGTGGTGTTGGTGGTAGTGGTTGTAGTGGTTGTAATGGTTGTAGTGGTTGTGGTGGCTCTGGTGGCAGTGGTGTTGGTTGTAGTGTTTGTAGGGGTTGTAGTGGTTGTAGTGGTTGTGGTGGCTCTGGTGACAGTGGTGTTAGTGGTAGTGGTTGTAGTGGTTGTAGTGGTTGTAGTGGTTGTGGTGGTTGTGGTGGTTGTGGTGGCTCTGGTGACAGTGGTGTTGGTGGTACTGGTTGTAGTGTTTGTAGTGTTTGCAGTTTTTGTAGCGGTTGTGATGGCTCTGGTGACAGTGGTGTTGGCGGTAGTGGTTGTAGTGGTTGTAGTGGTTGTAGTGGTTGTAGTGGTTGTAGTGGTTGTAGTGGTTGTGGTGGCTCCGGTGACAGTGGTGTTGGTGGTAGTGGTTGTAGTGGTTGTAGTAGTTGTTGTGGCTCTGGTGACAGTGGTGTTGGTTGTAGTGGTTGTAGTGGTTGTAGTGGTTGAGGTGGCTCTGGTGACAGTGGTGTTGGTGGTAGTGGTTGTAGTGGTTGTAATGATTGTAGTGGTTGAAGTGGTTGTAGTGGTTGTGGTGTTTGTAGTGGTTGTGGTGGCTCTGGTGACAGTGGTGTTGGTGGTAGTGGTTGTAGTGGTTGTAGTAGTTGTAATAGTTGTAGTGGTTGTAGTGGTTGTAATGGTTGTAGTGGTTGTGGTGGCTCTGGTGACAGTGGTGTTGGTGGTAGTGGTTGTAGTGGTTGTAGAGATTGTAGTGGTTGTAGTGGTTGTAGTGGTTGTGGTGGTTGTGGTCGCTCTGGTGACAGTGGTGTTGGTGGTAGTGGTTGTAGTGGTTGTAGTGATTGTAGTGGTTGTAGTGGTTGTAGTGATTGTAGTGGTTGTAGTGGTTGTAGTGGTTGTGGTGGTTGTGGTGGCTCTGGTGACAGTGGTGTTGGTGGTAGTGGTTGTAGTGGTTGTAGTGGTTGTAGTGGTTGTGGTGGCTCTGGTGACAGTGGTGTTGGTGGTAGTGGTTGTAGTGGTTGTAGAGGTTGTAGTGGTTGTGGTGGCTCTGGTGACAGTGGTGTTGGTGGTAGTGGTAGTAGTTGTTCTAGTGGTTGTAGTGGTTGTAGTGGTTGTAGTGGTTGTGGTGGATCTTGTGACAGTGGTGTTGGTGGTAGTGTTTTGTAGTGGTTGCAGTGGTTGTAGTCGTTGTAGTGTCTGTGGTGGCTCTGGTGGTAGTGGTTGTAGTGGTTGTAGTGGTTGTAGTGGTTGTAGTGGTTGAGGTGGCTCTGGTGACAGTGGTGTTGGTGGTAGTGGTTGTAGTCGTTGTAGTGGTTGTAATGGTTGTAGTGGTTCTGGTGGCTCTGGTGACAGTGGTGTTCGTGGTAGTGGTTGAAGTGGTTGTAGTGGTTGTAGTGGTTCTAGTGGATGTAGTGGTTGTGGTGGCTCTGGCGACAGTGGTAGTGGTTGTAGTGGTTGTAGTGGTTGTAGTGGTTGTGGTGGCTCTGGTGACAGTGGTGCTGGTGGTAGTGGTTGTAGTGGTTGTGGTGGCTCTGCTGACAGTGGTGCTGGTGGTAGTGGTTGTAGTGGTTGTTGTGGCTCTGGTGACAGCAGTGTTGGTGGTCGTGGTTGTAGTGGTTGTAGTGGTTCTAGTGGTTGCAGTGGTTGTGGTGGCTCTGGCGACAGTGGTGTTGGTGGTAGTGGTTGTAGTGGTTGTAGTGGTTGTAGTGGTTGTAGTGTTTGTGGTGTCTCTGGTGACAGTGGTGTTGGTGGTAGTGCTTGTAGTGGTTGTAGTGGTTGTGGTGGCTCTGGTGTCAGTGATGTTGGTGGTAGTGGTTGTAGTGGTTGTAGTGGTTGTAATGTTTGTAGTGGTTATTCTAGTTGTGGTGACTCTGGTGACATTGGTGTTGGTGGTGATGGTGGTAGTGGTTGTAGTGGTTGTGGTGGCTCTGGTTACAGTGGTGTTGGTGGTAGTGGTTTTAGTGGTTGTAGTGGTTGTAGTGTTTGTAGTGGTTATAGTAGTTGTGGTGACTCTGGTGACATTGGTGTTGGTGGTGATGGTGGTAGTGGTTGTCGTGGTTGTAGTGGTTGTGGTGGATCTGATGACAGTGGTGTTGATGGTAGTGGTTGTAGTGGTTGTGGTGGCTCTGGTGACAATGGTGTTGGTGGTAGTAGTTGTAGTGGTTGTGTTGGTTGTGGTGGCTCTGGTGACAGTGGTGTTCGTGGTAGTGGTTGTAGTGGTTGTAGTGGTGGTAGTGGTTGTGTTGGCTCTGGTGACAGTGGTGTTCGTGGTAGTAGTTGTAGTGGTTGTGGTGGCTCTGGTGACAATGGTGTTGGTGGTAGTAGTTGTAGTGGTTGTAGTGGTTGTAGTGTCTGTGGTGGCTCTGGTGACAGTGGTGTTCGTGGTAGTGGTTGTAGTGGTTGTAGTGGTTGAGGTGTCTCTGGTGACAGTGGTGTTGGTGGTAGTGGTTGTAGTGGTTGTAGTGGTTGTAGTGGTTGTAGTGGTTGTAGTGGTTGTGGTGGCTCTGGTGACAGTGGTGTTGGTGGTAGTGGTTGTAGTGGTTGTAGTGGTTGTGGTGGTTGTAGTGGTTGTGTTTGCTCTGGTGACAGTGGTGTTGGTGGTAGTGGTTGTAGTGGTTGTAGTGTTTGTAGTGGTTGTAGTGGTTTTAGTGTTTGTGGTGTCTCTGGTGACAGTGGTGTTGGTGGTAGTGCTTGTAGTGGTTCTAGTGGTTGTGGTGGCTCTGGTGACAGTGGTGTTGGTGGTAGTGGTTGTAGTGGTTGTAGTGGTTGTGGTGGTTGTAGTGGTTGTGTTTGCTCTGGTGACAGTGGTGTTGGTGGTAGTGGTTGTAGTGGTTGTAGTGTTTGTAGTGGTTGTAGTGGTTTTAGTGTTTGTGGTGTCTCTGGTGACAGTGGTGTTGGTGGTAGTGCTTGTAGTGGTTCTAGTGGTTGTGGTGGCTCTGGTGACAGTGGTGTTGGTGGTAGTGGTTGTAGTGGTTGTAGTGGTTGTGGTGGCTCTGGTTACAGTGGTGTTGGTGGTAGTGGTTGTAGTGGTTGTAGTGGTTGTAGTGGTTATAGTAGTTGTGGTGGCTCTGGTGACATTGGTGTTGGTGGTAGTGGTTGTAGTGCTTGTAATGGTGGTAGTGGTTGTGGAGGCTCAGGTGAAAATAGTGTTGGTGGTAGTGGTTGTAGTGGTTGTGTTGGTTGTGGTGGCTCTGGTGACAGTGGTGTTGGTGGTAGTGGTTGTAGTGGTTGTAGTGGTTGTAATGGTTGTAGTGTTTGTAGTAGTTGTAGTGGTTGTAGTGGTTGTGGTGGCACTAGTGACAGCGGTGTTGGTGGTAGTGGTTGTAGGGGTTGTAGTGGTTGTAGTGGTTGTGGTGGCTCTGGTGACAGCGGTGTTGGTGGTAGTGGTTGTAGTGGTTGTAGTGGTTGTAGTGGTTGTGGTGGCTCTCGTGACAGTGGTGTTGGTGGTAGTGGTTGTAGTGGTTGTAGTGGTTGTAGTGGTTGTGGTGGCTCTGGTGATAGTGGTGTTGGTGGTAGTGGTTGTAGTGGTTGTAGTGGTTGTAGTGGTTGTGGTGGCTCTCGTGACAGTGGTGTTGGTGGTAGTGGTTGTAGTGGTTGTAGTGGTTGTAGTGGTTGTGGTGGCTCTGGTGGCAGTGGTGTTGGTGGTAGTGGTTGTAGGGGTTGTAGTGGTTGTAGTGGTTGTGGTGGCTCTGGTGACAGTGGTGTTGGTGGTAGTGGTTGCAGTGGTTGTAGTGGTTGTAGTAGTTGTGGTGGTTCTGGTGGTTGTGTTGGCTCTGGTGACAGTGGTGTTGGTGGGACTGGTTGTAGTGGTTGTAGTGGTTGTAGTGGTTGTAGTGGTTGTGGTGGCTCTGGTGACAGTGGTGTTGGTTGTAGTGGTTGTAGTGGTTGTAGTGGTTGTAGTGGTTGTTGTGGCTCTGGTGACAGTGGTGTTGGTTGTAGTGGTTGTAGTGGTTGTAGTTGTTGAGGTGGCTCTGGTGACAGTGGTGTTGGTCATAGTGGTTGTAGTGGTTGTAGTGGTTGTAATGGTTGTAGTGGTTGTGGTGGCTCTGGTGACAGTGGTGTTGGTGGTAGTGGTTGTAGTGGTTGTAGTGGTTGTAGTGGTTGTAGTGGTTGTGGTGGATCTGATGACAGTGGTGTTGATGGTAGTGGTTGTAATGGTTGTAGTGATTGTAGTGGTTGTAGTGGTTGTAGTGGTTGTGGTGGTTGTGGTGGCTCTGGTGACAGTGGTGTTGGTGGTAGTGGTTGTAGTGGTTGTGGTGGCTCTGGTGACAATGGTGTTGGTGGTAGTAGTTGTAGTGGTTGTGTTGGTTGTGGTGGCTCTGGTGACAGTGGTGTTCGTGGTAGTGGTTGTAGTGGTTGTAGTGGTGGTAGTGGTTGTGTTGGCTCTGGTGACAGTGGTGTTCGTGGTAGTAGTTGTAGTGGTTGTGGTGGCTCTGGTGACAATGGTGTTGGTGGTAGTAGTTGTAGTGGTTGTAGTGGTTGTAGTGTCTGTGGTGGCTCTGGTGACAGTGGTGTTCGTGGTAGTGGTTGTAGTGGTTGTAGTGGTTGAGGTGTCTCTGGTGACAGTGGTGTTGGTGGTAGTGGTTGTAGTGGTTGTAGTGGTTGTAGTGGTTGTAGTGGTTGTAGTGGTTGTGGTGGCTCTGGTGACAGTGGTGTTGGTGGTAGTGGTTGTAGTGGTTGTAGTGGTTGTGGTGGTTGTAGTGGTTGTGTTTGCTCTGGTGACAGTGGTGTTGGTGGTAGTGGTTGTAGTGGTTGTAGTGTTTGTAGTGGTTGTAGTGGTTTTAGTGTTTGTGGTGTCTCTGGTGACAGTGGTGTTGGTGGTAGTGCTTGTAGTGGTTCTAGTGGTTGTGGTGGCTCTGGTGACAGTGGTGTTGGTGGTAGTGGTTGTAGTGGTTGTAGTGGTTGTGGTGGCTCTGGTCACAGTGGTGTTGGTGGTAGTGGTTGTAGTGGTTGTAGTGGTTGTAGTGGTTATAGTAGTTGTGGTGGCTCTGGTGACATTGGTGTTGGTGGTAGTGGTTGTAGTGCTTGTAATGGTGGTAGTGGTTGTGGAGGCTCAGGTGAAAATAGTGTTGGTGGTAGTGGTTGTAGTGGTTGTGTTGGTTGTGGTGGCTCTGGTGACAGTGGTGTTGGTGGTAGTGGTTGTAGTGGTTGTAGTGGTTGTAATGGTTGTAGTGTTTGTAGTAGTTGTAGTGGTTGTAGTGGTTGTGGTGGCACTAGTGACAGCGGTGTTGGTGGTAGTGGTTGTAGTGGTTGTAGTGGTTGTAGTGGTTGTGGTGGCTCTGGTGGCAGTGGTGTTGGTGGTAGTGGTTGTAGGGGTTGTAGTGGTTGTAGTGGTTGTGGTGGCTCTGGTGACAGTGGTGTTGGTGGTAGTGGTTGTAGTGGTTGTAGTGGTTGTAGTGGTTGTGGTGGCTCTCGTGACAGTGGTGTTGGTGGTAGTGGTTGTAGTGGTTGTAGTGGTTGTAGTGGTTGTGGTGGCTCTGGTGATAGTGGTGTTGGTGGTAGTGGTTGTAGTGGTTGTAGTGGTTGTAGTGGTTGTGGTGGCTCTCGTGACAGTGGTGTTGGTGGTAGTGGTTGTAGTGGTTGTAGTGGTTGTAGTGGTTGTGGTGGCTCTGGTGGCAGTGGTGTTGGTGGTAGTGGTTGTAGGGGTTGTAGTGGTTGTAGTAGTTGTGGTGGCTCTGGTGACAGTGGTGTTGGTGGTAGTGGTTGTAGTGGTTGTAGTGGTTGTAGTAGTTGTGGTGGTTCTGGTGGTTGTGTTGGCTCTGGTGACAGTGGTGTTGGTGGGACTGGTTGTAGTGGTTGTAGTGGTTGTAGTGGTTGTAGTGGTTGTGGTGGCTCTGGTGACAGTGGTGTTGGTTGTAGTGGTTGTAGTGGTTGTAGTGGTTGTAGTGGTTGTTGTGGCTCTGGTGACAGTGGTGTTGGTTGTAGTGGTTGTAGTGGTTGTAGTTGTTGAGGTGGCTCTGGTGACAGTGGTGTTGGTCATAGTGGTTGTAGTGGTTGTAGTGGTTGTAATGGTTGTAGTGGTTGTGGTGGCTCTGGTGACAGTGGTGTTGGTGGTAGTGGTTGTAGTGGTTGTAGTGGTTGTAGTGGTTGTAGTGGTTGTGGTGGATCTGATGACAGTGGTGTTGATGGTAGTGGTTGTAATGGTTGTAGTGATTGTAGTGGTTGTAGTGGTTGTAGTGGTTGTGGTGGTTGTGGTGGTTCTGGTGACAGTGGTGTTGGTGGTAGTGGTTGTAGTGGTTGTGGTGGCTCTGGTGACAATGGTGTTGGTGGTAGTAGTTGTAGTGGTTGGGTTGGTTGTGGTGGCTCTGGTGACAGTGGTGTTCGTGGTAGTGGTTGTAGTGGTTGTAGTGGTGGTAGTGGTTGTGTTGGCTCTGGTGACAGTGGTGTTCGTGGTAGTAGTTGTAGTGGTTGTGGTGGCTCTGGTGACAATGGTGTTGGTGGTAGTAGTTGTAGTGGTTGTAGTGGTTGTAGTGTCTGTGGTGGCTCTGGTGACAGTGGTGTTCGTGGTAGTGGTTGTAGTGGTTGTAGTGGTTGAGGTGTCTCTGGTGACAGTGGTGTTGGTGGTAGTGGTTGTAGTGGTTGTAGTGGTTGTAGTGGTTGTAGTGGTTTTAGTGTTTGTGGTGTCTCTGGTGACAGTGGTGTTGGTGGTAGTGCTTGTAGTGGTTCTAGTGGTTGTGGTGGCTCTGGTGACAGTGGTGTTGGTGGTAGTGGTTGTAGTGGTTGTAGTGGTTGTGGTGGCTCTGGTTACAGTGGTGTTGGTGGTAGTGGTTGTAGTGGTTGTAGTGGTTATAGTAGTTGTGGTGGCTCTGGTGACATTGGTGTTGGTGGTAGTGGTTGTAGTGCTTGTAATGGTGGTAGTGGTTGTGGAGGCTCAGGTGAAAATAGTGTTGGTGGTAGTGGTTGTAGTGGTTGTGTTGGTTGTGGTGGCTCTGGTGACAGTGGTGTTGGTGGTAGTGGTTGTAGTGGTTGTAGTGGTTGTAATGGTTGTAGTGTTTGTAGTAGTTGTAGTGGTTGTAGTGGTTGTGGTGGCACTAGTGACAGCGGTGTTGGTGGTAGTGGTTGTAGTGGTTGTAGTGGTTGTAGTGGTTGTGGTGGCTCTGGTGGCAGTGGTGTTGGTGGTAGTGGTTGTAGGGGTTGTAGTGGTTGTAGTGGTTGTGGTGGCTCTGGTGACAGTGGTGTTGGTGGTAGTGGTTGTAGTGGTTGTAGTGGTTGTAGTGGTTGTGGTGGCTCTCGTGACAGTGGTGTTGGTGGTAGTGGTTGTAGTGGTTGTAGTGGTTGTAGTGGTTGTGGTGGCTCTGGTGATAGTGGTGTTGGTGGTAGTGGTTGTAGTGGTTGTAGTGGTTGTAGTGGTTGTGGTGGCTCTCGTGACAGTGGTGTTGGTGGTAGTGGTTGTAGTGGTTGTAGTGGTTGTAGTGGTTGTGGTGGCTCTGGTGGCAGTGGTGTTGGTGGTAGTGGTTGTAGGGGTTGTAGTGGTTGTAGTGGTTGTGGTGGCTCTGGTGACAGTGGTGTTGGTGGTAGTGGTTGTAGTGGTTGTAGTGGTTGTAGTAGTTGTGGTGGTTCTGGTGGTTGTGTTGGCTCTGGTGACAGTAGTGTTGGTGGGACTGGTTGTAGTGGTTGTAGTGGTTGTAGTGGTTGTAGTGGTTGTGGTGGCTCTGGTGACAGTGGTGTTTGTTGTAGTGGTTGTAGTGGTTGTAGTGGTTGTTGTGGCTCTGGTGACAGTGGTGTTGGTTGTAGTGGTTGTAGTGGTTGTAGTTGTTGAGGTGGCTCTGGTGACAGTGGTGTTGGTCATAGTGGTTGTAGTGGTTGTAGTGGTTGTAATGGTTGTAGTGGTTGTGGTGGCTCTGGTGACAGTGGTGTTGGTGGTAGTGGTTGTAGTGGTTGTAGTGGTTGTAGTGGTTGTAGTGGTTGTGGTGGCTCTGGTGACAGTGGTGTTGGTGGTAGTGGTTGTAATGGTTGTAGTGATTGTAGTGGTTGTAGTGGTTGTAGTGGTTGTGTTAGTTGTGGTGGCTCTGGTGACAGTGGTGTTGGTGGTACTGGTTGTAGTGGTTGTAGTGATTGTAGTGGTTGTAGTGGTTGTAGTGATTGTAGTGGTTGTAGTGGTTGTAGTTGTTGTGGTGGTTGTGCTGGCTCTGGTGACAGTGGTGTTGGTGGTAGTGGTTGTAGTGGTTGTAGTGATTGTAGTGGTTGTAGTGGTTGTGGTGGCTCTGGTGACAATGGTGTTGGTGGTAGTGGTTGAATGTGGTTGTAGTGGTTGTAGTGGTTGTAGTAGTTGTGGTGGCACTGGTGACAGTGGTGTTGGTGGTAGTGGTTGTAGTGGTTGTAGTGGTTGTAGTGGTTGTAGTGGTTGTGGTGGCTCTGGTGGCAGTGGTGTTGGTGGTAGTGGTTGTATGGGTTGTAGTGGTTGTAGTGGTTGTGGTGGCTCTGGTGACAGTGGTGTTGGTGGTAGTGGTTGTAGTGGTTGTAGTGGTTGTGGTGTCTCTGGCGACAGTGGTGTTGTTGGTAGTGCTTGTAGTGGATTGTAGTGGTTGTGGTGGCTCCGGTGACAGGGGTGTTGGTTGTAGTGGTTGTAGTGGTTGTAGTGGTTGTGGTGTCTCTGGTGACAGTGGTGTTGTTGGTAGTGCTTGTAGTGGATTGTAATGGTTGTGGTGGCTCTGGTGACAGGGGTGTTGGTTGTAGTGGTTGTAGTGGTTGTAGTGGTTGTGGTGTCTCTGGTGACAGTGGTGTTGTTGGTAGTGCTTGTAGTGGATTGTAATGGTTGTGGTGGCTCTGGTGACAGTGGTGTTGGTGGTAGTGGTTGTAGTGGTTGTAGTGGTTGTAGTGGTTGTAGTGGTTGTACTGGTTGTGGTGTCTCTGGTGAAAGTGGTGTTGTTGGTAGTGGTTGTAGTGTTTGTAGTGGTTATAGTAGTTGTGGTGGCTCTGGTGACATTGGTGTTGGTGGTGATGGTGGTAGTGGTTGTAGTGGTTGTAGTGTTTGTGGTGGCTCTGGTGACAGTGGTGTTGATGGTAGTGGTTGTAGTGGTTGTAGTGGTTGTTGTGGTTGTAGTGGTTGTGGTGGCCCTGGTGACAATGGTGTTGGTGGTACTGGTTGTAGTGGTTGTAGTGGTTGTAGTGGTTGTGGTGGCTCTGGTGACATTGGTGTTGGTGGTAGTGGTTGTAGTGGTTGTAGTGGTTGTAGTGGTTGTAGTGGTTGTAGTGGTTGTACTAGTTGTGTGGCTCTGGTGACATTGGTGTTGGTGGTAGTGGTTGTAGTGGTTGTAATGGTTGTAGTGGTTGTGGTGGCTCTGTGACAGTGGTGTTGGTGGTAGTGGTTGTAGTGGTTGTAGTGGTTGTGGTGGCTCTGTGACAGTGGTGTTGGTGGTAGTGGTTGTAGTGGTTGTAGTGGTTGTAGTGGTTTTGGTGGCTCTGGTGACAGTGGTGTTGGTGGTAGTGCTTGTAGTGGTTGTAGTGGTTGTAGTGGTTGTGGTGGCTCTGGTGATAGTGGTGTTGGTGGTAGTGGTTGTAGTGGTTGTAGTAGTTATAGTGGTTGTGGTGGTTGTAGCGGCTCTGGTGACAGTGGTGTTGGTGGTAGTGGTTTTAGTGGTTGTAGTGGTCGTAGTGTTTGTGGTCACTCTGGTGACATTGGTGTTGGTGGTAGCGGTTGTAGTGGTTGTAGTGGTTGTAGTGGTTGTGGTGGCTCTGGTGACAGTGGTGTTGGTGGTAGTGGTTGTAGTGGTTGTAGTGGTTGTAATGGTTGTAGTGTTTGTAGTAGTTGTAGTGGTTGTAGTGGTTGTGGTGGCACTAGTGACAGCGGTGTTGGTGGTAGTGGTTGTAGTGGTTGTAGTGGTTGTAGTGGTTGTGGTGGCTCTGGTGGCAGTGGTGTTGGTGGTAGTGGTTGTAGGGGTTGTAGTGGTTGTAGTGGTTGTGGTGGCTCTGGTGACAGTGGTGTTGGTGGTAGTGGTTGTAGTGGTTGTAGTGGTTGTAGTGGTTGTGGTGGCTCTCGTGACAGTGGTGTTGGTGGTAGTGGTTGTAGTGGTTGTAGTGGTTGTAGTGGTTGTGGTGGCTCTGGTGATAGTGGTGTTGGTGGTAGTGGTTGTAGTGGTTGTAGTGGTTGTAGTGGTTGTGGTGGCTCTCGTGACAGTGGTGTTGGTGGTAGTGGTTGTAGTGGTTGTAGTGGTTGTAGTGGTTGTGGTGGCTCTGGTGGCAGTGGTGTTGGTGGTAGTGGTTGTAGGGGTTGTAGTGGTTGTAGTAGTTGTGGTGGCTCTGGTGACAGTGGTGTTGGTGGTAGTGGTTGTAGTGGTTGTAGTGGTTGTAGTAGTTGTGGTGGTTCTGGTGGTTGTGTTGGCTCTGGTGACAGTGGTGTTGGTGGGACTGGTTGTAGTGGTTGTAGTGGTTGTAGTGGTTGTAGTGGTTGTGGTGGCTCTGGTGACAGTGGTGTTGGTTGTAGTGGTTGTAGTGGTTGTAGTGGTTGTAGTGGTTGTTGTGGCTCTGGTGACAGTGGTGTTGGTTGTAGTGGTTGTAGTGGTTGTAGTTGTTGAGGTGGCTCTGGTGACAGTGGTGTTGGTCATAGTGGTTGTAGTGGTTGTAGTGGTTGTAATGGTTGTAGTGGTTGTGGTGGCTCTGGTGACAGTGGTGTTGGTGGTAGTGGTTGTAGTGGTTGTAGTGGTTGTAGTGGTTGTAGTGGTTGTGGTGGATCTGATGACAGTGGTGTTGATGGTAGTGGTTGTAATGGTTGTAGTGATTGTAGTGGTTGTAGTGGTTGTAGTGGTTGTGGTGGTTGTGGTGGTTCTGGTGACAGTGGTGTTGGTGGTAGTGGTTGTAGTGGTTGTGGTGGCTCTGGTGACAATGGTGTTGGTGGTAGTAGTTGTAGTGGTTGGGTTGGTTGTGGTGGCTCTGGTGACAGTGGTGTTCGTGGTAGTGGTTGTAGTGGTTGTAGTGGTGGTAGTGGTTGTGTTGGCTCTGGTGACAGTGGTGTTCGTGGTAGTAGTTGTAGTGGTTGTGGTGGCTCTGGTGACAATGGTGTTGGTGGTAGTAGTTGTAGTGGTTGTAGTGGTTGTAGTGTCTGTGGTGGCTCTGGTGACAGTGGTGTTCGTGGTAGTGGTTGTAGTGGTTGTAGTGGTTGAGGTGTCTCTGGTGACAGTGGTGTTGGTGGTAGTGGTTGTAGTGGTTGTAGTGGTTGTAGTGGTTGTAGTGGTTTTAGTGTTTGTGGTGTCTCTGGTGACAGTGGTGTTGGTGGTAGTGCTTGTAGTGGTTCTAGTGGTTGTGGTGGCTCTGGTGACAGTGGTGTTGGTGGTAGTGGTTGTAGTGGTTGTAGTGGTTGTGGTGGCTCTGGTTACAGTGGTGTTGGTGGTAGTGGTTGTAGTGGTTGTAGTGGTTATAGTAGTTGTGGTGGCTCTGGTGACATTGGTGTTGGTGGTAGTGGTTGTAGTGCTTGTAATGGTGGTAGTGGTTGTGGAGGCTCAGGTGAAAATAGTGTTGGTGGTAGTGGTTGTAGTGGTTGTGTTGGTTGTGGTGGCTCTGGTGACAGTGGTGTTGGTGGTAGTGGTTGTAGTGGTTGTAGTGGTTGTAATGGTTGTAGTGTTTGTAGTAGTTGTAGTGGTTGTAGTGGTTGTGGTGGCACTAGTGACAGCGGTGTTGGTGGTAGTGGTTGTAGTGGTTGTAGTGGTTGTAGTGGTTGTGGTGGCTCTGGTGGCAGTGGTGTTGGTGGTAGTGGTTGTAGGGGTTGTAGTGGTTGTAGTGGTTGTGGTGGCTCTGGTGACAGTGGTGTTGGTGGTAGTGGTTGTAGTGGTTGTAGTGGTTGTAGTGGTTGTGGTGGCTCTCGTGACAGTGGTGTTGGTGGTAGTGGTTGTAGTGGTTGTAGTGGTTGTAGTGGTTGTGGTGGCTCTGGTGATAGTGGTGTTGGTGGTAGTGGTTGTAGTGGTTGTAGTGGTTGTAGTGGTTGTGGTGGCTCTCGTGACAGTGGTGTTGGTGGTAGTGGTTGTAGTGGTTGTAGTGGTTGTAGTGGTTGTGGTGGCTCTGGTGGCAGTGGTGTTGGTGGTAGTGGTTGTAGGGGTTGTAGTGGTTGTAGTGGTTGTGGTGGCTCTGGTGACAGTGGTGTTGGTGGTAGTGGTTGTAGTGGTTGTAGTGGTTGTAGTAGTTGTGGTGGTTCTGGTGGTTGTGTTGGCTCTGGTGACAGTAGTGTTGGTGGGACTGGTTGTAGTGGTTGTAGTGGTTGTAGTGGTTGTAGTGGTTGTGGTGGCTCTGGTGACAGTGGTGTTTGTTGTAGTGGTTGTAGTGGTTGTAGTGGTTGTTGTGGCTCTGGTGACAGTGGTGTTGGTTGTAGTGGTTGTAGTGGTTGTAGTTGTTGAGGTGGCTCTGGTGACAGTGGTGTTGGTCATAGTGGTTGTAGTGGTTGTAGTGGTTGTAATGGTTGTAGTGGTTGTGGTGGCTCTGGTGACAGTGGTGTTGGTGGTAGTGGTTGTAGTGGTTGTAGTGGTTGTAGTGGTTGTAGTGGTTGTGGTGGCTCTGGTGACAGTGGTGTTGGTGGTAGTGGTTGTAATGGTTGTAGTGATTGTAGTGGTTGTAGTGGTTGTAGTGGTTGTGTTAGTTGTGGTGGCTCTGGTGACAGTGGTGTTGGTGGTACTGGTTGTAGTGGTTGTAGTGATTGTAGTGGTTGTAGTGGTTGTAGTGATTGTAGTGGTTGTAGTGGTTGTAGTTGTTGTGGTGGTTGTGCTGGCTCTGGTGACAGTGGTGTTGGTGGTAGTGGTTGTAGTGGTTGTAGTGATTGTAGTGGTTGTAGTGGTTGTGGTGGCTCTGGTGACAGTGGTGTTGGTGGTAGTGGTTGAATGTGGTTGTAGTGGTTGTAGTGGTTGTAGTAGTTGTGGTGGCACTGGTGACAGTGGTGTTGGTGGTAGTGGTTGTAGTGGTTGTAGTGGTTGTAGTGGTTGTAGTGGTTGTGGTGGCTCTGGTGGCAGTGGTGTTGGTGGTAGTGGTTGTATGGGTTGTAGTGGTTGTAGTGGTTGTGGTGGCTCTGGTGACAGTGGTGTTGGTGGTAGTGGTTGTAGTGGTTGTAGTGGTTGTGGTGTCTCTGGCGACAGTGGTGTTGTTGGTAGTGCTTGTAGTGGATTGTAGTGGTTGTGGTGGCTCCGGTGACAGGGGTGTTGGTTGTAGTGGTTGTAGTGGTTGTAGTGGTTGTGGTGTCTCTGGTGACAGTGGTGTTGTTGGTAGTGCTTGTAGTGGATTGTAATGGTTGTGGTGGCTCTGGTGACAGGGGTGTTGGTTGTAGTGGTTGTAGTGGTTGTAGTGGTTGTGGTGTCTCTGGTGACAGTGGTGTTGTTGGTAGTGCTTGTAGTGGATTGTAATGGTTGTGGTGGCTCTGGTGACAGTGGTGTTGGTGGTAGTGGTTGTAGTGGTTGTAGTGGTTGTAGTGGTTGTAGTGGTTGTACTGGTTGTGGTGTCTCTGGTGACAGTAGTGTTGGTGGGACTGGTTGTAGTGGTTGTAGTGGTTGTAGTGGTTGTAGTGGTTGTGGTGGCTCTGGTGACAGTGGTGTTTGTTGTAGTGGTTGTAGTGGTTGTAGTGGTTGTTGTGGCTCTGGTGACAGTGGTGTTGGTTGTAGTGGTTGTAGTGGTTGTAGTTGTTGAGGTGGCTCTGGTGACAGTGGTGTTGGTCATAGTGGTTGTAGTGGTTGTAGTGGTTGTAATGGTTGTAGTGGTTGTGGTGGCTCTGGTGACAGTGGTGTTGGTGGTAGTGGTTGTAGTGGTTGTAGTGGTTGTAGTGGTTGTAGTGGTTGTGGTGGCTCTGGTGACAGTGGTGTTGGTGGTAGTGGTTGTAATGGTTGTAGTGATTGTAGTGGTTGTAGTGGTTGTAGTGGTTGTGTTAGTTGTGGTGGCTCTGGTGACAGTGGTGTTGGTGGTACTGGTTGTAGTGGTTGTAGTGATTGTAGTGGTTGTAGTGGTTGTAGTGATTGTAGTGGTTGTAGTGGTTGTAGTTGTTGTGGTGGTTGTGCTGGCTCTGGTGACAGTGGTGTTGGTGGTAGTGGTTGTAGTGGTTGTAGTGATTGTAGTGGTTGTAGTGGTTGTGGTGGCTCTGGTGACAGTGGTGTTGGTGGTAGTGGTTGAATGTGGTTGTAGTGGTTGTAGTGGTTGTAGTAGTTGTGGTGGCACTGGTGACAGTGGTGTTGGTGGTAGTGGTTGTAGTGGTTGTAGTGGTTGTAGTGGTTGTAGTGGTTGTGGTGGCTCTGGTGGCAGTGGTGTTGGTGGTAGTGGTTGTATGGGTTGTAGTGGTTGTAGTGGTTGTGGTGGCTCTGGTGACAGTGGTGTTGGTGGTAGTGGTTGTAGTGGTTGTAGTGGTTGTGGTGTCTCTGGCGACAGTGGTGTTGTTGGTAGTGCTTGTAGTGGATTGTAGTGGTTGTGGTGGCTCCGGTGACAGGGGTGTTGGTTGTAGTGGTTGTAGTGGTTGTAGTGGTTGTGGTGTCTCTGGTGACAGTGGTGTTGTTGGTAGTGCTTGTAGTGGATTGTAATGGTTGTGGTGGCTCTGGTGACAGGGGTGTTGGTTGTAGTGGTTGTAGTGGTTGTAGTGGTTGTGGTGTCTCTGGTGACAGTGGTGTTGTTGGTAGTGCTTGTAGTGGATTGTAATGGTTGTGGTGGCTCTGGTGACAGTGGTGTTGGTGGTAGTGGTTGTAGTGGTTGTAGTGGTTGTAGTGGTTGTAGTGGTTGTACTGGTTGTGGTGTCTCTGGTGAAAGTGGTGTTGTTGGTAGTGGTTGTAGTGTTTGTAGTGGTTATAGTAGTTGTGGTGGCTCTGGTGACATTGGTGTTGGTGGTGATGGTGGTAGTGGTTGTAGTGGTTGTAGTGTTTGTGGTGGCTCTGGTGACAGTGGTGTTGATGGTAGTGGTTGTAGTGGTTGTAGTGGTTGTTGTGGTTGTAGTGGTTGTGGTGGCCCTGGTGACAATGGTGTTGGTGGTACTGGTTGTAGTGGTTGTAGTGGTTGTAGTGGTTGTGGTGGCTCTGGTGACATTGGTGTTGGTGGTAGTGGTTGTAGTGGTTGTAGTGGTTGTAGTGGTTGTAGTGGTTGTAGTGGTTGTACTAGTTGTGTGGCTCTGGTGACATTGGTGTTGGTGGTAGTGGTTGTAGTGGTTGTAATGGTTGTAGTGGTTGTGGTGGCTCTGTGACAGTGGTGTTGGTGGTAGTGGTTGTAGTGGTTGTAGTGGTTGTGGTGGCTCTGTGACAGTGGTGTTGGTGGTAGTGGTTGTAGTGGTTGTAGTGGTTGTAGTGGTTTTGGTGGCTCTGGTGACAGTGGTGTTGGTGGTAGTGCTTGTAGTGGTTGTAGTGGTTGTAGTGGTTGTGGTGGCTCTGGTGATAGTGGTGTTGGTGGTAGTGGTTGTAGTGGTTGTAGTAGTTATAGTGGTTGTGGTGGTTGTAGCGGCTCTGGTGACAGTGGTGTTGGTGGTAGTGGTTTTAGTGGTTGTAGTGGTCGTAGTGTTTGTGGTCACTCTGGTGACATTGGTGTTGGTGGTAGCGGTTGTAGTGGTTGTAGTGTTTGTGGTAGCTCTGGTGACAGTGGTGCTAGTGGTAGTGGTTGTAGTGGTTGTAGTGGTTGTAGTGGTTGTGGTGGTTGTGGTGGCTCTGGTGACAGTGGTGTTGGTGGTAGTGGTTGTAGTGGTTGTAGTGGGTTGTAGTGGTTGTGGTGGCTCTTGTGACAGTGGTGTTGGTGGTAGTGCTTGTAGTGGTTGTAGTAGTAATAGTGGTTGTGGTGGATCTGGTGACAGTGGTGTTGGTGGTAGTGGTTATAGTGGTTGTAGTGGTTGTAGTGGTTGTAATGGTTGTAGTGGTTTTTGTGGCTCTTTTGTGGTGACAATAATCATGAGGGAGATGTTTGTTGTTGTTAGTCATGGTCCTGGTGACAATGGTGTAGGTGTTTGTGATGATGCTGATGTTTGTGTTTGCATTGACGGTGATGTTGGTTGTTTGTTGTTGTTAGTCATGGTTCTGGTGACAATTGTGGAGGTGTTTGTGATGCTGCTGGTGTTTGTGGTTGTAGTGACGTTGATGGTTGTTTGTTGTTGTTAGTCATGGTTCTGGTAACAATGGTGTAGGTGTTCGTGATGCTGCTGGAGTTTGTGGTTGTAGTGATGGTGATGTTGGTTGTTTGTTGTTAGTCATGGTCCTGGTGACAATGGTGGAGTTGTTTATGATGCTGCTGGTGTTTGTGTTTGTAGTGACGGTGATGTTGGTTGTTTGTTGTTGTTAGTCATGGTTCTGGTGACAATGGTGGAGATGTTTGTGATGCTGCTGGTGTTTGTGGTTGTAGTGACGGTGATGTTGGTTGTTTGTTGTTGTTAGTCATGGTTCTGGTGACAATGGTGGAGATGTTTGTGATGCTGCTGGTGTTTGTAGTTGTAGTGACGGTGATGTTGGTTGTTTGTTGTTGTTAGTCATGGTTCTGGTAACAATGGTGGAGGTGTTTGTGATGCTGCTGGAGTTTGTGGTTGTAGTGACGGTGATGTTGGTTGTTTGTTAGTCATGGTCCTGGTGACAATGGTGGAGATGTTTGTGATGCTGCTGGTGTTTGTAGTTGTAGTGACGGTGATGTTGGTTGTTTGTTGTTGTTAGTCATGGTCCTGGTGACAATGGTGGAGGTATTTGTGATGCTGCTGGTGTTTGTAGTTGTAGTGACGGTGATGTTGGTTGTTTGTTGTTAGTCATGGTTCTGGTGACAATGGTGGAGGTGTTTGTGATGCTGCTGGTGTTTGTGGTTGTAGTGACGGTGATGTTGGTTGTTTGTTGTTAGTCATGGTCCTGGTGACAATGGTGGAGATGTTTGTGATGCTGCTAGTGTTTGTGGTTGTAGTGACGGTGATGTTGGTTGTTTGTTGTTGTTAGTCATGGTTCTGGTGACAATGGTGGAGGTGTTTGTGATGCTGCTGGTGTTTGTGGTTGCAGTGAAGGTAATGTTGGTTGTTTGTTGTTAGTCATGGTCCTGGTGACAATGGTGGAGGTGTTTGTGATGCTGCTGGTGTTTGTGGTTCTAGTGACTGTGATGTTGGTTGTTTGTTGTTAGTCATGGTTCTGGTGACAATGGTGGAGGTGTTTGTGATGCTGCTGGTGTTTGTTGTTTTTGTGACGGTGATGTTGGTTGTTTGTTGTTGTTAGTCATGGGTCTGGTGGCAATGGTGGAGATGTTTGTGATGCTGCTGGTGTTTGTAATTGTAGTGACGATGATGTTGGTTGTTTGTTGTTGTTAGTCTTGGGTCTGGTGACAATGGTGGTGATGTTTGTGATGCTGCTGGTGTTTGTAGTTGTAGTGACGATGATGTTGGTTGTTTTTTGTTGTTAGTCATGATTCTGGTGACAATGGTGGAGATGTTTGTGATGCTGCTGGTGTTTGTGGTTGTAGTGACGGTGATGTTGGTTGTTTTTTGTTGTTAGTCATGATTCTGGTGACAATGGTGGAGATGTTTGTGATGCTGCTGTTGTTTGTGGTTGTAGTGACGGTGATGTTGGTTGTTTGTTGTTGTTAGTAATGGTTCTGGTGACAATGGTGTAGGTGTTTGTGATGCTGCTGGTGTTTGTGGTTGTAGTGACGGTGATGTTAGTTGTTTGTTGTTGTTAGTCATGGTTCTGGTAACAATGGTGGATGTGTTTATGATGCTGCTGGTGTTTGTGGTTGTAGTGACGGTGATGTTGGTTGTTTGTTGTTGTTAGTCATGGTTCTGGTGACAATGGTGGAGGTGTTTGTGATGCTGCTGGGGTTTGTGGTTGTAGTGACGGTGATGTTGGTTGTTTGTTGTTGTTAGTCATGGTTCTGGTGACAATGGTGGAGGTGTTTGTGATGCTGTTGGTGTTTGTGGTTGTAGTGACGGTGATGTTGGTTGTTTGTTATTGTGAATCATGGTTCTGGTGACAATGGTGGAGGTGTTTGTGATGCTGCTGGTGTTTGTGGTTGTAGTGACGGTGATGTTGGTTGTTTGTTGTTAGTCATGGTTCTGGTGACAATGGTGGAGGTGTTTTTGATGCTGCTGGTGTTTGTGGTTGTAGTGACGGTGATGTTGGTTGTTTGTTGTTGTTAGTCATGGTTCTGGTGACAATGGTGGAGGTGTTTGTGATGCTGCTGGTGTTTGTGGTTGTAGTAACGGTGATGTTGGTTGTTTGTTGTTGTTAGTCATGGTTCTGGTGACAATGGTGGAGGTGTTTGTGATGCTGCTGGTGTTTGTGGTTGTAGTGACGGTGATGTTGGTTGTTTGTTGTTGTTAGTCATGGTTCTGGTGACAATGGTGGAGGTGTTTGTGATGCTACTGGTGTTTGTGGTTGTAGTGACGGTGATGTTGGTTGTTTGTTGTTGTTAGTCATGGTCCTGGTGACAATGGTGGATGTGTTTGTGATGCTGCTGGTGATTGTGGTTGTAGTGACGGTGATGTTTGTTGTTTGTTGTTGTTAGTCTTGGTTCTGGTGACAATGGTGGAGGTGTTTGTGATGCTGCTGGTGATTGTGGTTGTAGTGACGGTGATGTTTGTTGTTTGTTGTTGTTAGTCATGGTTCTGGTGACAATGGAGGAGGTATTTGTGATGCTGCTCGTGTTTGTGGTTGTAGTGACGGTGATGTTGGTTGTTTGTTGTTGTTAGTCATGGTTCTGGTGACAATGGTGGAGGTGTTTGTGATGCTGCTGGTGATTGTAGTTGTAGTGACGGTGATGTTGGTTGTTTGTTGTTGTTAGTCATGGTCCTGGTGACAATGGTGGAGGTGTTTGTGATGCTGCTGGTGTTTGTGGTTGTAGTGACGGTGATGTTGGTTGTTTGTTGTTAGTCATGGTTCTGGTGACAATGGTGGAGGTGTTTGTGATGCTGCTGGTGTTTGTTGTTTTTGTGACGGTGATGTTGGTTGTTTGTTGATGTTAGTCATGGGTCTGGTGACAATGGTGGAGATGTTTGTGATGCTGCTGGTGTTTGTAATTGTAGTGACGATGATGTTGGTTGTTTGTTGTTGTTAGTCATGGGTCTGGTGACAATGGTGGTGATGTTTGTGATGCTGCTGGTGTTTGTAGTTGTAGTGACGATGATGTTGGTTGTTTTTTGTTGTTAGTCATGATTCTGGTGACAATGGTGGAGATGTTTGTGATGCTGCTGGTGTTTGTGGTTGTAGTGACGGTGATGTTGGTTGTTTTTTGTTGTTAGTAATGATTCTGGTGACAATGGTGGAGATGTTTGTGATGCTGCTGTTGTTTGTGGTTGTAGTGACGGTGATGTTGGTTGTTTGTTGTTGTTAGTAATGGTTCTGGTGACAATGGTGGAGGTGTTTGTGATGCTGCTGGTGTTTGTGGTTGTAGTGACGGTGATGTTAGTTGTTTGTTGTTGTTAGTCATGGTTCTGGTAACAATGGTGGATGTGTTTATGATGCTGCTGGTGTTTGTGGTTGTAGTGACGGTGATGTTGGTTGTTTGTTGTTGTTAGTCATGGTTCTGGTGACAATGGTGGAGGTGTTTGTGATGCTGCTGGGGTTTGTGGTTGTAGTGACGGTGATGTTGGTTGTTTGTTGTTGTTAGTCATGGTTCTGGTAACAATGGTGGATGTGTTTATGATGCTGCTGGTGTTTGTGGTTGTAGTGACGGTGATGTTGGTTGTTTGTTGTTGTTAGTCATGGTTCTGGTGACAATGGTGGAGGTGTTTGTGATGCTGCTGGGGTTTGTGGTTGTAGTGACGGTGATGTTGGTTGTTTGTTGTTGTTAGTCATGGTTCTGGTGACAATGGTGGAGGTGTTTGTGATGCTGCTAGTGTTTGTGGTTGTAGTGACGCTGATGTTGGTTGTTTGTTGTTGTTAGTCATGGTTCTGGTGACAATGGTGGAGGTGTTTATGATGCTGCTGGTGTTTGTGGTTGTAGTGACGGTGATGTTAGTTGTTTGTTGTTGTTAGTCATGCTTCTGGTGACAATGGTGGAGGTGTTTGTGATGCTGCTGGTGTTTGTGGTTGTAGTGACGGTGATGTTGGTTGTTTGTTGTTGTTAGTCATGGTCCTGGTGACAATGGTGGAGATGTTTGTGATGCTGCTGTTGTTTGTGGTTGTAGTAACGGTGATGTTGGTTGTTTGTTGTTGTTAGTCATAGTTCTGGTGACAATGGTGGAGGTGTTTATGATGCTGCTGGTGTTTGTGGTTGTAGTGACGGTGATGTTGGTTGTTTGTTGTTAGTCATGGTCCTGGTGACAAAGGTGGAGGTGTTTGTGATGCTGCTGGTGTTTGTGGTTGAAGTGAAGGGGATGTTGGTTGTTTGTTGTTAGTCATGGTCCTGGTGACAATGGTGGAGGTGTTTGTGATGCTGCTGGTGTTTGTGGTTGTAGTGACGGTGATGTTGGTTGTTTGTTATTGTGAATCATGGTTCTGGTGACAATGGTGGAGGTGTTTGTGATGCTGCTGGTGTTTGTGGTTGTAGTGACGGTGATGTTGGTTGTTTGTTGTTAGTCATGGTTCTGGTGACAATGGTGGAGGTGTTTGTGATGCTGCTGGTGTTTGTGGTTGTAGTGACGGTGATGTTGGTTGTTTGTTGTTAGTCATGGTTCTGGTGACAATGGTGGAGGTCTTTGTGATGCTGCTGGTGTTTGTGGTTGTAGTGACGGTGATGTTGGTTGTTTGTTGTTGTTAGTCATGGTCCTGGTGACAATGGTGGAGGTGTTTGTGATGCTGCTGGTGTTTGTGGTTGTAGTGACGGTGATGTTGGTTGTTTGTTGTTGTTAGTCATGGTCCTGGTGACAATGGTGGAGGTGTTTGTGATGCTGCTGGTGTTTGTGGTTGTAGTGACGGTGATGTTGGTTGTTTGTTGTTGTTAGTCATGGTTCTGGTGACAATGGTGGAGGTGTTTGTGATGCTGATAGTGTTTGTGGTTGTAGTGACGGTGATGTTGGTTGTTTGTTGTTGTTAGTCATGGTCCTGGTGACAATGGTGGAGGTGTTTGTGATGCTGCTGGTGTTTGTGGTTGTAGTGACGGTGATGTTGGTTGTTTGTTGTTGTTAGTCATGGTTCTGGTGACAATGGTGGAGGTGTTTGTGATGCTGATAGTGTTTGTGGTTGTAGTGACGGTGATGTTGGTTGTTTGTTGTTGTTAGTCATGGTCCTGGTGACAATGGTGGAGGTGTTTGTGATGCTGCTGGTGTTTGTGGTTGTAGTGACGGTGATGTTGGTTGTTTGTTGTTGTTAGTCATGGTTCTGGTGACAATGGTGGAGGTGTTTGTGATGCTACTGGTGTTTGTGGTTGTAGTGACGGTGATGTTGGTTGTTTGTTGTTGTTAGTCATGGTTCTGGTGACAATGGTGGAGGTGTTTGTGATGCTACTGGTGTTTGTGGTTGTAGTGACGGTGATGTTGGTTGTTTGTTGTTGTTAGTCATGGTTCTGGTGACAATGGTGGAGGTGTTTGTGATGCTGCTGGTGTTTGTGGTTGTAGTGACGGTGATGTTGGTTGTTTGTTGTTAGTCATGGTTCTGGTGACAATGGTGGAGGTGTTTGTGATGCTACTGGTGTTTGTGGTTGTAGTGACGGTGATGTTGGTTGTTTGTTGTTAGTCATGGTCCTGGTGACAATGGTGGATTTATTTTTGATGCTGCTGGTGTTCGTGGTTGTAGTGACGGTGATGTTGGTTGTTTGTTGTTGTTAGTCATGGTTCTGGTGACAATGGTGGAGGTGTTTGTGATGCTGCTGGTGTTTGTAGTTGTAGTGACGGTGATGTTGGTTGTTTGTTGTTGTTAGTCATGGTTCTGGTGACAATGGTGGAGGTGTTTGTGATGCTGCTGGTGTTTGTGGTTGTAGTGACGGTGATGTTGGTTGTTTGTTGTTGTTAGTCATGGTTCTGATGACAATGGTGGAGGTGTTTGTGATGCTGCTGGTGTTTGTGGTTGTAGTGACGGTGATGTTGGTTGTTTGTTGTTGTTAGTCATGGTTCTGATGACAATGGTGGAGGTGTTTGTGATGCTGCTGGTGTTTGTGGTTGTAGTGACGGTGATGTTGGTTGTTTGTTGTTGTTAGTCATGGTTCTGGTGACAATGGTGGAGGTGTTTGTGATGCTACTGGTGTTTGTGGTTGTAGTGACGGTGATGTTGGTTGTTTGTTGTTGTTAGTCATGGTCCTGGTGACAATGGTGGATGTGTTTGTGATGCTGCTGGTGATTGTGGTTGTAGTGACGGTGATGTTTGTTGTTTGTTGTTGTTAGTCTTGGTTCTGGTGACAATGGTGGAGGTATTTGTGATGCTGCTGGTGTTTGTGGTTGTAGTGACGGTGATGTTGGTTGTTTGTTGTTGTTAGTCATGGTTCTGGTGACAATGGTGGAGGTGTTTGTGATGCTGCTGGTGTTTGTGGTTGTAGTGACGGTGATGTTGGTTGTTTGTTGTTGTTAGTCATGGTTCTGGTGACAATGGTGGAGGTGTTTGTGATGCTGATAGTGTTTGTGGTTGTAGTGACGGTGTTGTTGGTTGTTTGTTGTTGTTAGTCATGGTCCTGGTGACAATGGTGGAGGTGTTTGTGATGCTGCTGGTGTTTGTGGTTGTAGTGACGGTGATGTTGGTTGTTTGTTGTTGTTAGTCATGGTTCTGGTGACAATGGTGGAGGTGTTTGTGATGCTGATAGTGTTTGTGGTTGTAGTGACGGTGATGTTGGTTGTTTGTTGTTGTTAGTCATGGTCCTGGTGACAATGGTGGAGGTGTTTGTGATGCTGCTGGTGTTTGTGGTTGTAGTGACGGTGATGTTGGTTGTTTGTTGTTGTTAGTCATGGTTCTGGTGACAATGGTGGAGGTGTTTTTGATGCTACTGGTGTTTGTGGTTGTAGTGACGGTGATGTTGGTTGTTTGTTGTTGTTAGTCATGGTTCTGGTGACAATGGTGGAGGTGTTTGTGATGCTACTGGTGTTTGTGGTTGTAGTGACGGTGATGTTGGTTGTTTGTTGTTGTTAGTCATGGTTCTGGTGACAATGGTGGAGGTGTTTGTGATGCTGCTGGTGTTTGTGGTTGTAGTGACGGTGATGTTGGTTGTTTGTTGTTAGTCATGGTTCTGGTGACAATGGTGGAGGTGTTTGTGATGCTACTGGTGTTTGTGGTTGTAGTGACGGTGATGTTGGTTGTTTGTTGTTAGTCATGGTCCTGGTGACAATGGTGGATTTATTTTTGATGCTGCTGGTGTTTGTGGTTGTAGTGACGGTGATGTTGGTTGTTTGTTGTTGTTAGTCATGGTTCTGGTGACAATGGTGGAGGTGTTTGTGATGCTGCTGGTGTTTGTAGTTGTAGTGACGGTGATGTTGGTTGTTTGTTGTTGTTAGTCATGGTTCTGGTGACAATGGTGGAGGTGTTTGTGATGCTGCTGGTGTTTGTGGTTGTAGTGACGGTGATGTTGGTTGTTTGTTGTTGTTAGTCATGGTTCTGATGACAATGGTGGAGGTGTTTGTGATGCTGCTGGTGTTTGTGGTTGTAGTGACGGTGATGTTGGTTGTTTGTTGTTGTTAGTCATGGTTCTGGTGACAATGGTGGAGGTGTTTGTGATGCTACTGGTGTTTGTGGTTGTAGTGACGGTGATGTTGGTTGTTTGTTGTTGTTAGTCATGGTCCTGGTGACAATGGTGGATGTGTTTGTGATGCTGCTGGTGATTGTGGTTGTAGTGACGGTGATGTTTGTTGTTTGTTGTTGTTAGTCTTGGTTCTGGTGACAATGGTGGAGGTGTTTGTGATGCTGCTGGTGATTGTGGTTGTAGTGACGGTGATGTTTGTTGTTTGTTGTTGTTAGTCATGGTTCTGGTGACAATGGAGGAGGTATTTGTGATGCTGCTCGTGTTTGTGGTTGTAGTGACGGTGATGTTGGTTGTTTGTTGTTGTTAGTCATGGTTCTGGTGACAATGGTGGAGGTGTTTGTGATGCTGCTGGCGTTTGTGGTTGTAGTGACGGTGATTTGGGTTGTTTGTTGTTGTTAGTCATGGTTCTGGTGACAATGCTGGAGGTGTTTGTGATGCTGATAGTGTTTGTGGTTGTAGTGACGGTGTTGTTGGTTGTTTGTTGTTGTTAGTCATGGTCCTGGTGACAATGGTGGAGGTGTTTGTGATGCTGATAGTGTTTGTGGTTGTAGTGACGGTGTTGTTGGTTGTTTGTTGTTGTTAGTCATGGTCCTGGTGACAATGGTGGAGGTGTTTGTGATGCTGCTGGTGTTTGTGGTTGTAGTGACGGTGATGTTGGTTGTTTGTTGTTGTTAGTCATGGTTCTGGTGACAATGGTGGAGGTGTTTGTGATGCTGATAGTGTTTGTGGTTGTAGTGACGGTGATGTTGGTTGTTTGTTGTTGTTAGTCATGGTCCTGGTGACAATGGTGGAGGTGTTTGTGATGCTGCTGGTGTTTGTGGTTGTAGTGACGGTGATGTTGGTTGTTTGTTGTTGTTAGTCATGGTTCTGGTGACAATGGTGGAGGTGTTTGTGATGCTACTGGTGTTTGTGGTTGTAGTGACGGTGATGTTGGTTGTTTGTTGTTGTTAGTCATGGTTCTGGTGACAATGGTGGAGGTGTTTGTGATGCTACTGGTGTTTGTGGTTGTAGTGACGGTGATGTTGGTTGTTTGTTGTTGTTAGTCATGGTTCTGGTGACAATGGTGGAGGTGTTTGTGATGCTGCTGGTGTTTGTGGTTGTAGTGACGGTGATGTTGGTTGTTTGTTGTTAGTCATGGTTCTGGTGACAATGGTGGAGGTGTTTGTGATGCTACTGGTGTTTGTGGTTGTAGTGACGGTGATGTTGGTTGTTTGTTGTTGTTAGTCATGGTCCTGGTGACAATGGTGGATGTGTTTGTGATGCTGCTGGTGTTTGTGGTTGTAGTGACGGTGATGTTGGTTGTTTGTTGTTGTTAGTCATGGTTCTGGTGACAATGGTGGAGGTGTTTGTGATGCTGCTGGTGTTTGTGGTTGTAGTGACGGTGATGTTGGTTGTTTGCTGTTGTTAGTCATTGTTCTGGTGACAATGGTGGAGGTGTTTGTGATGCTGCTAGTGTTTGTGGTTGTAGTGATGGTGATGTTGGTTGTTTGTTGTTGTTAGTCATGTTCTGGTGACAATGGTGGTGGTGTTTGTGATGCTGCTGGTGTTTGTGGTTGTAGTGACGGTGATGTTGGTTGTTTGTTGTTGTTAGTCATGGTTTTGGTGACAATGGTGAAGGTGTTTGTGATGCTGCTGGTGTTTGTGGTTGTAGTGACGGTGTTGTTGGTTGTTTGTTGTTGTTAGTCATGGTTCTGGTGACAATGGTGGAAGTGTTTGTGATGCTGCTGGTGTTTGTGGTTGTAGTGACGGTAATGTTGGTTGTTTGTTGTTAGTCATGGTCTTGGTGACAATGGTGGAGGTGTTTGTGATGCTGCTGGTGTTTGTGGTTGTAGTGACGGTGATGTTGGTTGTTTGTTGTTAGTCATGGTTCTGGTGACAATGGTGGAGGTGTTTGTGATGCTGCTGGTGTTTGTGGTTGTAGTGACGGTGATGTTGGTTGTTTGTTGTTGTTAGTCATGGTTCTGGTGACAATGGTGGAGCTGTTTGTGATGCTGCTGGTGTTTGTGGTTGTAGTGACGGTGATGTTGGTTGTTTGTTGTTGTTAGTCATGGTTCTGGTGACAATGGTGGAGGTGTTTGTGATGCTGCTGGTGTTTGTGGTTGTAGTGACGGTGATGTTGGTTGTTTGTTGTTGTTAGTCATGGTTCTGGTGACAATGGTGGAGGTGTTTGTGATGCTGCTGGTGTTTGTGGTTGTAGTGACGGTGATGTTGGTTGTTTGTTGTTGTTAGTCATGGTTCTGGTGACAATGGTGGAGGTGTTTGTGATGCTGCTGGTGTTTGTGGTTGTAGTGACGGTGATGTTGGTTGTTTGTTGTTGTTAGTCATGGTTCTGGTGACAATGGTGGAGGTGTTTGTGATGCTGCTGGTGTTTGTGGTTGTAGTGACGGTGATGTTGGTTGTTTGTTGTTGTTAGTCATGGTTCTGGTGACAATGGTGGAGGTGTTTGTGATGCTGCTGGTGTTTGTGGTTGTAGTGACGGTGATGTTGGTTGTTTGTGGTTGTTAGTCATGGTCCTGGTGACAATGGTGGAGGTGTTTGTGATGCTGCTGGTGTTTGTGGTTGTAGTGACGGTGATGTTGGTTGCGTTGCTGGTGGCAGTTATTAAGTTTGTTATGCTGCAGCTGTTTTACTGCTGAACACAAACCACATTTCCTAGCTCTGGTATTCTCATTAGACATTATTTTTTATCGCACATGTTTGCATTTGACTTCTCCCACTCTCTCTCTCTCTCTTACTCTCTTATATACGCATACACACACACACACACACACACACATATATATATATATATATACATGTATAAATCTACATGTATAAACCTACATGTATACATATATATATATATATATATATATATATATATATATATATATATATATATATATATATATATATACATATATAAATATATATATGAACGAGTAGGGCCCCGTCGGCTGAGCTCAAGCCGTTTCGACGGCTAATTCTGGACTAAAAAAAAATACTTAGTCCAGAATTAGCCGTCGAAACGGCTTGAGCTCAGCCGTCGAGGTCCTACTCGTTCCTATATTACCCACTCTACTACCCCAAGTATTGAGTACTTTGGTGTCTTTTGTTCCATCTGGTTCCGTACCACATTTCCTTTGTTATATATATATATATAGAAGTCGTTACACAACAGTTAGTTCACCATATCTAGAACAATTGTTTCACCTTAGCGGATCCTCAGCTCGTAATGGACATGGTTATACGGAACAGGAAGGACAACCGTACGAACGCGCGTGCAATACTAGGCAATACTAAACTATGTGCGAGAAGTGTAAGAGAGATAACTGCGAAAGTCCGAAATTTTCTAGTTGATGAGAAAACTAGGATGTTGTTGTAATTCAATCTCACTTTATTAACAAATACGGACCCCCTCTAAACACTTCTCCCTAAGACGAACCCACAACATACACACATCAACATACATACCTACATCAGCATACATCCTACATACATCTCTATCTACATATAAACACAATGACATACGTAAACACACATGTTCTATGGTTCAACACAAATATACACAAATTTGCATACCTTTTGATGTCTATAGATATAAACGTGCCGACACACACGCATACATATACGCACACATGCATTGCACACTGATGGGCACATACATATTTGTACACAAGTATTCCAATATGGCAGGGCCTAATGGATTCCCCTTGCAGTACGTACAATCTGGACACTCACACACACCTTGGTCTTATGCCAATACTATATATCATTTCACACCTTTTATTATTAATGTTTTTGATGTTCTATTGAGAGAATTCGTTTTTACTGAAAATATCGAATAATGTACACCATTTTTACAGTATCACAAAAATACTGGTCCACCCACCCACACACACACACATACACACATATACACACACACATACACTAACATACAAAGAGACATATACACACACACACACACTTCTCCGTATAAGACAAGAGCTGAAAAATATCTTTTAACATGTTAAAATATCCCCACACACGTACAGACACATTCCTACTGACCGATCCCTCTACTACGAATTACTCTGCTACACACACTCACACACACGCGCGCACACACACACACACACTTGTCTTAATAGGCACCTGAACCGTTGACATGTCAACATGACTGCAATTCACACACACATCCCTACTGACCATTATCACAACAATGAACTTCTTTACTACTACACACACGCACACACACACACACACACACACACACATTTGTCTTAAAAGACTTATTTTTCAGTGACTTCTCAATCAGCCGAGACAAATCTACATTTGGCGCAAAATCAATTTTTAACATTCACATGACCTCTACCAACCAATCAACATTGTTTTGACCACAAGAATTTTTGCAACACGAATTGGCGCTAAACTTATTTTAATACATCTGGAGCCACTTTTTTCACATAAAACAGGTAGAATTTCCAAAACTGATCAGATTAGAGCAAACATCACGGGCGCTCTGTCTCAAAATTATTTTTGAAAAGCATTAGAAATGCGCAACCGGTAAAAACTTAAAACCAAAACTGAATACTAACCAATACTTATTACTAATTTTGACTTATTCCTAATTAAACTATTTTTCACTGGGAACAATTTGTCAGCATTTTCTTTTCCTTTTACCAATATATATATATATATATATATATATATATATATATATATATATAGTGAAAACTTGGACGGGAACAAAAACAGAGGCAGTACAAATAAAAGTTTATTAGATTCACGTTCTTGAGAGTGGAGGATGGGGGGGGGGTATACATACACACATACATATATACATATATATATATATATATATATAACGAAGGAAGTGTGGTATAGAAACAGGTAGACCATAACGCAGCAGAGTACTCAATACTTAGGGTAGTAGAGTGAGTAATAGGAACATTTTCAAGACCCCGACGGCAGAGATCAAGCCGTTTCGACGGCTATCTCTGGACATTTTCCTATATATATATATTTGTATATATATATATATATATATATATATATACAAAGATCGGAATTAAGAGTATTCCGCAGTTCACTGTAATAATAATATTAGTATTAGCTCAAAGAAGAATAGAGAATTTCCTTCTGAGCTCAAATGCAAATATATATTACACAAAGAGAAGTGTGTTACACAGTGAGATGTGTGTAAAGAATTATTACAAGTGAGTTTACCGTTACTGTATAGAGAACAATATCTACAGGTTTAGCAATTAAATAGAAAAAAACTAAGTCAGAATCAAATCTCTGGATTATAGTTTTAAATTACCAACCTTATAACTATTATATGTATATAATGTTTATGTATGTATGTATTATGCATTTGTGTGTTTGTGTATGGTTAAGATTTTTGTAATGATAATTTTAAATTTAAATAATATATTTATTCACGGGAGAATAGGACAGGAAAAAAGTGAGAAAACCGCCCACGGGAATCGAAGTGCATATCTGCAGTACACTGGACAATTACATTACAGGTTTTCAATGTCAAATACATGTATATATGTGTGAGAGTGTGAAAGTGAGAGCATTTAGGTATGTTTGTGTAAGTGCGTGTGATGAGGGGTGGTGTTGAAAACACGACAGCGTTCTTCTTTAGCAAGGTTATTTTTTTTCTTATTACTTTTTGTTTGGAACAGAAAACTTCTCTAAATCCACCATCAGCGTTTCTAAACTTTCATAGTCACATTTTCTAGATGCAGTGATGTTGACGTGTTTTGCTGCCTCTTTGCAGAGAGTTTTAATTTTTGACCGTTAGATTTATATTTTATTACTGTGTTTTATTTTTAGTTGAGACTAGCAGTTTAGCCCGGCGTTGCTCCATACAGGTAAACGTGGCTTGAAAGCGAATAAGCTTATCAATTAAGTGCATAAAGCAGTTGAACCGGTTATTAAAAGTTACGAACCAATTAGTATTTTGGACAATCAATGATGGGTTAATAATCTTCCAATAGCGAATTTAGTAGACCAAAGTTGCAAGATGGTTGCCCTGATGCCGCTGGGTGTCAGATCTGTCCGCCATGGGAGTTCATTTTTTATTGGGGGGGGGGGCGATTTTTATTTGGAATCCGTTTTTATTGGAGGTCCGATGATTTTTATTGTGTGTGTGTGTGTGTGGGGGGGGGATATTTGGAATCCTTTTATGGGGGGGGGGCATTTTTTATTTGGGGGTAGTGGGTGCCGGGTCATTTTTTATTTGGGGGGATACGTCTTTTATTTGGGGGGGGGGGGCGTTTTTCATTTGGGGGATCCGTTTTTTATTGGGGTGTCCATTTTTTATTGGGGGCTCCGTTTTAAATTTTTTTTTGGGGGCTCCGTTTTTTATTGGGGGGGGGGGGTCCAGTTGTTATTTGGGATTCGTTTTTTTATTTGGGGGGGTCCGTTTTTTATTGGGGGGGCGTCCGTTTTTATTTGGGGTCCTTTTTTATGGGGGGTCTGTTTATTAGGGGGGTCCGTTTTTTATGGGGGGGTACGTTTTTTTATTTGGAGACCGTATTTTATTTGGGGGGAGGGTGGGGGTGCGGTTTTTATTTGGAGTCCGTTTTTTATGGGCGTGTCCGCACAGGGACCATGTTAGCTTTGACGATGCCATGTAATTCCTGGTCAGTTGCTGGGTTAGGGATTTCAGCCAAAATGAAGCTGTCTATGGCATTTGAATTGATTTTATCAGCTAACCAAATCAAAATGTGAGCATGTGGCAGCCCTCGTTTTTGCCATTCGACGGTGAACATGTCACACTTTACAGCCCCAAATACCTGACCCTTTTTTTTTATTAAAGCCATGAGTTTAGCCAGTTTCAGTCTCAACACTCTGGCAATGAGGTCATGTCTGTTCGAATAATTTTGCCCAGGAAAAAGTTCACGGGTTACATTCCGATTCATATGTCTATAGCATTAATCTGTTATATGAAGTATTATTTTACGGGTTGTTATTTGCAATAAGCCGATTGAAAATGCCCCAGATAAGCCGTATGTCAATACGGAACGCTCCACTGCAGTGTGAAGAGCGACAGAGAGAGTAAAGCAGTTAAATTATAGAGAGGGGGAATATACGGAACGCTCCATTTGATCGTATACATTGATTCTCTCTCTGCAGTGTTGTCATATAGGGAGTGAAGAGCGACAGAGAGAGTAAAGCAGTTAAATTATAGAGAGGGGAATGATCATGATCGATTATTGTTGATGGATTTGAAATTCTTTTGCTTCATGACCTTCTTATGACCAAAGAAAATAATTGTCCCGACGTTGAATAGAATCTGTTGGAAATTGTGGACGTGCATAGGTTACAAACCTTAACACACACATCCTCAGCTTTATATATATAGATACTAGCAGTTTAGCCCGGCGTTGCTCGGGTTTGTTCATTTGCTATGAAAAGTTACATACAGGTAAACGTAGCTTGAAAGTGCATAAGCTTATCAATTAAGGGCATAAAACAGTTGAACCGGTTATTAATAGTTACAAACCAATTAGCATTTTGGACAATCAATGATAGGTTAATAATCTCCCAATAGCGAATTTAGTAGACCGAAGTTGCAAGATGGTGGCCCTGATGCCGCTGGGTGACCCTACCAGTTTTCCAGATGGCATAGCTCCAGCACCTGCACCAACATCTATAGCACCTCTTTGTAGATGATATTGCGTGTCATCCCTTGAGGAATGTAAGCAAAAAGTCCATTCATACTCCCTACGCGGGAACAAGCAAAATAAAGTTGGCCATGGGAGAAGCATGGCTCCCCCAAATGGATGCCCGCCACCGACAATGTTTGCCCTTGTGACTTGTTAATGGACATGGCAAAACATGGTCTCACCGGGAATTAGGATCGCCAGAAATCGAACAGGATATCTGACGCCGAGGGGAAAAGGTTCATCTTTGGAATGAAAACATTCTCCCCCCTCCCGCACCCCGTTAGAATGCTGGCCTCAATCAAGTGGTGCGTTAGTGACTTGACGACCATGCGAGTACCGTTGCACTGCTTTTGTGGACGCAAGTTCCTTATTATCATAATGGGACAGCCAACCCTAAGCTTAAGAATGTGAGGTGGGAGCCCTGGGGGCTCAAGGGAATTTAATAACTCAACCGGATAATTAACGATATCGTCGGGGTCTGACGTCCGGGCGATAGATTTGAAGATGTGTTCTTTACCGGGAAACTTCTCAATCAGCTGCTCGTTAATAAAATTAACCATGGTAATTTTAGGAGCAAGGATGGCTCTTTCGCTGAGCCAATCGAGGTTGAGGTTTTTAAAGTTAAATGAGACATTAGGAAAAACTGCTTCCGAAAGGTCAGAAGGGCTACTCACAATGTTGCAAAGGGAGTCGATTGCTATGCCAACCTTGTCATCCGCAGGGACCTTGCCCTCACCAAGTGCTAAAATATTCTGAGAAAATGCTGCAGACATGTCACCATACAAATGAGCACGCATATTTGTGCTCAGGTACAAACTCTTCACCTAGAGCCACAACATGGACGACTTAAGACAGGCACGCACTTCATCAGCTCTTGTCCCTTTCGGTATGACAGGCAGCGTTTGCCGAAAATCCCCTGATAGCAGAAGGGTTACGCCACCCCTAGTAGCTGTAGAATCCCTAATGTCTTTCAGGGTCCTGTCCAATGCCTCAAGGGCACCCTTGTGTGCCATAGCGCACTCATCCCAAACAATGAGGCAACATTTTTTGAGAACCAGAGCTTCGTGTGAACTCTTGCTTATATTGCATATTGGTGTCTCAGTTTTTACTAAATCCAAGGGGTGTTTAAAGGTTGAATGTGCTGTCCTACCTCCCGGCAGCAAAGTAGCAGCGATCCAGGACGATGCAACGGCCAACGCAATTTTTTTCTCCTGACGAATCTTAGCGAGAATCAATTTCGTTACATAAGTTTTTCCTGTACCTCCAGGAGCATCGAGAAAGTAAATACCCCCAGTCTGATTTTGAACCGCGTCAATGATAGTTAAATAGGCCAACCTTTGGTCTGACAGAAGTTTGGGCTCATTTTCATCTAAGTATTGGGAAAGAGATTCGATGTCATATGCTGTTTCCCGCAACAAATCCGGGGCCAACGTGTTAGCTTCCTCTCTGCCGGTTGACGGCAAGCCATACGTCGCCAACTCACTCCCATCCATGTCGAGGAGGGCGTCCTCGATATCAATGAGTGCCCTGTTGTAGATAATGTCGCTGTAAACAACTTCCACTGAAGTATAGTTGTTTCTACGTTAGGCACAAGGCCAGCAATTACCCAGTGTATTACTGGTACTTTATGTTATCGACCCCGTAAGGATGAAAGGCAAAGTTAACCTCGGCGGGATTTGAACTCAGAATAGCAAGGGCCGTAACTCTATGCGTCAAAGCATGGCGTCCGACCCTCTACCGATACTGCCAATCCGTCACCTTTGAAGTATAGTGCAGATGAGCCAGGCGCAGGAAGTCCTCAGACATGAAGTCTCTGTACTTGAGCCATAAAGATTTGGGATCACCCAATTTACACTTTTGAAGCAAAATAGCAAAGAGTTCCCGTAGACCTTTAGGTGATTTCAACAAAGCACCCACTGCTAAAGTGGAATCCCATTGCGAATCATCTTCCAAAAGACCACGCTTAAAGCAGGCTTCCCGGTACGTATCACATATTTCTCCATCAACAGTTTTGAGGTCCTGAAAATTTTGTGGGCCTACAACTTCATGCAGAAGAAGGCGGAGATGCAAGCACTCATGCTGACTTGGGGGCACATCGTAAACCCTTCCAAGACAGCTGTCAAATTTTACACCAGGATGTCTTTCAGCAGCCTGACCTGACTTTCTTCGCACCCAAGTGTTTTTCGACCATATAAAGTAGGATGGAACCTGGGAGTACACAATTGTTTGCGCAAATGTATTGAACTGGTAAAGAGTGGTCAGAGTGGTCTCTTTCGGATCGGCGGCCAACTTGGCGGCGGTTTGGTCCGTAAAGTAAACCCTTTGCCCATTTTCAAAACGTACCGCAAGCTGTACGATGGCGGGGTGACGTTGGTGTAGTGGTAAACCAAATAGGCGCCAAAAAGCTTCATTGCTACTGATGTACCGCCCCGCCAGGTATTCTATGACCTCGTCCCTGCAATTTTCAGCTTGAAATGCGAACATTGCGGCATCAGAGCCCTTATTTACATATATGCATATGTATTTTATCGACTTGACGGAGATGCAAAACTCAACGTTGATGTGGGCGTTGAACATCTTCAAGAGAAGCGGGCAGTAAGGGACCACCCCTCTATTGTCGACTTGACCTCCCCTTACTGTTGTGGTGAAGCCACCGTTCTCGGGCAGTTTCCGCCTTTACAGGGGGTACCCGTCGCCACCAGTCTGAGTCTGGTCAACAAACATTTTTGGGTATCCCTGACTGCACGACCCCCATTTCAGACACGTGTGATGCTCATTAGGACCCGACGCACACGGACCATATTATCTTTGACGATGTCATGTAATTCCTGGTCAGTTGCTGGGTTAGGGATTTCAACCGAAATGAAGCTGTCTATGGCATTTGAATTGATTTTATCAGCTAACCAAATCAAAATGTGAGCATGTGGCAGCCCTCGTTTTTGCCATTCGACGGTGAAGATGTCCCATTTTACAGCCCCAAATACCTGACCTTTTTTTATTAAAGCCATGAGTTTAGCCAGTTTCAGTCTCAACACTCTGGCAATGAGGTCATGTCTGTTCGAATAATGTTGCCCAGGAAAAAGTTCACGGGTTACATTCCGATTAATATGTCTATAGCATTAATCTGTTATATGAAGTGTTATTTTGCGGGTTGTTATTTGCAATAAGGCGATTGAAAATGCCCCAGATAAGCCGTATGTCAATACGGAACGCTCCACTGCTGTGTTGTCATATAGGGAGTGAAGAGCCACAGAGAGAGTAAAGCAGTTAAATTATAGAGAGGGGGAATCATCTATTGTAGAGAGAGGGAAGAGCGACGGAGAGAGTAAAGCTATGGTTGTTGTATAAATCGATGTGTTGCTTAGGTTTCAAAGTTTGTGTCGCGTTCATTCAAAAGAAGTTTTGTCGTTGTTCTAAACTGTAGGGTAGTAGACGGAGGCAGTAACCTTTTAAAGAGAGTTGCAGAGGAGATTGAGAGTGGAGTAGAGGAAAGGATGAACCTTTTAAAGAGAGTTGCAACATTTATGTAGTTTCATATATTTTTTATGGTAGTAGTGAGAGGAATGAAGCATATAAGAGAGAGGGTTACAGCATGTATTTAGTTTTATCGATTTTTTTTATAGAAGCAGGAACTTTTTTGCAAAATTAATTACGCTTTGACCTGCCCTGGTAAATTTGGAGCACATTGGGGAAAAAATCATCAAAATCGGTAGAGAAATGTGGAAATGCATAAAACTCATACACACACACAGCCAGACATCTACCATTTTATATATAGAGAGATAGCAGAAAACCACACGGGGGCGGTTTTCTGCTAGTCTATATATCTAAAACAGAGAATGCCTCTCTGTCTGTCAGCTCACTAAAACTTGAGAACCATCCAACCGATTGTTTTCAAACTTTAGACATGTAATACTTATGGTCCTGTGAGTGTTTTGAGCAAACATTATTTCAAATTTTCAATGCCCTAGGGACCGCATTAGGCGATTTAGCGTTTTCTCTATATAATTCTTAGTCTTTCTTTTTAGATAGATACATAGATATAACGTTAAGCCCTTATAATATCTGTCTGTATGTCTGGCTGTCTGCATTACGTCATTATGACGCGCTCAGTGTGTGTGTGTGTGTATATATATGTATCGTAATGCAGACAGCAAGACATAGCTTTCCTTCCCCTCTTCCAGCGTCTCTCTCTCTCCCTTCCGCTATCCCCCTCTTGTAGTCTGTCTCTTTCTTTCACTCTCACTCTCTCTCTACGCGTCGGATAGACAGACAGAGAAATTGCTGGTTATATATTATAAGGAGATGTGCATGATGTCTATGTGTTTATTTTAACATTTGTGTTAAAGTCTTACTTTCATCATTAATCTTCTATTTATGTAGGGAACTCTGTAGCGTATAGAGGTATTGTCCACTGAGCTTTTTCTATCTAGCTGTACTTCATGTTGTTTGATGTAGTATCTTCTTGTTGCTCTTTGTTGTAAATGCATGATTAGCTAACTGGAGAGTGTCGTCATAAATGTATGGCTAATATATTACAGATGGTGTCTTGAGATTTCAAACTTTAACGTTTTCAATCAAATTTGTATCCTTTTCGTGTTTACATACTTGTAGGTTTTTTTTAAAAGTGTGTATCTCCTGTTATTTCTGTAATTGTGAAATCGCCCTCTACTGGATTTCAATCGTTATTGACTGCCATGAAAACAATTACCAAGATAGGTTATTAGTAGCATCTATTATCACAATTGAATAATAGACAGTGTAATTCATTTCCAAACAAGTACGTATGATAAACTAAATGGATGTTACACGAGACTCCAGAAACACACTTTTAACATATCTTGGCGACAGAGAGTCACAAATGGAGAACTCTATCTGGATAGGCCTCCCTTCGTTGGATATTCTTTGTCTAAGAAGGATGTGTTTGGCAGGACATTGTTACAGGGCAAAAAACGAGTGTCAGTGGTGTTCTTTTATGGAAGCCTGTGCATGGGCAAAGATGTAGAGGTCGTCCTACAACAACATATCTGGATATACTATGTGCTGACGCAGGAGGTGTGTTAATGGATCGTGGAGTGATAATACTAGATCGAGAGAAATGGAAAGAGTACTGTTCATTGGATCGAGGAAACTCGACTCATGAGTGAGTGAGACGTATGATAAGTGTTAAAATTCAGCATTGCTACCCCAATGATGTGGACCCGGGCCCGGTAGGAAGTGTGTTCTTGTACGGGAAGTGTGTTCTTGTGCGGGAGTATCTGCTCAGGCCAACTCGTGGTCCTGGGGGACAGAATGGATTAAACATTACCATGGAGGATAGCAAGAGAAACGAATAGCTATTCCAACTTACGGGATTCTCTCCTGCGGGTGGCCAACTCTACCGCGGTAATAGTGAATAGGGGGGGGGGTAGTCCTGGATCCAAGAACACCGGTAGTGCTCCCTGCTACAGGTTCGATCACAAACCTATCGGAGAGCAACCAATATTTCGATAGTTTGTCCTCTTCGGCCTGATGAGTATTGACGCCTGGGTTAGTTGCCTAATGCACTAGCTTGCCGCTTGTTTGTTACTAGTTTTCAATTTCAGTTTTTGCAGTATATTTTTAGTATTTATTTATGGTTGGTTGTAATGCATTTTCTGTCGATTTTATGAGTTTTTTATGTGTTCCTCTATTCTGTAATTTGTATACATTTAGTTCAAATAACACACGCTATGTATGGTTTATGTATTTTTAATGGGTGTGGTGTCTGATGTATGTATGACTATAATGTTGTTTGGTTTAGTTTTAATAACTTGTGAAAAGAACCATTGTTAAATAGTGTCTCTATTAGTTTGTGGATTTCTTTATCTGCTCCTTCATTTATGAAGTTAAATAAGGGTTTTACTATTAAACAGCCATCGGTTCCACATAAATATACCGTATTTCTTGGCGTCTAAGACGTTACTTTTATACCTAATATAAATCTCAAAAATCTTCCATGCGTCCTGGAGGCCGAAGGTTGTTTATTATTTTTTTTCAAATTTTTGGTTGTCAAAATTAGGGTGCGTCCTCGAAGCGTCTTCGGCGCCGGGAAATACGGTATATGATTATTTGTATCTTCGATGTAAACGAATGGGATGTGTCTAATATTCTCTATGTGAATATTAAAAATGAGTCATTTTATTGCTAGGAGTTATATTTGTATAATTCTGGATGTTGCATGTTAGTACGGAGTTGCTTCCAGGATCTTTTTTTCCTTTGTCTATACTTTTATGTGATCATTGCGACAATTATATTATCGAATACAAAACCTGATCAATATCTTGGTGGATTGGCAGTATCGGTAGAGGGTCGGACGCCATGCTTTCCAGCATAGTTACGTCCCTTTACGATCTGAGTTCAAATCCCGCCGAGGTTGACTTTGCCTTTCATCCTTACGGGGTCGATAAAATAAAATACCAGTAATGAACTGGGTATTTGCTGGCCTTGTGCCTAAAGTAGAAACAAATATCTTATGTTCATGTAATGGTATCAATTTGTTTTCTCATGCGGCTTGTATATGACGTCACAAACGTGAGCCGTATTGGAGAACCCATGGCAACTACATCTTTTAGCCTGTATAACATATTATATAAGCACAGACAGATAGAATGATAGAGGGATACAGAGGGATACAGAGATAGATAAATAGAGAAATGGATAGATGGATAAATTTCTATTTATTGCCACGAGGGCACAAAAGAAGGGGGAAAATACAAGGGGGGGGTTACACAAAAGAACGAGTAAAAAACAAATAAGCAACTTCACCGGGCCCTCCGTCCAGCGTCCGACGACGCAACCGGAGGGCATCGGTTTTCCCCTCCACGTGCCGAGTTCCAAACCGATCGACTTGTCCCGGTTCAGCTTAACCCTGTAAACCTTTCGTACTGTTCCAGTAAGGTGCCGATGGCCCCGATTTCCGAGTTGGTCGACACCATTACTGTTACGTCATCGGCGTAGGCCGGCACCGCTTTCCGCAATCCCGATTCCAAAGGGATTCCCTGCAACAACTCCAACTTCCGCAGCAGTGGCTCGAGGGCCAATACATACAGAAGAGAGGAGAGAGGGCACCCCTGTCGGATGGACCGCGTGATTTCGAACGGCTCCGAGAGGTAGCCGTTCACCTTGACTCTAGAGCAGATGCGGCTGCTGTGCATGGCAGTGATCCAGCCCCTGAAAACGGGCCCGAAACCGCTAGCAATGCATCCAGGTAACCATGGTCGACCCTATCGAACGCCTTAGAATGATCCAAGTTGATCAGGGCCCCACCAAAACCGGGTTCGTTCCCAACCTGTTCTATGATGTATCGCATAAGGTGGAGGTTGTCGTGGATGGACTTGGACGGGATAGCACATGTCTGCGCATCTCCCACCAGGTTGCCCACGACAAGCGCCAACCTCTTTGCCAAAATCTTTAACTCTGCATTTAGCAGAGTTATGGGCCTGAAATTACTTATTTCGTCCCTTTTGTTCTCGTCCTTCCTCACTAGCGAGACTACGCCCTTGGTCACAGAACAGGGAATTCTCCAGTTCTGTTGCCAGTTGCAGTAGACCGCCTCGAGGAGATTGGGGAACAAGTCCGGCATAGCTAGATATAGTTCGTATGGAAGACCATCGAGACCCGGGGATTTGCGTTTACCGCATTGGCTCAGTACGTCCCCTATTTCAGCAGCTGAAATCGGCCCCTCGCATGACTTCGCCTCCTCGTCCGAAAGACGCGGCAGGCCGTCGAGGTATGGACCGAAGTCCACATCCCCATCCAACCCCGCGCCCCTCCCGAACAATCGGGCAAAGTGCCTCACACATCTGCTTAGGTTCAAGGATCACCCGTCCATCCTGGTCTTACAAAGACCGGATAGTGGATCTAATCCCTCTGTTGGCTTCTGTCACTCGGGCCAGCTAACAGCTTTGGTTCCCTCGTTTCCTAGAGCACGTATTTTGCTTCGGACAACGCAGCCTTCGTGCTTCGCATCAAAGAACTGGCCCAATGCCGTTCTCGACGCTAGCACTCTGGCTACGTCGCCGCTTCTAATTGCCTCTTCTACACTATCTACCAACTCCCTTTCCTTCCTATTTCTATCTGAGGCTAACTCCTTACTAAATTCTATTGAAACTACTCTAATCTCTCTTTTGAGAGATCCCCACCACCTGCTGTTGACGATCGCTCCCGTCAACCGCTCCTTAACTAAAGTACTAATCCGGTCCCTGTACACTTTACTTGCCGGTAAGGACAAGTTCAGTTTCCAGTAACCGGGTTCCTGTCTATGGGTTCTATCAAGGTTGAGTATACAGGTCACTAATTTGTGATCCGAATAGCCAACCATGAGCATCTCTGGACAGCTTAAAAGGTCCCTATCCTTATTTCTAACTAGGATCCTATCTAGGTACAACCTAGATGATCCGCTACGGTTTGCCCAAGTCCAAGTTGGCGCAGTCGGAAAATCTAGTCGATATCTATCGGCCAGATCAAATCGGCCGATTAACTCCTTGAGGCTGTTACACCCCCCTCTATCGGGACATGCCCCTACATAGTCCCAACGTGCATCTAGGATACCATTCCAGCCCCCCACTAAAGGAGCGGCACGTCCCCAGAAAAGCCTCCAGACGTTGGAAGAAGTCCGGTCGCGCTGACCCAAAAGGGGCGTAGGCGGTGACCAGCCTAAAAGCTCCGCCTTCACCACTGCCAACGTCTAAAACCACCAGTCGACCCTCCGGGTCTAGGTCTACCGTCTGTGCGGCGAGACCCAGATGTTTTTGCAGCAGAACGACAACCCCAACCCCACCTCCGGGCTGACAGAGAGAGCGTGCATCTCAAAGTCGTCAAAGGTGGGGGCTAGCTGGCGCACGCTGCTGATCCGGGCCTCGCAAATGACCATCACATTTATACAGCGTGACTTGAGGTCATTTAGAAGTTTTGCTTGCTTACAATATGAGCCCAGGCCACGCGCATTTAGACAAGCCACTCTCAATACAGCCATGTTGGTGGTAAAGAGAAAAAGGAGGTACCTACCTCTCTGCGTCCCGGGGACCAGGCCGCACAATTTCCATGGGGGTGGGGGAGGGGTCTTTGGGGAGGGGGTGGGGAAATGGGTCCGACGCGGGGGGGGGGGCATGTCCTCTTTAAAATTGTCCTTTAAATTTTTGTATATGTCCCTTGGGACTTTTATCATTTTGAGGTGGAGAAAATCCCCTGCCTGGGTGAAGTTAGGCCCTTCGGTTTTTACCAAATTGTTATTATAAATAATGTTCAACAATTTTTTGTTTCTTGTGTTTATGTATGTGTATGCATATTTTTGTTTTTGTGTGGTGTTTTTTGTTTGCTGTTGTTGTGTGTTCTTTTGTGTTGACGTCTGTGTTATGTTTTGGGGAGGGGTTGTTTTTATTTGTGTGCCTGAGGTGTGTTTTCTTTTCTTTCTTTTAACTTCTTGGAAATGCTCCCCTTCGTCTGACGACGAACGGGGGTCGTCTTCCGTGTTGGAGGGGAGGGGTAAATTTTGGGGTAGTGTTTGCGGTGTGGGGGTTTTGGAAATTGTTTTTTGAGTGGGGGCGGGATGGGTTGGACAGTGTTTTGTTTTGTGTTAACTTGTGGTTGCTGTTTTTGTAGTGGTGGTGATTGTGTTGGTTGTGTAGTTGTTGGTGGTGTGGGCAGAATTAGAGTTTTCTTTTTAAGTTGCGGACAGACAGCCCTCAGGTGACCTCTGGTTCCACAGAAGTAACACGAGGGCCGCCTACCCTCAACGGTTATGTTTATAAAAGTCTGGTCATCAAGTATGACGCGTTCGGGGATCTGGGCGATCCTTTCGGGCCTCATTTGAACTAAAAGTTCGAGGCCCATTCCACTGAACGCGTCACCCGATGCCTTTCCCATGGATATCAATATGTCATCGTTCAGGTCAAGAAAACCTGTTAACACCCACCATATGTCCATAATTGGAAGAATGGTGTGTATTTTTATTGTATGTGTCCTTCTACCCATGTACGTAGGGTAGAAGGTGTACGCGGTGGATGTAATAGGTTTTACCGAAAGTTTTTTTCCGTGTCCTGGTCCTTCATGAGAATGGATAGACTCCCATAGAGTCTATCCTTTTGTATGAACAGAAAGTCTTTCATTACATCTTTTAAGACCAGCTCTATCTCACCATGTTATGGTTGAGCTGGTCTTTTCGTTTTGTTTAACACTGTCCTAAACATCACTGTGTTTAGTACTCTCTGACTTTTTAGTTGTGAGGGTGGTGTGGTGGATCGAAAATGATCCATTTTCCCCGTATACTATGTATTTTTTGGCTTCTGCCAGTAGCTCCTTAGCGTTGCTTATGTCTACTGGCAGGTATTCAAGGTTTTCTTTTGCCGTTTGGGCAAAGGAAATCTTTCCATTATCCTTGTACCTGTTGTTTTCTTTTTCGTTGCTTTTTTCTATTTTTTCTGTGTTTTCTTTGTCCATGTTGGTGCTTGTGTCGTTTGTATTTTCATACAATTTCATGTTAACATTTTTGGGGTTTTTACCCACATTTTTACAATTTACAGTAGAAACATTGTTCATAATCGTATTTGAAAGTGAGAGGGGGGAAGTTTCAATTACATTCATATGTTGTTCTTTCTCTCACTTTCGTCAGGGGGCGTGGCAGAGTTGTTGTTGTTCATGGCGTCCATTATTGACATATACCTCAACAAAAATGTTTAAAAGGTAGCTTTTACCCCCAAAAGAAGTAAAAATAAAATTACCCCCGTCTACAAACTTAGGCGGGAGGTTAATTCACACGGGGACACAAAATACAAACAAGCACTTACTGTTAACACGTAAAATATTCCCAAAAGGCGGGAGGAAAGTACTACCAAACAGACTGGTGAGTTCGTCGTCTTCGACGCCTAGAGTCTCTCCGAGCACGTCGTCGCCCTTGTGACGTACTAACCCTTTATAGAATGTCGAAGTGGAGTCTCCACTGATTGCTGTGCCCGCTTGACAGAGGACTGTGAGCGCCTGAGCGCATTCAATGTGTCAGGCGCCCACCTTCTTCGGTCTCTGCTTGATCCAGAACTGCAGCTCCGTCAGCGAGACAAGTTGCGGGAAGACCTGTACATTTGTGGACAGCTTAACATTTTCCTCTTCTCTCTCTAATACAGAATCTATCTAAATACGATCTAGATGTCCCGCTACGATTTGTCCACGTCCACTGTGGTGCAGTCTGGAAATCTAGTCGATACCTATCGGCCAGTTGGAATTGGCCGATTTAATTTTTGAGGCTGTTGCACCCCCTCTACTGGGACATGTTCCTACATAGCCCTACGTGCGTCTAGGATACCATTCCAGTCCTCCACTAAAAGCAAGGAGCGAGACGTTCCCAGAAAATACTCTAGACGCTTAAAGAAATCAGGCCGCGATATCCCAGTCGGAGCATCAACGGCCACCAGTCTAAAGGCTCCACCTCCAACACTGTTCACGTCTAGGACTACCAGTCTACCTCCCGGGTCCAAGTGTATTTGCTGTATTTCGAGGTCCAGGTTTTCTGAAACATAACAGCCACTCCCCCTCCGACTCCTGGCTGACAGAGAGATGCATAGATCTCAAAGTCATTAACGATGGGGGTTAGTTGCTGCTTGTTGTGGATCTTGGACGCGGTGATGGCTATCACATCCATACCGTGTGACCTAAGGTTGTTTAAAAGTTGGCCCTGTTTCCAGGGCATCCCTAGGCCACGCACATTCACACTTTCAACTCGTAAATTAGCCATGTTGGTGGAGAAGAGTTGTCGAAAAGAAGAAAAGATGCACTTAACTTTTCGTTTCCTGGAGATCGGGTTGTTCAATCTCCATTTGGGTATTGGTGGGGTGTTGGTTGGGGTGGGGAAACATTTTAATAGGACGCGGTTTATGGGTTTTTGGTAGGGGTTTCCGACGTCCTGTGAACATTCATTTTTCAGTTTGTTATAAGTTTCCATAGGGATCCTTATCATTTTCAGGTGTGGTGCTGATCCTGATTTCACGAAAGTTTTCCCCTCGGTCTCCACTTTGGGGTCTTTGGAGATGACCCCCATCAGGTTTTTGTTGTTGGTGTTGATGTAAGCGTACTGTTGTTTGTGTTTTTGTTGTGTTGTTTTTGTTTGTTCTTCATCTAGGAGTTTTCTTTTTATGGTGGGTGTTTGTGTTTGGGTTGGTGTTGGTGTTTGTTTTGCTGGTAGGGTGGGGGGTTGATTGTGGTGTTGTTTGTGTTGTTGTTTGTGTCGGTGGTTGTGTGTTTGTGTTGGTGATTGGTGCTTTTGTGGCTTATATAGATAGCTAGATAGATAGATACGTGGGTGGGTCGTCGGGTAGTTAGGTAGGTAACTATCTCACGGTTATCTGAAAAGAATTCAGTTAAAATTTGTATCTGTAAGATTAATTATGCATATGAAAAAATGTAACAGTACACCTTAAATGCCTACATATGTGTATATGGAAGAATGTCTTTATGTGTTATCAATGTGCATGTGTATTTATGACTATCTATCTATGTGTGCTGTGTACGTGTGTGTGTTTAATCTATGTGCTTGTGTGCCTATTGTTATCTCTGTATGTGTGCATGTATGTTGTATGTGTTATCTGCATTGTATATAGTAAATCAAACATCACAATAAATAGAATAGGAGAATGGGAAAAAGAGATAGTCAGGCGTAGTGGGAGAGAGAAATAAGCCGAGTGAGGGAGAGAGATAGAGAGAGATGAGTGAGAGAGAGAGAGAGGGAGTGGGGGGAGACAGATATTGGGAGGTAGACAGAGATATAGAGGGAGAGAGGAAGAGAAAAGGAAACTTTACGAGATGTAAAAAAGTGGTTTGAAATAGAATGGCATTTAGTAGTAGTAGCAACAGCAGCAGCAGCAGCAACAGTAGTAGTAGTAGTAGTAGTAGTAGTAGTAGTAGTAGTAGTAGTAGTAGTAGTAATTCGCGGACTGGGTCTAAAGATATTGGTTCCCAGGAAGAGGCAAAGGGGCCCACACACAACTACAATGCTATCATTTAACATTTATAATTTAAAAAAAAAATCCTCTCTATTTCTGAGTAGGCAATTGACCATAAAATTGTGAAGTAAAAATACGGATTATAGAATAGATTAAAAATGTCTTACCATCTCGAATAAAAAAGATCTTGTAAAATATACACAACCACAATATAGCAGTAATAACCTTCGGTTTTCACATACAATATATATATATATACATATATATAAAGTGGCGGACTGGCCAGGTTGCCAGGTTGCCAGGTTGCTCACTGGCAAGAGGGCCCTAGGGGGCTCACGGTATCATTGCAGAAGCCAACTGTAGCATTGCAGGGCTCACTGTAGTATTTTAGGGGTCAATGCTTTGCTTTCAAAAAATACCTGAAGTCTAAGAGAAAGAATAAAATAAAAAATTAAAAAATAAAACAATTAAGCAAAGCATTTGGTCAACCAATTCCCCAGGGAATTACTAGAAACCAAAATATATGATAGTGCAAGTAGCAAGTAGCTGGAATCAGTGGTGGTGGCGGGGTGGGGTAGGGAGATGAGGTACAACAGAAATGAAACATGGATTACAGGTTAAATTATTGTCTAGAAACATGAGAAACAAAACGAGGATGTAGTTTAAGGAACACTCAAATGATTTAGAAGTCGACCTTAAGTAGGAGCAATAACATTAAGAAATACATGAACGACACCACAACACTGTGTTTTGAAAGTTTTGAAAGTAGGTTTATGAATATAAATTTTCATAAGATTTTCGTAGTTGTCTCTGTGGCCTAGCGCTAGGTACTAGAGACGGTGGACATCCTAGCCTTGTGTTCATTCCTGGTCAAGAGGTACATGTAATCATTTTCAGTTTTTATTTTACATCCATAAAAAAAAAACTGAAAAGGTTTAACGGGAACCCTACTTACAACCAGAATCGAACTTCAGACCAGGATCACCACCGTCTATGGTTCCTCCAACTAGGCCACCGAGACAGCTACAAAAAGTATAATGAAAATTGATAATTATAAACCGACTTTCAAAATCAAAGTTAAAAAGATGTGGTGTCGTTCATGGCTTTCCTATAGCTATTAGTAATATTTAGGGTCGACTTGTCAATATTTTGGCTCTTTCGTAACAACTTGGCAGTATCGGTAGAGGGTCCGACGCCATGCTTTGATGCATAGAGTTATGGCGCTTGCCATTCTGAGTTCAAATCCCGCCGAGGTTAACTTTGCTTTCATCCTTACGGGGTCGATAAAATAAAGTACCAGTAATACACTGGGTAATTGCTGGCCTTGTGCCAAAAAGTAGAAACAATTATTATTTCTATTGGCTGAGTTCAAATCCCGCCGAGGTTAACTTTGCTTTCATCCTTACGGGGTCGATAAAATAAAGTACCAGTAATGTTCTGGGTAATTGCTGGCCTTGTGCCAAAAAGTAGAAACAATTATTATTTCTATTGGCTGAGTTCAAATCCCGCCGAGGTTAACTTTGCCTTTCATCCTTACGGGGTCGATAAAATAAAGTACCAGTAATGTACTGGGTAATTGCTGGCCTTGTGCCAAAAAGTAGAAACAATTATTATTTTTATTGGCAGTATCGGTAGAGGATCGGACATGCTTTCCAGCATAGTTACGTCCCTTTACGATCTGAGTTCAAATCCCGCCGAGGTTAACTTTGTCTTTCATCCTTCGATAAAATAAAGTACCAGTAATGTACTGGGATAATTCCTGGCCTTGTGCCAAAAGTAGAAACAATTATTATTTATGTGTGTTGAATTAATTTAATTTGATTATTTTAACAAACAAATAATATATATATATATATATATATATATATATATATATATATATATATATATATATATATATATATATATATATATACTAGTAGCAGGACCCGGCATTGCACGGGGTAGGAAACGTGAAATAGCAACATGAAATATGCAAAGATTGAGGAATGTAGCTGTGTACTTTTTGAATTCCCTTATTCTCAGGGAATGATTGTTCATCTACTGGAAACGTAGAACACCAGCAGGCCGAATCCAGTAGTACAGTGTCAGTGTGGGCTAATTCCGGAAATCCTGTATGCGAAAGGAGTAAGTAAGTGTTGTGGGGCGATGTATGTCGTAAGTCTGTTCACTAATTGCGTCACGGATGGCGAACACACGTAAGTCTGAAGGAGCGACGTAGTCAATTGTGTGAAAACCAAGTAAGGATGTATGTTTAAGTAGGGATATTGAGATGACGAAATCAGCATGGCAACGCAGCTGCAGCAGAAGGGGGGGTCATAGTGCAATTAAGACAAACGCTGGGCGGCACTGGTTGCACTGCGTTTACACAGCAACAAAGGTGCGACAAAAGGAATCACCGCGGAATTAGCACAACCACTGTTCGGCGTACTTGCGCAGGGTGTTCATACCGCGGTGTAGGTGCAACAAAAGGGGTCTTAGTAGAAGTAGCACAGACGTAAGTTTTACGGTGTCAATAACACGGCAAGGTACACAGGGCCCGGATTTGCGCGTGATGAAAGGACGAATCGTCAACAGGGCACCGACAAAAATTTTAAGGTCCTCCTCATTTCCCCAATCCCTGGTCCTGCTTAAAAGTAAGTGTTGTGATCTCTGCTAAATAAACCAAATTTTTAACGAAATATTATACGCTACTTACGATGTTTAAGTAGCGTTTATATTGAAAATGAAAATGGCATGTAATGCCCAATGCTAATTCATAAATTTCCTAGAAGCCATTAATGGAATCGGAAATTCTTTTGTCCACAGCAAAGGGAGGGGACTAACTAATGTGTGCTGCAAATTTCGAGGAAATTGTCTGGATTATCTTTAAGTTATGCATTAAAAACGCGGTTTCAAGCCTAATGTGGACCCTAGGGCAGAAAAAGTTAAATTCTTTTAGCCCATTGCACTTCAAGAAATATAAGTAACGCATGTTTAAAGTTTGAAAAAAATCGGTCGGGTACTTCTCGAGTTTTAGGGATTTACACAGACAGACAGACATCTTCTGTTTTATATATAGAGAGATAATGCCAATTTTTGTAAGTTTCGATCTGACATACAAAAGCATATATATATATGAATAAAGTAAGATCAAAGAGAGAGAGAGAGGGACGCTCGTGAGTGTTATACAAGTATAGCCGAATATACATATACATCATCTCCTTCTCGCTTGCATTTTAGCTTTACGTTCAGCCGGAAGCCAGTTTCCTCGAAAACATCTCGAAATTTCACAATATCACTTTTAGGGATTGGAAGAAATTGAAAATATATACGCATCTCTACCACCAGTAGACATAATATAGCGAACATGTTTTCATAGATAATCGAAATACAATGGCTAAGGCAAGTAAGCATACTTTCTAATAACGGAAATATTGAAAAATGTATCACCCCGCCATATCCTCTTAGCACAACATTGCATAACTTAATAGATCCTCCAGTTCAAATTTAGTTCGGATCGCCCTGCCATCCTTCCGGGGTTGACAAAATAAACTACCAGTTTTTAAAAATCATATTCTAAACATTCATCTCTGAAACATTTCCCGTCTTTCTTGTTTTAGGGCTTCCATTAAATACCTATATAATATCCTTCCATACCGGCTTCGTTTATTCTATCATTTGTCAGTCACTACTTTTAGTATTATTTATTTTCATATTTCCCCTACAAATAACTAAATGGAGCCCTCTTGCCACGAGGAAAGCTGACGGTCTGGCCAGTCTGTCACTGGTAGTAGTAGTAGTAGTAGTAGTAAGATTGCCAAATCAATTTCATAAACAAAAAAACAGTAGCAGAGAATTTTCAAAAAGTAGCGGTTTATGTTAGAAAGTATCTCTTCTTGAGAAGGTCGTAGGTGGCAGAGTCCCTAAACAAACATTGCAAAGAGTCTTCTCAGAAGCAAATGTCTCCAAATGATCTGATTGGATCCCTAGGTGAGAGAAACCGACCTAAAATTAAAATTTTGTAAGTAAATTATAAAGAAGATTTCTGTAAGATTAAACACGAAAATTCACAAATTCAATTTTTCACCCCCTCCTCCATACACTAATAAAATATATGTAAAGATGAATTGTAAAATGAAAAATGAAGTTTAACTGTCTTATAAATGTGCATCTCCTCGGAAGATTTCTTAAGTGTTTTAATGATAGAAGACCCAGTCTTATAAAAGAAACAAAGCGGAATGAAGCCTCTTGCTAAAAAGATTGTAGGACGGTTTTAATTTACTTAGCTGATAATTTAATGATATTTTAATGATAAGCGCTGGCAGGGCTGTGTGCTTAAGGAGTTCGTTTCGCGGCTTCATGGTTTCCAAATCCCTCCCATTGTATATATATATATGTATATATATATATTCTGGTAATAACTTGGTAGAAATATTCAAGGTATAGAACAGCTCAAGTCCGTAGGGCGAGTTTTAATAGAATTAAGTTCAGATGACTCCGTTGTAGTAACTGGCCTTAATAATGATATATATATATATATATATATATATATATATATATATATATATATATATATATATATATATATGTATGTATATATATATATATGTGTGTGTGTGTGTGTGTGTGTGTGTGTGTGTGAGGAAGTGTGCGTGTACGTATGTGTGCATGTGTATGTGTGTTTACGTAAATTAGGGATTTGGCACAAAGCAATCGCTATTATAAGCATCAGATTTAAAAAAGAAAAACAGATATTGCTGTTGACTTGCTCCACTAAATGCTGAAACCAGTAAAAGTAAATAATTCAATAGTTATCTTACCTTTAATTTTGTTTAAATTTTGATGCAATTTAATTCTCTTCATTAATTTCATCCTCCTTTTTTTGTAGATGTTTAAGTCGTACTTGACCATAGCAGCATCTAAAATTGTTGAAAGTAGATCCAACACCACCATATTACTTAGTTTAATTTTGGTTGCGGTGACTCTAGAAAAACACCTTCAAAGGTGGCATTGTTAAGTCAAATAGTAAATAGTAAATACATGTATGTATATATGGATCTGCAACTTCCGATGTAGTCGTAGGGGCACTGTAGTGATATACGGAGTTTCTTAGGGAATTTTAAACCTGTCGGAGCCCCCATCTCTTTTCCAGATCTTAACACAACCGATTCCTTCCAGTGATGGAGAGAGAGAGAGAGTGAGAGAGAGAGAGAGAGAGAGAGAGAGAGAGAGAGAGAAGAGAGAGAGAGAGAGAGAGAGAGAGAGAGAGATAGAGAGAGAGAGTCATTGAGAGGGTGTGAGAAAGAGATATAAAAATAGGATCGACCACAGTATTGGACTACTACTTTCTGTATTGACCTCAAAAGGAAAAGTAGTTAATGCATATCTTGTTGTTTATTTGTATATATATATATATCAATTAAATTCCTCCAAAATCAAGGACGGCTGACATTGCTACTGGAATGTTTTAATAATTTGTTACGAATTTGTATTTAAAACACCACTATCTTTTGAAATGAATATCTGTAGAAGCATGTTTTGTTAAATCGGTTTATAAGATTGTATTTCAACATTACACAGTTTATATAAATCTTTATTGCTATCGTATTTTACCTCTATGTATGTATGAACCCGTAACACATTGTGAGTCGTAGGGGCATTGTTGAGACATACTGCGTTTCTTGGGCATTTTGTTTTAAACATGGCGGAGCCCGTTCCTTCTCCAGATATAAATACGGTCAATTTCTCCCAGAATAAAGAAGGTGAGTGATGGAGAGTAAAGATGAAATGAGATATAGAGGAAGAATCGTCCCTTCGTACTGGACTGTTGTCTTTTTTTTTTATCAACATAGGGAGAATGAAAAGCGAAGTTGACCTCGGTGGAATTTCAACTTAGAATGCAGAGAAGCTGAACGAATATTGCAAAGCATTCTTTCCATCGTTCTAATGACTTATTTTAATACTGCAATCAAATTCTAAAATAATGGATCGTTTAGCATCATATTTTGACCACTCACTCATTTTATAAATGGGTATAGTTTGGGCTATAGTTGGTGAAGAATTTTAGTAGTATCGGATTAAAAGAATACTCTGAGTTCAGATCAGGCCGAGGTCAGCTATGCTTTCATCCTTTCGGTGGATGTCGTTATACAAAGTACCAAGCCTGTGCTGAGGTTCATTCTTCCTTTGTCTCACTGTCACTTTCTCAGGAAGACATCGACTTTCTTCCGACTTTGAAAGAGATGGGCTTTACGAGTTTTAAATGCCCCAAATATGCCGTATATTACACATAAGTCAACACGAGGTTATATTAGAAGACCATTGTCCAAATGTAGCACGCAGTGAAAGCGAACTAGAAACAGCGTGGTTGAGCGGCGAACTACTTAACCTCTCAGCCATGCCTGCACGTTGAATAAAACGTGATTAGTTTTCACGTAAGTTTAATGCCATTAGACAACTCGTAGTTGTCATTATATATATATGCTGGGCATTGTCAGTGAATTCATAACTTAGAATAGTATTTGTTTAATCACCGTAACTATTATTTACGGTGTGGGACTGAAATGTTTTATTTCACGTGACTTGTATTTTAATAAATATTATGACAATTTTTGTGATTTTTTCCTAACTTTACTTCTGTCCACCATAGAGTGAGATTTAGTCATGCCTGCACGGGTCAGGTGTAGTTTGGGGTTTATCGTGATTGTTTAGCAAATGAGAGTACAAGATACCGCTATTACTAACTTTCTACTAAGTGAGCTGTGGCAATGTGAAATTAATTGTCATGCTCAAGGATACAACGCATCACCAAGTCTAGGAATCGAACTCACAACTTTATATTCATGAGGCTAACATCCTAACCACTAAGCCATGTGCTTTCACACACCATAAATACCCCTTAAACACCCCTTAAACGAGCCTATATTTCGCAAACCACTACACCTCTATAGCATATTCACCTCACGCTTGACCTTTTATTGTTGGTTTGTTCTACTGCGTGATTGGTGCTAAGCTTGATGAAATGCTTTGCAGTATTTGATCTGATTCATTGCACACTAAGTTGAAATCCCGCCGAGGTCAACTTTGCCATTCATTCTTCCGAGGTTGATAAAAACAAGTACCAGTCCAGTACTGGGGTCAATTCGTCCCCTATAGTTCATACACACTTCCTCTCCATCACTGACCTTCCTTATTCTAGGCGTTGGTCGTATTCAGGCCTGGAGAAGGGATAGGTCCCGCCAGGTTTTAACAACATGTCCAAGAAACGTCGAATGTTTCTACAGCATCCCTTCGTTTCTACCAGGAGTTACAGTTCCATACATACATATAGTTCAGAAGGAAAAGGCAATGCCTATGACCTTCACACTTCACATGAGACCGGTGAGATTGAAGCCGTTGATGTTTTGGTTAAACTATTGCAGATCCACTACTTTGGGAGAGACATGAGCATGTCCTGAGCGCCAGTTGACCGAGGTTCCTAGCAGAAAAGACTGGCTGTTGGGATTAGTATGGAGATTGACGAGTTGAACACAACATGGATAATAAGAGGAGAAACAAGCGAGTCGTAATTCCTGAGTAGAGGTGAAATGAGCACTAGCAAGCTCCGAGGAGCAGAGATAGTTGTAATAACGACTGAAGAATAATAACAACAATAACAACCACAATAACAATAACAGCAACACTAGTACCTCCCACATCAACAATAACAGCAGAAGCATCCCCACCACTACCACCACCATCACCAAAAACAACAACTCAGGCTTCTTATATGTTTCTAATTACATTATAGTCCTCATTAAGGACAGCCCAATCTATGTAAAACTGTTTTATTCGTATTAACGAGGCCATGTATGGGAAAGACAAAATGGCATCTAATAATTCTCAAAATAGATTTCACTTACTCATCACCAAAGATTATTTTTAAATATTTGGTTTTCACATATTTTGTGTCAATATATGTTATACCCAGCATTCATGACCAAACTGTTCTATTATTATTAAGCGGATTGGCGATATCGGTAGAGCATGGGGCAATGTACTTTGTGGCATAGAGTTACGGCCCTTAACGTTCTGAGCTCAAATCCCGCCGAGGTTTGCTTTGCTTTTCAACCTTACGGGTTCGATAAAATAAAGTACTCGTAATGCACTGGGGTCGATTTAATCGACTTTCCAATTCCCAAAATTGCTGGCCTTGTGTTTATAGTAGAAATCAATATTGCCATTATTGTTACGGGCGATGTATTGGCAGTATCGGTAGAGGGTTGGACGCCATGTTTTGCAGCATAGAATTACGGCCCTTTACGATACGAATTCAAATCCCGCCGATTCATCCTTTCAGAGTCGATAGAATAAAGCACCCGTAATACACTGGGGTCGATTTAATCGACTTTCCCTCCTAAAATATTATTGGCATTGTGTCTAAATCAGAAACCTTTATTGAAGAGCAGTAAGTTGACAGAGGAATTTAACAAGCGCAGAGAAGTATTTGTTCGGGCTCCTTACGTTCTGAGTTCAAATCCCGCCGAGGTTAGCTTTGCCTTTCAACCTTACGGGGTCGATAAAATAAAGTACCAGTAATGCACTGAGGTCGATATAATCGACTTTCCCCTTCCTTCTAAATGGCTGACATTGTGCCTGAATTAAAAATCATTATTATTTTTATTATTATCAGCATTATTATTTTATAAATTATAATTTTATCTTAATTTAATAAATATCTGCTATTATTAAGGCTGCAGTCGCTCGGCACCTGGAGAGGCAGGTCCATGCCGTCCAACGGCGTCGTCGGACGCTGGACGGAGGGACCGGTTAAATTGCTAGGGGTCTGGTCCGGTCCGGACCTCCAGACGGACAAAAGCTGGGACGAGGTGATGAGCAGGGTGGCTTCTCTCACCCAGAAATGGGCGGAGAGGAAGCTATCCCTTAAAGGTCGAGCGGAGGTGGCTAACGCGTACATCGCGTCTGTCATCTGCTATCGCCTGACCTTCGTACCTTGTCCTAAGCCCCGTCTGACTGCGCTGGAGCGTTTGCTCTTTCACTTTTTGTGGAAAGGACGCGCTCCGATGGTCAGGCGGTCCATCTGTTGTCAACACCCGCTACGTGGAGGGCTGGGCGTGCCGTGGCTGATGATGCGCAGATACGCGCTCAGGCTACGACATCTCCACCTCTTCCTCGACGGTGATCAGGTTTGGTCGCCGTTTGCTAGACACGTTTTTCCCCAGCTCGTTTCCTTGACGGATGCAGTCCTTGGTCAAGCGAATACCGAGAGGGAGCGCTTGGAGACTGGAATGTCTTCAGGCGCTCACAGCCCTCGACCAATCGGGGAATGTGATCGGTGGAAACTCCACCTCGGCGTTCTATAGAGGATTAGTGGAGGGGAAGAGCGACGACGTACTTGGGGAAATTCTAGGCGTCGACGAAAATCAACTAGCCAATCTCTTCGGAAGATAATTCGGGCCGGGACCTATGGACAACTTCCAGAAATCCCTGGCCTGGCAATGCTACCGAGGAGCCTTTCCAGTTCGGGATAAACTCTACAGGCATGGAGGTGCCGTCAGC
>OZ024742.1:179366768-179381768 GCA_964016885.1 Eledone cirrhosa
TGTGTCGAAACGTGGAGTCAGCAATAGTCAGTCCTTGTATTAACATTGAACTAAAACCTGTTGAGAAAGTGGCTTCCTTGTTCAATCATCTTACCAGAAGCCTGACATTATTTATGTAAGCGAACGGTACTTGATTTAGGAGCCGCAGAAACCCAAATACTGGATTTTACCAACCTTCCAGGGGTCCGGGTAAATTTTCCATACCCGAATTACTTGATCGTTTTTTTGGCTATGCGAATTCTTGTTTAACCATCGTCAGAGTGTGTTTAGCGTTTAACGTTTGTTATAGCTCTGGATCATCTGAACCATTGAGCACTTGCCTCACATCTCGGAAGTTGTTTTTCGTTATTTCGTGGGCCGAAATGCGAATCTCGATAATTTATGTTTGTATATATATATATGTATACATATATATATATATATATATATATATATATATATATATATATATATATATATATATATATATATATATATATATATATATATATATATTTAAAAAATAATAAATAAAAACAAAGAAACAGTTCCTTATATTAAAAAGTTCATCATTTTACGATCGTTTCTAGGATATATATGTTAGTGTTGGTATGTATATCATATAGATCTATGTAAAAAATTTTACAAACTATCAGAGGGAATATACATACCTACACATATATATGCTGTCTTCAGAAATAATGATATTTGTTTATTGAAGAAAACCAACAAGGATTTAATATAATAGGTCTGTTTGGGAACAGGTTTTGAATTGACCAATAGAAATGTAGTAAAGGTCAAGATGGTGAAATAGTAGTAATAGAACTTTAATTTAGGGGTAGAGGAAGGTAGATTTCAGTTTTGGATGGAAAGCGTATGATGAATGAAAGATTATTTTATTATTCATTCATCATACTCTTTCCATCCAAAACTGAAATCTACCTTCCTCTACCCCTAAATTAAAGTTCTATTACTACTATTTTACCATCTTGACCTTTACTACATTTCTATTGGTCAATTCAAAACCTGTTCCCAAACAGACCTATTATATTAAATCCTTGTTGGTTTTCTTCAATAAACAAATATCATTATTTCTAAAGTACCAGTAATGCACTGGATAATTGCTGGCCTTGTGCCTAACGTAGAAACAATTATTTCTGAAGACAGCATATATATGTGTAGGTATGTATATTCCCTCTGATAGTTTGTAAAAATTTTGACATAGATCTATATGATATACATACCAACACTAACATATATATCCTAGAAACGATCGTAAAATGATGAACTTTTTAATATAAGGAACTGTTTCTTTGTTTTTATTCATTATTTTTTTAATTTATCTTGACTCTGTTTTCCTGTATTTTTCATCGAAAGAAAATGTTTGAATACATCTTCTCTTTTCATGATATTCGGATTACATTGAGTTCTTCATACGGATTGGACACTACCGTATATTTTGGTAGATTTATCTATCTATATATATATATATATATATATATATATATATATATATATACATATACATATATATATATATATATATATATATATATATATACATATACATATATATATACATATACATATACATATATATATAAATACATATATATATATACATATATATATATATATATATATATATATATATATATATATATATATATATATATATATATATAATGTCCCAATGGTCTGATACCATCAACACTATAAACACAGAGCTGGCATATCTAAGAACTGACTAACTGCCTGATGAGGTCATAGCCATTCAATGGCTATCATCGAAATATATATAGCAGTAAATAAAGGATTATGAGTTCATGCAATTGACTTATGTTTCGTCACTATATATATATATATATATATATATATATATATATATATATATATATAATTGGAAATCAGTAAAATCGAATCTCTGGCGGTTTGCAAGTGAATTCGGCCTACTTATATGAAATGATGAGTTAGCAAAGCACTCGATAAGATAGGTCCTTAGAGTAATAACATACGTTTAAAAAGCTTGACAAATCGAACATTGTGGTAGGCTAAACTAACACACAATATATATACCAGAGCAACGATAGCACTAATCAGGTTGAGAAAAAGTACACCTGGACAAATTAGACGAATAGACGTTTAAGACAAATTAGACGAATAGACGTTTAAAGTGTTTCTTTGAATCCCAAATCAAATATCCGACTTACTTGAAAGGCAAGCTCCTGGCAATTGATGACCGAACGTTTTAAAAGGTACACAGAAATAACAACACAATAGGTACAGTATATGAAAGGAATATATCAGGTTAATGCTTGAAATAGCAGGAAGAGGGTCTTAACCTTTCGGACGCTAGTCCTTCATCAGAAGAAAGAATGAGAAATTAGATAGATTGAAGGGACGGGCGGAGTGGAATTGGAAAAAATGGTTTTAGAGAAAAATAACAGGTCCATTCAGGTTGCCATATCATAATGTAATTTACAATTGTTTCATCCTCGTGCTGATATAACTCTTTCACCTAAACCATTCCAGTTTTTTTATATTTCCAAACGAATTTCTTTATATATATATATATATATATATATATATATATATATATATATACGTGGGAAAGTAAAAAAATCGGGGAATAGACCGTTAAAACATGTTTATTTAAAACAGCACCTACGTACGTTTCGCCCAGTTGGGCTTCTCAAGGGCATAAATAATCACAAGTGTTCCTTATATTGCTCGGAAAACACCCAAAATTCTTTCCGAGCAATATAAGGAACACTTGTGATTATTTATGCCCTTGAGAAGCCCAACTGGGCGAAACGTACGTAGGTGCTGTTTTAAATAAACATGTTTTAACGGTCTATTCCCCGATTTTTTACTTTCCCACGTGCTTACGCTCTGCTCACTCTCTAGCCCACTAAATATTAACACTTCGAATATTTAATACTTCCGGCACTAGTATCGAGCACCTTTGGCATACGCTACTTGGCAAATAACTATATGTATCACCTATCCTCCCCTTTTTTTCTCTTTCTCTATACGTAAATACTGTATATATATATATATATATATATATATATATATATTACGAAAGTCAGCAAATTTATTTTAGTGACCTCCTGCCATAGTACACGCGCTCATTGAGATAAAAATTGTGCTGTTGATTAGTTACACATTGCATTACTGAGCAGACACATAGAGAGTTTTATGGCGGTATTCAAGTATTATTAGTAACACTAATACGTTTGTATACGTTTGTGTATGAGTATTTGTGTGTGAATGTGAACTTTGTATTTTATCTTTATCATTGTGTTATTGTGTATACGATGACAGAGTAGCGGATTGGCAGTATCAGTAGGGCGTCGGACAACATGCTTTGCGGCATAGAGTTACCGGTCATTTGGTTCTGAGTTCAAATCCTGCCAAGTTTACCATTGCCTTTCATCCTTACGGGGTCGATGAAATAAAGTACCAGTAATGCACTGAGGTCAATTTGATCGGTTTTCCCCTCACCCAATTGTTGGTCTTGTGCCTAAATCAGAAAACATTATTGTGTATATACAAATAGTTTTTTCAAACAATCCCTGTTCTTTAAAATCGCTTGGTCAATGATCTCCACCCGCCCCACAAATCACTACCTTCCTCAATCACCAGAAACCATGTGAATACAACTGATTTACAAGGACAGTTGGCTTTTCCGATGATTTCTTTTGAATGAAATAGTTCTAGTCCTGTAGAAACCATTTTTATATTAAACATATTACCCTATACTAATGTATAGAGTACCTTACTTACTGTAGTTGCACCCGATTGAACATGGGGCTCATATATATATATATGTATGTATGTAAAAGGTAAACACAATCGTTACAGGAGGTATATATATATATATATATATAGTAATAATAATAAATGTGAAGACTAAAATCCGAAGAGGGTTCGATAAGGATAAATATATATATCAAATATATAAGAACCATAGAGCAAATATTTATTAAAATAGATTAAAGTTTAAGCAAAGTTTCAGAATATCCCGTTAAGGGTGAAGGAAGCGATTCTTTGTTTAATTTGTTATTTTAATAAATAAATAAATAAATAAGTAAATAAATAAATGAATAAATATATATATATATATATATATATATATATATATATTAGGTATAGGATTATCCTAGATGCAGTAATGGTTAATTACTACACTGGATATGGTTGACGTACGGTGAGAGGTTACTCAACGAGTTATGGAAGAATTGTTGAAGAAACTTAGTTCCTGATCCTTCTGTATTCCGGAGTGTAGATAAAGAATAAATAATAACAGGTAGACATCATAAAAAGGTAATTTATTCTGTGTGCTTACAAATGTTTCCACGGTGGTTATACAGCCTAGTTATGCTATGTGCAAATTATTACCTATTTGCAAAACTCAATTATCAAATGCTGTGACCACTGTATCATCAGAGCAGATGGTTAAAATGTACAATGTAAATACCCTTAAGTGAGGTTATTGGGGAAGATAGAGTAGAAAAGGAAGAGAGAAAAGAAGGGAAGAGGAAGAGAGAGAGAGAGAGAGAGAGAGAGAGAGAGAGAGAGAGAGAGAGAGAGAGAGAGAGAGAGAGAGAGATGCAGGGGTTGGTGAAATGGGAGAGAGTGGTTTGTAGATATCTTAATCAAAATGTTGTGGTAGGGGTTTTATTATACTGGTTACTCTTAAAGCGACCACCTTAAGCGATGCGTTGATAGTCAAGGTTGGAATTATTTATTGCCCCAGAGGGCAGGTTCATAGATGTGGAGAGGGAGGAAGGTAGACATAGGGCGAGAGAGAGAGAGTGGAATGGATAGAGAGGGAGAGATAGAGAGGGGACAGACGAAAGCTAAGGGGTGGGTGAACATTGGGTTCATAGTAGTAATCTACGAATTGCACTATGTTCCCATTTATAGTGATAAGCAGGGTATTTTCTTGTAGTGTGGGGGAAGAGAAAGTGGTTAGCTAGAAAGCAACGTTATAGTTACGGGTTCTATCTCTCCCTCTCTATCCATTCCACACGCTCTCTCTCGCCCTAGGTCTACCTCCCTCCCTCTCCACATCTATGAACCTGCCCTCTGGGGCAATAAATAATTCCAACCTTGACTATCTACGCATCGCTTAAGGTGGTCGCTTTAAGGTTCATCCTTGGCAGTGTATTCGGCAGAATTGCCAGAAGTACAACACTATGGGTGTTGTCATATTAATATTTAACTAATGAAAGTCGTAAAAAATAAATAATTTAAACATTCCGATTCATATGTCTATAGCATTAATCTGTTCTATGAAGTGTTATTTTGCAGTTAGTTATTTGCAATAAGCCGATTTTAAATATCCCAGAAAAGCCCTATGTCAACACGGACCTCCAATGACTCCCCCAGCAGTTAAATTATAGAGAGGCGGAATAATCTATAATAGAGAGAGGGGAGAGCGATGGAGAGAGTAAAGCTAAGAAACTATAGGGAGTTGTGTAAAACAGTGTTGTCATATAGAGAGTGAAGAGCGACAGAGAGAGTAAAACAGTATTATTATAGAGAGGGGAAATAATCTATTATAGAGAAAGGGAAGAGCGACGGGGAGAGTAAAGCTAAGAAACAACAGGGAGGTGTGTTAAACATCAAAGCATGAAGAGAGTAAAGCAGTTAAATTATAGAGAGAGGGAAGAGCGACGGAGAGAACGTTATGACTATGTTTGTTGTATAAAATGATGTGTTGCTTAGTTTTCAAAGATTATGTCGCGTTCCTGAACGAAGTTTTGTCGCTGTTGGGTAGTAGAGAGAGTGAATAAGCGTGTAAGAGAGAGGGTTACAGCATATATTTAGTTTTATCGATTTTTTTTCATAGAAGCAGGAAATCTTTGGCAAAGTTTATTACGAGTCGACCATCCTTGGTAAATTTGGAGCACATTGGAAAAAAATAATCAAAATTGGTAGAGAAATGTGGAAATCCATAAAAATCATACACACACACATACACACACAGACATACATCTTCCGTTATATATATATATATATATATATATATATATATATATATATATATATATATATATATATATATATATATTTGTTTTGCAAGGTTTTTGATATGTCGAAACAAATATTGTTATACCTGCGGAATAAAAATGGCGTAGACATACACTACGCTACAATACAATAGGAGGAAACATAATAGTACCACTGATGACGTTGCAGATGTGCAACGAAAGAAGTTTGATAGACTATATATATATACTAGCAGTTTAGCCCGGCGTTGCTCGGGTTTGTTCATTTGCTTTGAAAAGTTACAAACAGGTAAACGTAGCTTGAAAGCGCATAAGCTTATCAATTAAGTGCATAAAGCAGTTGAAACGTTTATTAATAGTTACGAACCAATTAGCATTTTGGACAATCAATGATGGGTTAATAATCTTCCAATAGCGATTTAGTAGACCAAAGTTGCAAGATGGTGGCCCTGATGCCGCTGGGTGTCAGATCTGTCCGCTATGGGTGACCCTACCAGTTTTCCAGACGGCATAGCTCCAACACCTCCAACACCTGCACGAACATCTATAGCACCTCTTTGTAGACGATATTGCGTGTCATCCCTTGAGGAGTGTAAGCAAAAAGTCCATTTCTGCTCCCTACGCGGGAACAGGCAACATAAAGTTGGCCATGGGAGAAGCATGGCTCCCCCAAATGGATGCCCGCCACCGACAATGTTTGCCCTTGTGACTTGTTAATGGACATGGCAAAACATGGTCTCACCGGAAATTAGGATCACCGGAAATCGAACGGGATATCTGACGCCGAGGGGAAAAGGTTCATCCTTGGAATGAAAACATTATCCCCTCTCCCGCACCCCGTTACAATGGTGATCTCAATCAAGTGGGGCGTCAGTGACTTGACGACCATGCGAGTACCGTTGCACTGCTTTGGTGGACGCAAGTTCCTTATTAGCATAATGGGACAGCCAACCCTGAGCTTAAGAATATGAGGTGGGAGCCCTGGGGGCTCAAGAGAATTTAATAACTCAACAGGATAATTAACGATATCGTCGGGGTCTGACGTCCGGTCGATAGATTTGAAGATGTGTTCTTTACCGGGAATTTTCTAAATCAGCTGCTCGTTAATAAAATTAACCATGGTATTTTTCGGAGCAAGCATGGCCCTTTCGCTGAGCCAATCGAGGTTTTTAAAGTTAGATGAGACATTAGGAAAAACTGCTTCCCAAAGGTGCGAAGGGCTGCTCACAATGTTGCACAGGGAGTCGATTGCTATGCCAACCTTGTCATCCGCAGGGACCTTGCCTTCACCAAGTGCTAAAATATTCTGAGCAAATGCTGCAGACATGTTGTCACCATACAAATGAGCACGCTTATTTGTGCTCAGGTACAAACTCTTCACCTGGAGCCACAACATGGACGACTTAAGACAGGCACGCACTTCATCAGCTCTTTCCCTTTGGGGATGACAGTCAGCGTTTGCCGAAAATCCCCTGATAGCAGAAGGGTTACGCAACTCCTAGCAGCCGTAGAATCCCTAATGTCTTTCAGGGTCCTGTCCAATGCCTGAAGGGCACCCTTGTGTGCCATTGCGCACTCATCCCAAACAATGAGGCAACATTTTTTGAGAACCAGAGCTTCGTGTGAACTCTTGCTTATATTGCATGTTGGTGTCTCAGTTTTTACTAAATCAAAGGGGAGTTTAAAACGTTGAATGTGCTGTCCTGCCTCTCGGCAGCAAAGTAGTAGCGATCCCGGACGATGCTACGGCCAACGCAATTTTTTTCTCCTGACGAATCTTAGCGAGAATCAATTTCGTTACATAAGTTTTTCCGGTACCTCCAGGAACATCGAGAAAGTAAATATCCCCAGTCTGATTTTGAACCGCGTCAATGATAGTTAAATAGGCCAACCTTTGGTCTGACAGAAGTTTGGGCTCATTTTCATCTAAGTATTGGGTAAGAGATTCGATGTCATATACTGTTTCCCGGAACAAATCCGGGGCCAACGTGTTAGCTTCCTCTCTGCCGGTTGACGGCAAGCCATACGTCGCCAACTCACTCCCATCCATGTCGAGGAGGGCGTCCTCGATATCAATGAGTGCCCTGTTGTAGATAATGTCGCTGTAACCAACTTCCACTCAAGTATACTGTAGATGAGCCAGGCGCAGGAAGTCCTCAGACATGAAGTTTCTGTACTTGACCCATAAAGATTTGGGATCACCCAATTCACACTTTTGAAGCAAAATAGCAAAGAGTTCCCGCATGAGGCAATCATAGTGTTCCATCGCGTTCGGTCAGCAGCCAGTTGCACAGCGTCCCGCCATTGTCTGTTTGTCGCTCGCAGGTCCCTCTCAACTGTCTGGCACCAGTTCATATTGGGTCGCCCTCTCCGTCTGCTTCCCTGCGGGCTCCATTTAAGTACTTGGTTCGCTAGTCTCTCCGGGGGAAGTCTCAAAGCGTGTCCAAACCAGCCCAGGCGTCGCTTGCAGATGGTAGAAGAGACTAGCTGCTGGTTGGTGCGGTTCCTGACTTCTTGGTTTGTTACATGGTCACTCCATTTAATTCCCAGGATCTTTCGCAGTCACATGGAATCGAATGCGTCCAACTTCTTCTCTTGGCTGGTCTTAAGGTGCCATGTTTCACTTTCGTACAAGAGTGTGGACCGCACGTTGCTGTTGTAGAATCTCATCTTTGTTTTGAGGGGGAATTTCCTGCTCTTCCAGATCTTGTCAAGCTGGTTAAATGCTGCTGAAGCCTTTCCCATTCTACATTGCAGTTCACTGTCCATGGTGCCCTCATTGTTAATGGAGCTTCCTTGGTAGGTGAAGTTGTCCACTATCTCCACCTCCCCCTGTTCAATGAAGACACTAGTTGGTGATGGGTGTGTCCCAGATAACATGCTTTTGGTCTTCTCGGCACTGATATTGAGACCTAAGCTTCCTGCTTCGACATTGCTATTGTTAACAATGATTTGCAGGTCAGCTGTGCTCTCTGCAAGTGCAGCAATATCGTCCGCAAAGTCCAGGTCAGACAACTTTTGCTCTCCCACCCAAGATATTCCCTGGTCTTTAGACGTTCTTCTTAATACCCAGTCAATGGCTATGGCAAAGAGAATTGGAGAGAGCGAGCAACCTTGACGCACGCCAGTAACCATCTCAAACCAGTGACTGTAACCATCCTCTGTCCGTATGCAGCACTTGGAGTTTGTGTAAATCTGTTTGATAGCCGAAATGACTTTCTGCGGCAGACCATACTCATGCATGATGCTCCAGAGTGACGTCGATGAATGCTATCGAATGCTTTGGAGAAATAGATGAAGCTGATGACGAGGGGCCTCTGGAATTCGTTGTACCTCTCAATGATGCGGCGTAGCGTAAAGATCTGCTCTGCACAGCAACGTTTTGGTCGGAACCCTGCTTGTTGTTCTCGCAGTTCCCGGTCTACCATGCCACGTATGCGGTTCAGGATCACCAGACAATAGACCTTCCCTGGTATGGAGAGAAGCGTCACTCCCCTCCAGTTGTCACAATCGGCAAGGTTGCCCTTCTTGGGGATACAGACAACTGCTCCGTTTCTCCAGTCTTCTGGGACTTCACCCGTGTTCCACACAAGATTACATAAGTGGCCCATCCACTTGACCATGCTTTCGCCTCCTGACTTCAGCATTTCAGCAGAAATGCTATCCATACCTGGTGACTTGTTATTCTTAAGGGTTTTGATGGCCATGCTGACTTCCTTCTCGGTGAAGTCATCAGTATTGATAGGTAACAAACTAGTAGGTTCCTTAGTGTCTGCTGGCATACGTGGCTCCGATCGGTTGAGGACTTCCTTGAAATGTTCAGCCCATCTGACTAACTTTTCTTCACCCTTGGAAAGCAGAGTACCATCTTTCGCTTTCACCGGGCCTGAGTTAGCTCTAGAGCTGCCGGTGATTTTCTTGGCAATTTGGTACACAGAGCGCATGTCATTGCGTGCCGCAGCTGCTTCTGCCTCCTCTGCCTTACTCTCAAGCCACATTCGTGTGTCCTTTTGGGCGCTGCGTTTCACCTCCTTGTCCTTCTAAACATACTGCTGATATACTTTGATGGCCGCTGGGTTAGTGGCATGCCTCTGCTAGTGTAGGGCTTTCCTTTCATTAATCAGCTGCCAGGTGTTGTCGCTGACCCAAGCTTCTCTGAGGGACTTCCTGTAGCCCAGGATTTCTTTCCCTGCAGCTTCCATGGTCTTATTCATTTCCTCCCACCAATTGACCGAGCCTGGTGCAGACTCCTCAAGGACAGCAAATCTGTTCCTCAAAGCAGCCTCGAACCGTTCTTCAGCTTGGTAGTGTCAAAACGCCTTGTAGTGGGTGCTTTCTTCTTCTGCTTCCTCAGTCTGATTTTAACTTTGGTAACAGACAGATCGTAGTCACTGCAGACATCTGCGCCTCGGTAGACTCGGACGTCCTGCAGGCAAGGAGTTCTCAATCTTGGGCCAATTGCGTCTTGGTCCTGTGGTCGTTCGAAGCCCATGTGACCTTGTGGATGTTCTTGTGGTCAAATAGTGACGAGCCGATTTTCATATTGTTCATGGCACAGAACTGGACAAACCTGTCCCCGTTGTCCGTGCGGTTTCCATAAGCATGGGGGCCAAGGCCATATTCAAAGCCAACCCTGCTTCCCCCGATCTGTGCGTTCATGTCTCCCATGATGATCAGGATGTCATGACGTGGGGTTTTATTGACAACATCTGGTAGTTGCTGGTAGAAAGCGTCCTTGTCATCGTCGTTATGTTCGTTGGTTGGAGCATAGCACTGAGCTATGGTGACCTTTGCATGTGATGGAACCTGGGAGTACACAATTGTTTGCGCAAATGTATCGAACTGGCAAAGTTTGAAGAAACCCGATCTTTCGGATCGGTGGTCAACTTGGCGGCGGTTTGGTCCGTAAAGTAAACCCTTTGTCCATTTTCCAAATGTACCGCAAGCTGTACGATGGCGGGGTGACGTTGGTGTAGGGGTAAACCAAATAGGCGCCAAAAAGCTACATTGCTACTGATGTACCGCGTGCCAGGTATTCTGTGACCTCGTCCCTGCTATTTTCAGCTTGAAATGCGAACATTGTGGCATCAGTGCCCTTATTTACATATATGCATATGTATTTTATCGACTTGACGGAGTTGCACAACTCAACGTAGATGTGGGCGTTGAACATCTTCAAGAGAAGCGGGGCAGTAAGGGACCACCCATCTATTGTCGACTTGACTTCCCTTTACTGTTGTGGTGAAGCCACCGTTCTCGGGCCGTCTCCGCCTGTACAGGGGGTACCCGTCGCCACCAGTCTGAGTCTGGTCAACAAATTTTTAGGGCTATCCATTATTGCACGACCCCCCTTTCAGACACGCATGATGCTCATTAGGACCCGACGCACACGGACCATGAATCATCTTACCTTTGACGATGTCATGTAATTCCTGGTCAGTTGCTGGGTTAGGGATTTCAGCCGAAATGAAGCTGTCTATGGCATTTGAATTGATTTTATCAGCTAACCAAATCAAAATGTGAGCATGTGGCAGTTTTCGTTTTTGCTATTCGACGGTGAACATGTCACATTTTACAGCCCCAAATACCTGACCTTTTTGATTAAAGCCATGAGTTTAGCCAGTTTCAGTCTCAACACTCTAGCAATGAGGTCATGTCTGTTCGAATAATTTTGCCTACGAAAAAGTTCACGGGTTACATTCCGATTCATATGTCTACAGCATTAATATGTTATATGAAGTGTTATTTTGCGGGTTGTTATTTGCAATAAGCCGATTATGACTGTTTGTTGTTGTATAAAATGATGTGTTGCTTAGTTATCAAAGTTTTTTTCGCGTTCCCGAACGAATAGGGGGAATGATCTATTATATATAGAGAGAAGAGCGACGGATAGAGTGAAGCTAGTTATAAACCTCGAAGCATGAAAAGAGTAAAGCAGTTAAATTATAGAGAAAGGGAATAATCTATTGTAGAGAGAGGGAAGAGCGACGGAGAGAGTAAAGCTATGGTTGTTGTGTTGCTTAGGTTTCAAAGTTTGTGTCGCGTTCCTTCAAAAGAAGTTTTGTCGTTGTTCTAAATTGTAATGGTGATAGAGTAGTAGACGGAGGCAGTAACCTTTTAAAGAGAGTTGCAGAGGAGATTGAGGGGGGGTAGAGAGAGTGATGAACCTTTTAAAGAGAGTTGCAGAGGAGATTGAGAGTGGAGTAGAGAAAAGGATGAACCTTTTAAAGAGAGTTGCAACATGTATGTAGTTTCATATATTTTTGATGGTAGTAGTGAGAGGAATGAATCGTGTAAGAGAGAGGGTTACAGCATGTATTTAGCTTTATCGATTTTTTCTCATAGAAGCAGAAAATCTTTGGCAAAAATAATTACGTGTTGACCTGCCCTGGTAAATTTGGAGCACATTGGAAAAAAATCATCAAAATCGGTAGAGAAATGTGGAAATGCATAAAAAATCATACACACACACAGACAGACATCTACTGTTTTATATATAGAGAGATATTTATATCTGTATTTGTAACCGCTGGTCAATCAATGATAAACATTGATTGCCAAATAAATTATATATATATATATATATATATATATATATATATATATATATATATATATATATGTATAAAGAATATGTAGTTTATTTGAAGCATTGTATATAGTATAAAGCAGGCATGTCAAACTAAGGGTCCCCCAAGGGCCGCATGGGTCACACATATGTTGTCTGAGGGTGGCACACGACAACTAATTCTGCACATTACAACTAATTAAAGTCATTTAATAAAATTTATTGCAGAAAAATTTGTTACTTGAATTTAGAAACATACAATGTACATACAAATGTGTTAGCATCATTCATGAATACAAAGTAATGAAGTGGTTTGACAAAAAAATAAAATGTTAAATGGTGACATATACTTGCAGCTTGCAACAGCAACAAATGCATTGTACAAAAATTATAACAGTTCAAACCTGAACATTTATTTGCTACTATTCAACCATTTTTAATGTTTTGCTATGAGGCTTGACACCTCTTTTTGTTGACAGATTTTGGTGTCTGGCTGAAATGTCTGTACAGTTCCGACTTTGATCAGAGATGACAAGTGTTGATCAATCAGCCTTGTTCTCAGAAGTTTTTGTTAATTTCATGAAGGAAAATAACTTATCACACACATAGGTAGAACCAAACATTGCCATAATCTTTGCGGCAAACTTTCTGAAGTTTTTTAACTTTTGAGGAAGCTATAAAAAGAAACCAGGTATCCCCACTTCAAGATACTTTACTCTGAGTGTAGAATCCGCCTGCATTTCCAATAATTCCATCTGCAGGCTTTCTTCTGCCTTGGCAACATCATATGTGAATGGTGCTAAGAATAATGCAAACTAATGTTCAAAAGATGAGAAATCACAAAATCTTTCCTGAAATTCCTTTGACAACAATTCTAGGTGACTATCATACTTAGCAAAGCTAAGTACAGAATCAGTATTGGCAGTGTTTTTCAGCTCTTTGCACGTAGTAAAATGAACTAAGTTTTCATTTGAAATCTGTGACTTCCATAAGTTTAGTGTTCTAATGAAGCACTTTATATCATCATGCAACTGAGTGATGAGTTTGTTTTTAACCTTGTAATTTCAAATTAAGATCAGTTAATTGTGCAGTAATATCCACAACAAAAGCCAGATCTTGGAGCCAACTTTCATCTTTTATTTCATCTGCGTTTTGAACTTTCGACTCCAAAAACAATTATTTCTTGTCTCAACAAATAGAATATTTTCAGCATTTTGTGACATGGCAACCATCAGACTTCTGTGTAGAATGGAACATCGGGAAACTGATTATCCAGATATGATTATCCAACAAATGGCTGATCTGACGGCGGTTGAGAGCATGGTCTCTGATATAGTTCACTGTTTTTGTGGCCAAACTTGGCATCAAACTGATGCGATTTTCAAATCTTTGAACACAAATTTTGCTGATGAATAATACAGTGAAAATGTGCAAATGGTGAATCTGGATGTGAGTTTTCTATTTTTGTTCGTAACTTGGTAGCAACACCATCATGTTTGCCAACGATATTCGCAGCACCGTCAAGTTTACTCAAATCAAAACCATAGTCATGCAGAACCTGCTCGACCTTCTCAAAGATATCCTGGCTTGTTATAGTGTCATGCATGGGGACCAGTTCAATCAGTTCTTCATAAATATTAAATTCATTGTCACAGGCTCTAATGAAGAATGCAAGCTGTGCTATTCCAGTGATGTCAACGGTCTCATCAATAGCAATATAAAAATGTTCAAACAGTGATGATAACAGTCTTCAACTGTTGTTTCAGATCACCTGACATTTCATCAATCCGTTCAGCAACAGTGTTCCTGGTTAATGAAATGTCTATGAATAACTGTTCTTTCTCTGAACATAAAATTTCAGCTGTTTTTAGAGGGCATTGCTTTACAAAATCTTCTTCACTGTAAGATTTCCCACTCATGGCAATCATTCAGCTGAGTTCAGTAATAGAAGCGACTTTCTCTTCCTGAATTTTCATAATACAGGTTTCTCAAGTTAGCCTTCAATTCCTTGAGTCTTGAAGAACGCATTGGGCCTTCATATTTATCGTAAGATCGATGGTTCGTTTCATAATGTCTTTTCAAATTGTACTCTTTTGGCGTGGCGATGCAAATTAAACAGTGGATCTTTCCGTTCACCGTTATGCAAAAATAATGTAATTCCCTCTTTTTTTTAAACACTCGCTCTTCTTCGTTCAATTTCGTTTTTCTCTTAGCCGGAGGAGCACTAGCAATTTTAAAAGCAAAAACTTTTGAAATTTTGAAAGAAAGTTTTCTGTTTACAACTCTTAATGAGGTGTGCGAGATTCGTCGAAAGTTAAAAATAGTTGTCAAAAATCGCACAAAAAACAAAGACAAAACAATCGTATCGAAATTTCTTTTTAATTTTATATTACGAAGATAAAACATGCTCACGCTCTAAAAACTTTTGTGCGG
>OZ024742.1:179386768-179389268 GCA_964016885.1 Eledone cirrhosa
TAAATCTACACTTATTTTTACCTTGTATATTATTAAACCAAGAAATAACAGAGAATGTATTTAACCATTGTGATAAGTCAGTCTTAGTTCTAATTTGGAGAATTATTTTTCTTAAGATTCTTTTACTTGCAAGGCCAACTTCGGATTTAGCCGGGTTAATCAGTCTACAACTAGGTCGATTAGTAAAGTCTAATTTATGGTCTTTAAGGGTAATATATTCTTTACATTTAGCTAGGCTTTCAATCCGGTTGACTATTTTTAAAGAACTAGCTAGTTCTTTAGCTTCTTTATTAATAGTATTGTAGGTGTTATTATTAGTTAATTGATATTTGTTGGTGATACTATTAGTTAAAAGTTGGTTATACAAAATACTATTATCTTCAAAGCGATTTTTAGTTTTATTGGAAAGAACAAAAGTGTTTGTAGAATTTTTAAAATGAGAAATATCGTTAGACAGTTTAGTTTGAAAATTATTATTGTACTTACAAAATTTGATATCACTAATTAAATTAACAAGGTCTAATTCCCCAACAAATATCAATTAACTAATAATAACACCTACAATGCTATTAATAAGAAGCTAAATACTATTAATAAAGAAGCTAAATTAATAAAGAAGCTAAAGAACTAGCTAGTTCTTTAAAAATAGACAACCGGTTTGAAAGCCTAGCTAAACTTAAAGGATATATTACCCTTAAAGACCATAAATTAGACTTTACTAATCGACCTAGTTGTAGACTGATTAACCCGGCTGAATCCGAAGTTGACCTTGCAAGTAAAAAAATCTTAAGAAAAATAATTCTCCAAATTAGAACTAAGACTGACTTATCACAATGGTTAAATACATCCTCTGTTATTTCTTGGTTTAATAATATACAAGGTAAAAATAAGTGTAGATTTACCCAATTTGATATTGTTGATTTTTACCTCTCTATTACTGTTTCCTTATTAACTAAAGCCTTAGATTTTGCAAGACCCTTCATTAATATTTCTAAATTAGAAGAAGACATTACCTTTCATGCTAGAAAAACTCTACTCTTTACTAATGAAAGTATTTGGGTTAAAAATCAAACCCTGAAAACTCTTTTGATGCTGCAATGGATTCATATGACCGTGCGGATGTGTGTGACTTAGTAGGATTATTCCTTCTCCACACCCTTAAAGAGAAATTTCCTTCCCATAATATCGGTTTATACCGTGACGACGGATTGGCAGTTTCTCATACCACCAACGGACATAACCTTGATAAATTTCGTAAAGATTTAATCAATACTCTTTCTAGTCTTAACCTTAAAATTACTATAGATACGAACCTTACCAATGCTAACTTTCTTGACATTAATCTGGATCAACTTACTGCCTCTTTTAAACCTTATCATAAACCTAACGAAAATCTTGGATATATACACAAAGAGTCTTGCCATCCCCTATAGTTTTTAAAAATTTTATTCCCAACATTAGCCGTAGGATTTCTAGCTTATCTTCGTTTCTAGACATTTTTAACAAAGCCGCTCCTTATTATAATAAAACCCTTAATAACAGCGGATTTACAGAACACATTAATAATTTACCTACTGTCAAAACTAATGTAGGAAGGAAATTCCTTGACCTCTTAGACAAACATTTTCCTCCTAATCATAGATATCATAAGATATTTAATAGAAATGTAGTTAAAATCAGTTACTCTTACTGCCCATCAATGAGTTCTAAAGTCACCAATTCTAATCGTACGAGAATAAATCCAGGATGCAGTTGCAGGAAGCCGGATGAATGCCCATTGCAGGGCAAATGTAACACCAAATCCGTTGTATATGAGGCCAAAGTGACACCTTTAATTAACAACCAGCCAGCCAGCAGTGAACGATATGTTGGCATGACTCAGGACAGGTTTAAAACCAGGTTTTATGCACATGTCGCTTCTTTTAAACACTCCGATAAAAGAACAGCAACGGCTCTCGCAAATAAGGTGTGGGAATTCAAGGATAAAAACATCACGTACTCTATCGATTGGTCTATTTTAGACCATTCGTGGGAGTACCAAAGGGGCACAAAGAATTGTTCTTTGTGTACCACTGAAAAATTTAGGATTTTACAAAACTTGAAAGCCACTTCAACTTGCCTGAACTCCAAGACCGAGATCTTCAGATGTTGTCCTCACCTGAAATCACATCTGATCTGTAACTGGATTGACATTCCTACGATGACTTAACACCATTGAACTTCTTCTCTGCTCTCTACGACTTACATCCACTACGATTTTTATTATTTTTTTAACTCACTTTCTGTACTCTTATATTATTTTTCTCCCTTATCTCCCCTTATATTTAAACTTTTTCCTATGTCATTTATTTTCTTTATTCCCCCTACTTTCTACCTTACCCTTTACATTCCCACTTTTTTATTTTTAGATATTTATTTCTGTGTGTGTGTGTGTTGTGTATATGTGTATATATGTATATATATGTATATGTATGTATATGTATATATAATTATATAAATC
>OZ024742.1:179394268-179396768 GCA_964016885.1 Eledone cirrhosa
TGCATAATTGCAAACGAATTGAATATTATTATTAATATTCGAAAAACTCAGATTACACTTATTGAATTCAGCCATGTAGACCGAACATTTTTTTTTTTAATATACAGAAAACTGACTGGCCAGTCTGCTGATATGTAAATCTGGCTGATCAGTGGATCTGCTAATAGGCAGATATGACTGATCAGCCAGTCTGCTAGTATGCAAATCAGGCCGATAAGTCACTGTATATTTTAGAAAATATCATATATTTTCACTAGCTCTGACAGTTGGCAGGTGAACAGTGAACTGTACTGATGAAGGGTAATACCCAGAAACATTAGTGTCTGCAATTCTGTTTACATGCCAACACAAGAGCAAGAATGAGGGGTTCATTCTACTGACATGGCTTTAAAAATGAGGCTTGTTTGCATAATTACAAACGAATTGTATATTATTATTAATATTCGAAAATCTCAGATTACATTTATATATATATATATATATATATATATATATATATATATATATATATATATATATATAATGTGTGTGTGTGTGTATGCATGTATATATGTATGTGTGTGTATGTATGTATATATGTATGTATGTATGTATGTATGTCAGGTCACCAGTTGGTGCTACTGGTAACATGTATCCCAGTACAACCTGTCTCATGGTCGGGCCGTTGGCGACTAAACTGGCAACCCCACCAAGGTTTCTTGCTGAGGAGGGTGACTTTGGACATCCTGCAGGACTAAAAACAAAACCTATCAAAGGGCAAAGGAACTCTTAAGAGTTAATGGCCATCCAAAATCACCGGGAGAGATGACCCCTTAGCCTTTGTCAAGGCAGAATTCTAGGAGAATATTTTGGTAAATATCATCTTGGTTAAGAGAGTGGAACTGGCTTTGTGCAGTGCCTTTGCTCACTATAAAAGCTTCACGGCACAGGCATTGCTTTACATCTGGAGATCTCTCTGCACTGGTCATCACATGGTACCATGGACCCAGCACTATGTGTCAGTAATTGTCAATAGTGTAGTGTTTGTACCAGAGCTTTCAAGTCGCTGGCTGGACTAAAAAGTCACACTCGTTCAGCGCATCGGTAGGGGTTCTCCTACATGGATATAAAGTAGTGGCCGTACTCGAAAACGAGTTGGCAGCCACCATGTATGTATGTATGTATGTATGTATGTATGTATGTATGTATGTATGTATGTCAGGTCACCAGTTGGTGCTACTGGTAACATGTATCCCAGTACAACCTGTTCCATGGTCGGGTCGTTGGCGACTAAACTGGCAACCCCACCAAGGTTTCTTTGTGAGAAGGGTGACTTTGGACATCCTGCAGGACTAAAAACAAAACCTGTCAAAGGGCAAAGGAACTCTTAAGAGTCAATGGCCATCCAAAATCACCGGGAGAGATGACCCATTAGCCTTTGTCAAGGCAGAATTCTAGGAGAACGAAAACTCTGATATAACACCTGCAACCCTGATGATATCCAATGATGTTGACTTGTTCTTCTTTTTGGTAAATATCATCTTGGTTAAGAGAGTGGGATGGCTTTGTGCAGTGCCTTTGCTCACTATAAAAGCTTCACTGCACAGGCATTGCTTTATATCTGGAGATCTTTCTGCACTTGTCGTCACATGGTACCATAGGCCCAGCACTATGCGTCAATAATTGTCACAAGTGTAGTGTTTGTACCAAAGTTTTCAAGTCGCTGGCCGGACTGAAAAGTCACACTCGTTCAGCGCATCGGTAGGGGTTCTCCTACATGGATATAAAGTAGTGGCCGTACTCGAAAACGAGTTGGCAGTCACCATGTATGTATGTATGTATGTATATATGTCAGGTCACCAGTTGGTGCTACTGGTAACATGTATCCCAGTACAACCTGTCCCATGGTCGGGTCGTTGGCGACTAAACTGGCAACCCCACCAAGGTTTTTTGGTGAGGAGGGTGACTTTGGACATCCTGCAGGACAAAAAAAAAACCTGTCAAAGGCCAAAGGAGCTCTTAAGAGTCAATGGCCATCCAAAATCACCAGGAGAGTAGACCCCTTAGCTTTTGTCAAGGCAGAATTCTAGGAGAAGGAAAACTCTGACATAACACCTGCAACCCTGATGGTATCTAATGATGTTAACTTGTTCTTCTTTTTGGTAAATATCATCTTGGTTAAGAGAGTGGGACTGGCTTTGTGCAGTGCCTTTGCTCACTATAAAAGCTTCACGGCACAGGCATTGCTTTATATCTGGAGATCTCTCTACACTTGTCGTCATATGGTAACATGAGCCCAGCACTATGTGTCAATAATTGTCACAAGTGCAGTGTTTGTACCAGAGTTTTCAAGTCCCTGGCTGGACTAAAACGTCACACTCGTTCAGCGTATCGGTAGGGCTTCTCTTACATGGATATAAAGTAGTGGCCGTACTCGAAAACGAGTTGGCAGCCACCATGTATGTATGTATGTATGCATGCATGTTTGTATATATGTATGCATGCATGTATGCATGAATGC
>OZ024742.1:179399268-179404268 GCA_964016885.1 Eledone cirrhosa
ACAAAGTACATACTTAACAAACACTAAGGAGTCAATAAACTAGACACACTAAAATACACACTAATGAAAGAAAAAGTTGGGAAGGAATATTTAAGCGCCTTAGATCAATAAGTGAAGAAAAGCTAAATAAAGATGTATACATCATTAGGAGTAATAAGTTACGGTTATAAGATTTTAGCTGTCCAAGTAACAGTTAGAGTTATAATATTCTTAACTGAACGCTAAATGAACGATCAGGACTATATTAGAGAAATAGCGACTGCATTTATAATACAGCAACCGGAATCTGACATAGAAACACTATAGTTGCCAGGAACACACTGGGACAGGGGCTTTATACAACTGGTAAACTATTATAAAATATTTACTGTAAAACTACAATAACAATGAAAAACTAATAGCAATAGCTAAAAATATATGAACAAAAATAAAACTGACTTCTGTTTTCAAGGAAGCCAATAACTACAAAACGTACTGAAATAAAGGCACCCTTATCTTAAGGTGTTTTTCTTTTCTTGCCATTACAGCTGTCTCAATGTGCCTACCATCTATGTTCACTTTTTATCACCTTGTCATTAAAACAAGATATAGCCGGTTGAAAAATTTCGTCGGTTTCCTGGTCGGCTCTTCAAACGCAAGATGGGTTATATGATTTTACGTTTGAGGAGCTGCATTTGATGGGCCCTGGAAACTGTTGTGGTTTTAGCTTGTCTAGCTCTTTTGAGAAGAAAGACCTTAAATGACCTTTACTACCACATATGCAGCAGTTGGACCTTTTAACATAATGCTTGGTTATAAAGATTTTCTCTCAGCACACACTACAGGGTACAATTCTCAAGTGGTTTTCTGAGCTTGTGGGATCATCAAGACTTGTAAGTTTTTAGCTAGCCCAATTGAATATATATCGCTAAAACTCGTGCTAGTACTGACCCATGCACACATTGTGCTACGAAATTACCTATAAACTAAGAGCCAAGGTCATCACCGATGCCTTTTATCAAAGTCACTCACATATTTCTTCGTCCAATCTACAATTGTCTATACTCCTAACTGAGGTTGTCTCTTCGTCCGTCTTCAATTTTAGTTTTAAAAACAAGTCGGATAGTACCATATACTTTTCTTCGCCTAGTGTAGAACATCCCTTTCTACATATCGGCAACAAAAAAAAAACAACAGCAGCAGCAATAATAATAATAATAATGCTTTCTTTATTAGCCAAAGGCACTTATATATATATTGCAAAACATGTCAGAGAGAAGGGTCAAATCATAGACAACGAAGGAGGTGGTAGAGAAACGTGATGCAATATGTAAATCAAGTTGGAAATTAAATACAACATAAATATATAAACGAATGACGCAATTCACAAGAATTACAAAATAGAGTTCTCAAATGAATAAGAACGAAATTCGAGAAACTAGCTTTACTATATAGATAAACACAACAGGAGCAACCGCGCGGTTTCGCGTTCAATCCCACTGAGTGGTATCTTGGGTAAGTGTCTTCTACTATATTACCATAAGATGAATTCACTAATGCCTTGTAAATAAAATTTGGTAGACGGAAACTTAGTAGAAGCCCATCATGTGTATATATATATATATATATATATATATATAACGAAGGAAATGTGGTAAGGAACCAGGTGGACCATAACGCACCAAAGTACTCAATACTTAGGGTAGTAGAGTGGGTAATGGGAACGAGTAGGACCCCGACGGCTGAGCTCAAGCCGTTTCGACATATATATATATGGGCTTCAACTCAGTTTCCGTCTACCAAATTTCATTTACAAGGCAATAGTGAATTCATCTTATGGTAATATAGTAGAAGACACTTACCCAAGATACCACTCAGTGAGATTAATAGTTATTGAAACGGTTAGTACTTTATATTTTTTATCTTGTATTTTCCATTTGTTTCAGTTTAAATCTGTCAAACCAACGTGGTCTTTCAACCCTTGTAAATTTAAACACACAATTTACTGTATTTATTTCTATATATATTATATATATTACATATATATATATATAGATATATTGTAATATAATTGTTTCTACTTTAGGCACAAGGCCAGCAATTATCCAGTGCATTACTGGTACTTTATTTTATCGACCCCGTAAGGATGAAAGGCAAAGTCAACCTCGGCGGGATTTGAACTCAGATCGTAAAGGGACGTAACTATGCTGGAAAGCATGGCGTCCGACCCTCTACCGATACTGCCAATCCACCGCCCCATTATATTGTAATATAATGAAACGAAATTTCATTTCTCACTCTTAGTACGGGCCGTTAATTTTCATAAGGAAAGTATATACTTTCGAACGTTCAACTATCTGGCAGAAGGGTATACGGTGCTGATGATAGCTAACAAGCTTGAAACTAGTACATCGTTCCTGTGTCAGTGTTGAACAAAAAGGTGACGTGGTTGCCTTAACACCGTATGGCATAAATCAGGCTGTTCGCTTGTTTACAAACGAACAAAGCGGGCGTTATAATAAACGTTCGCTAAACTGATACGTACATATATATATGTGTACCTGTATGTATATATATATATATATATATATATATATATTCTCTTTTACTTTTATACTCTTTTACCTGTTTCAGCCATCCGGCTGAGGCCATGCTGGGGCACCGCCCTTGATATATATATATATATATATATATATGCATGCTACTGTACGTCTGTATACATATATGTATGTACGTATACATACATACTTAGATTTAAGTAAGTGCCGAACTAAGAGTGAGAAATGAAATTTCGTTTCATTATATTACAACTTATCGTTTTCGGTACGCCTGGCCGACTTAACTCACTCGATATGCAAATTAGGCTGCTCAGCCGTTAATTTTCATAAGGAAAGTATATACTTTCGAACGTTCAACTATCTGGCAGAAGGGTATACGGTGCTGATGATAGCTAACAAGCTTGAAACTAGTACATCGTTCCTGTGTCAGTGTTGAACAAAAAGGTGACGTGGTTGCCTTATCACCGTATGGCATAAATCAAGCTGTTCGCTTGTTTACAAACGAACAAAGCGGGCGTTATAATAAACGTTCGCTAAACTGATACGTACATATATATATGTGTACCTGTATGTATATATATATATATATATATATATATATATATATATATATATATATATATATGCATGCTACTGTACGTCTGTATACATATATGTATGTACGTATACATACATACTTACATATATAGATATAGATATATACAAAAAGTTATGAAACGAAAGGAGCTGGGTGGTTACTAAAAACAAGGTTTAGGATGGTGGTTAGGACGGAACAGGAGGAGAAAGGAATTTCCATCTTCAGCTGTAAATGTATCCCGAACCGATGTTTCGGCGCTGAATTACAGGACATCGGTGTAGTTCGGGTGTGCCTGAGGCCTTTTATTGATCAAAAGGCCAGGTGGAAAAGAAGAGAGAAAAAAGGAGAGAGAAAAGGAAAGAGAGGAAAAGGAGGAAGAACAGGGGGGAAAAGATGAGGAGAGAAGAAGAAGGGGGAAAATAGGAAAGGAATAGAAGAAAAAAAAGTGTACAGATCCCATCGTGGGAAGACACAGGTGAAAGAAACATGCAAAAAAGTAACCGTGGAAAAATAGGGAAAGTAAGTTGTGGCCAACCTGGGAGACTTTAGCCTGGTGGTCAGCTACCACTCAGAGCTTGTATAATCGTGCTGCCTCTCGCATAGACAGGAGCAAGTGAGAGAGAGACACGGGCAACAAAAAGTGAGGAGGCGAAGGGAAAGGGAGATAATCCACGACGGTGGTTAAAACGTGCCGCAAAGATTGCGGACAGAGAGGCCAGTATGGCACGTGTAAACATGTCAACAATCAAAACCGAACGAACGGATAGAGAGAGAGAGGGAGAGAGAAAAAAAACGAGAATGAGGAGGAGAAGGGAAGAGAGAAGGGAGGGTCGATGCGAAAGTGTGGAGGGTACACAGATCGACCAAAGCAGGTAGGGTCACAGCGGTAAATAAAAAAAGTTATGAAACGAAAGGAGCTGTGTGGTTACTATATATATATATATATATAAATATATATATATATATATATATATATATATATATATATATATATATATATATATATATATATATATATATATATATATATATATATATATCCTTACGGGGTCGATAAAATAAAGTACCAGTAATGCATTGGGTAATTGCTGGCCTTATGCCTAAAGTAGAAACAATTATATATATTAGAATTGTGCTCTGAAATAGCGATGTATACATGAATGTATGTATAGTATATCTGGCAATATACCGTATGTTTAATTAAAAACATTTTGAAGACCTTGCGCTATTATGTTAAAGTAGTGACTATGTCACTTACTTCTTTTTTTCAGCAAAGGAAGAGAGATAAGCTGACAGATTCTGTTTCACACTGTTGGTGTTCCTCAGAGCAACGTACTCCCCGACCTCTGCCGAAAAAGAAGTAACTGACATAGTCACTACTTTAAAATAATAGCGCCAGGTCTTCAAAATGCTTTTAATTAAATATACGGTATATTACGAAATATACTATACATACATTCATGTATACATCGCTATTTCAGAGCACCAATCCTAATTTTTAATTTTTGCTGGACCGGCAACCGCTCTGTTTAATCAGTTCATGAATATTACTGGAATTCTATAAGAATCTAGCCTCTATAATTTTCGGCAGAGGTCGGGGAGTACGTTGCTCTGAGGAACACCAACAGTGTGAAACAGAATCTGGCAGGTTATCTCCCTTCCTTTGCCGAAAAAAGAAGTAAGTAACATAGTCACTACTTTAAAATAATAGGGCAAGGTCTTCAAAAGGTTTTTAATTAAACATACGGTATATTACCAAATATACTATACATACATTCATATATATATATATATATATATAGGAAACTAGTACATCATACTTTTTCCTATTTCCCACTCTACTACCCTAAGTATTGAGTACTCTGGTGCGTTATGGTCCATCTGGT
>OZ024742.1:179411768-179421768 GCA_964016885.1 Eledone cirrhosa
ACTTTTCCAATTAAGCCGAGTCCGTGTAGTTTGTGACATATTATTCCGTGGTCGACATTGTCAAAGGCCTTCGCAAAGTCAAGGTATATCACGTCCACATGTGAGCTGTCAAGCAGTTGTTTCAGTACCCAGTCGTAGTGATGTAGCAGCTGTGTAAGGCAGCTTGTTCCTGGGTGGAAGCCATGCTGCGTGCTAGTCAGGCGGTCATTTTCCTCGAGGAAAGTGATCAATTTCTTTCTGACGACTCGCTCCAAGACCTAACTTATATGCGATGTCAGGGAGACTGGCCTATTGGTTTTGGCCTCCGCTCTGCTACCTCCTTTATGGATAGGGCATATTGTGCCTTCTTTCAGCTCCCTGGGTAGTATACCGCTAGCCAAGGAGCTTCTGAAGAGCATCTTCAGTGGAGTTGCTAAGGCACGCTTACATGTTTTTAAGAGGGCTGCTGGGAATCCATCAGGTCCAGCAGCTGAGTCTGTTCTAATTTCATCTAGGGCGTACACCACATCCTCCTCCGTTATGTCCATGTGGTTGATGGTCGCCATTTCTTCGTGTAGTGTTGTGGCATCAAATAATTCCCCTGGCTTTGTTATTTGCATGTGCCTCAATGGACATGTGAACACACTTTTGTACTGTTCGTTCAGTATTTCACTTATCTCTTGGGGATTCTCGGTTAATGAACCGTCTGTATGGAAGAGTGGGCCAATCTTGCAGTGTACCGAGGCAGTTTCTTTTGCAAATTTAAAGAAGGCCTTAGGGTTTCTTTTAATATTTTCTATGGCCCTGCTTTCTTTCGTTGCCCTCTCATTTTCATGGGAAAGTTTGAGTGCAATCTCGGTGCCGAGTAGTGCAAGTTTCAAATAGGATTTCTTCTTGTTTTTGTTTTCTTGTTGTGCATTTAACTGGTTTGAGAGCTTGGTTCTACGTCTCATAAGGTTTTTCCTATCTCTGGGAATAAGATTTTTGTGTCTGTTTGCCTTTTTCTCCGGGACAAACTTCTTGCATATAGTGTGTATCGTTGTCATGAAGTGTTGTGTGTTGGTGTCTTGTGTGGCGGTGTTTTCGCTCCATGTTTGCTTCCGGATTTCTCTCTTGATCTTCTTCCAGTTAGCCTTGTAGAAGTTAAAGCTGGATAACGTCCCGGTGCTTCTTATGGTTTTGTCTCTGTTGGTTCTCTCGGACCACATATCATTAGTTTCTACTAAGTTATGATCCGAGAAAATTGTTGGTGTTACCTTTACATTGTGGACGAGCACTTCGTTGTTTGTAAAACAGAGGTCCAGGGATTTTCGCCTCTTGTTGGGAGGAGTATTGCTTGGTCCATGAACAGCCTGTGTGTGAGGGCCAACAGGGATTCCTTCTGTCTTTGTTCTATTGACGTCATTCCAGGGAGGAAGTGGCCCTCAGGCCATTTGACCTTTGACAGGTTGAAGTCTCCCAGCAGTAGAATGTTGAAACCCTATATATATATATATATATATATATATATATATACATAGTTGAATATACAGGAGAGATAAACTCAAATATAAACATGCATGTGTTCGATTTGCAAAGGACCAGTTTTGCTAGGGTGAAAAAGTATTAACTATAACAATATAGTTTGCCATTTAAAGTAGTAAGTGGTTTGTAAGTGAGTATTTTCAATCAGTGAATCTTAGATTAGCAACAGTGGTTATGTGTATATATATATATATATATATATATATCTAAGGCGGGTAAAATTCCCGAGATCCATGGACGAGTTCTCTCCAGCGGTCTCTGTCCCTCATTATCGCTGCCATGTTCTGCGTCTCCAACAGACCAGTGTCTGTCCTTAGGGCATCAACATACGTTAACCTTGGTCTTCCTCTTCTAGTGTGTCCCTTCTCCCCCCCCCCCACACTTTTGGTTGCCCGTGTCTCTCTCTCACTTTCTCCTGTCTATGTGAGAGGCAGCACGATTATACAAGCTCTGAGTCGTAGCTGACCACTAGGCTAAAGTCCCCCAGGTTGGCCACAACTTACTTTCCCTATTTTCCACGGTTACTATTTTGCATGTTTCTTTCACCTGTCTTCCCACGATGGGACCTGTACACTTTTTTTCTCCTATTCCTTTACTATTTTTTCCCATTTTCCCATTTTCCCTTCCCCCTTCTTCCTCTCTCCTCATCTTTTCCCCCCTGTTATTCCTCCTTTCCCTCTCTTTCCTTTTCTCTCTCCTTTTTTTCCCCTTTTTTCTCTCTCTCTTTCTCTCTCCTTTTCCACCTGGCCTTTTGATTAATAAAAGGCCTCGGGCGTACCCGAAATATACCGATGTCCTGTAATTCAGCGCCGAAACATCGGTTCGGGAAACATTTACAGCTGACGATGGAAGCTCCTTTCTTCCTTTCTCCTTCTGTTCCGTCCTAACCACCATCCTAAACCTTGTTTTTAGTAACCACACAGCTCCTTTCGTTTCATAACTTTTTATATAAGAAAAATGGAGTGCTGCGTGGTTGCACATGGGTTACATATGAATATAATTAGTCCTTCATCAGTGATCTTCCAGCCTTCATTGGTATTTCATCGCTTTAAAAATCATATACCTCTGGTTGGTGCGAGCAATAACTAAATACAGTTATTGGAACAAGTAAAATAAGGGTGAAGCGAGCGAGATATGTAAACAAACAAAGAAGGTATTGCAACGGAAAGATAGGAGGAGACAAGTACATGATATCTATAAGCTTAAGCTTGGTGAAATCATGGACGAGAGATACAGACCATCCGACATGGGTGAGATGTGAGCGAGAAAAGGATTTCACACAAGTCAAACGGGAGGAAGTGAGAGAGGGAAGAAGCAGAGAGTGGGTGAGTGGAAGTGTGAGGAAGAGGCCAGCTGAGAGAGAGTGTGACTGGCAGAGGGGGTAAAAATATGGTGAGAGATACAGAGAGAGGGGAAGCAGTAAGAAGGAAACAGACAATCGCAGCTGAGGAAAAAACATAAATATAAGAAAAATGGAGTGCTGCTTGGTTGCACATGGGTTACATATGAATAAAATTAGTCCTTCATCAGTGATCTTCCAACCTTCATTGGTATTTCATCGCTTTAAAAATCATATACCTCTGGTTGGTGCGAGCAATAACTAAATACACTTATTGGGACAAGTAAAATAGGGTGAAGCGAGCGAGATATATACATATATATATATACATATATATATACCAGATAGAAAAATGCGTACAGCAAAAAAAAGTAATATTGCTGGAATATAAACCTTTAAAAATACAGGACAAGAAACTAAAATAAAACTTTAAAAGAATAGGACAAGAAACTAAGGTAAAACTTTAAAGAATTGGACAAGAAATAAAAAAATTTACAATAATTGCTAGTGGCAACATTTTTATTGGTAAAAAATCGAGTTCCACATTCATGGGCTCTGGGTTCCACATTCAGAGGTCGTCGTCAGACCGGGAGGATCATTTGATCCTGGTTTGAACACCAATTGGGCCATAACCATACCCCTATTTCATCATTCGGCGACACGCCTCATGTGTCATGCATAATGTGAATGGACCCATGGCCCCATGAGCACAGATCTTGAGCAGCAGCGGACGGTCTTGTCGTCCCGCTCATCCTTGATCTTGACCAACTCGTCCATCTTCTCCTTGCATCTTGTCCTTGAGTTCAAGTCCGGCAGTCCAGATGAATGCGTGCCACAGCTTTCTGGTACAGGAAGGGGGAGCAGGATGACTGGAGGGATGACGGGACAGAGGGAGGGAGGACCGATGGTTGAGGGAGGTGCCGTAGTCGGTGGTCAGAGTCGACATCTTGTCCCGGTCGTCTTCTCCATCTTCGTCTGGTGTTGCGGGACCAGAAGTGCATTCTTGGAGGAGACCTGCAGCTGCATCGGCCAATTCTTCTTGCAATGGTCATTCTGACGGAGCAGAACTGCTCAGCCAACCAACCCCAACCAGAACCAACCGCTCAGGGGCAACGCACAATGAGAGCATGACAATTATTATGCACTAATCAAGAAGATACAAGCAACAACTATCTAATAATTAAATGAACATAGTGAATTACTGACAAGTGATTGACATTTTAAAGTTCTTTTGAGTATAATTGCAATCTAGTTGAGGCAACTGGCTTAATGACAAAGCTAGTAAATCATGAATGCATTTGAGATGATTAGTGCATAATAGTGAATTGGTGAAACTTGTGCATCTCAATGGTGTTACAACAATAGATGTAAGTTATATCGTAGTAATACTTTATCATTTTAACTTTTTAGAATGGACAAAAACCCATGCAAAGAAATGACTTTGACTGCAGTGATTCTCTCCAATTTACTTACAAAGCAAACGTCATTTCTGGATTACCTCCCCTAGCGTCACGCTTACTACTCACTCACTTGAACACAAGATTTATCAGCAAACTTTGATTATAAACTTTTTCCCGCTGGACCAAATTTCTAGATTTTTAAGCCAAAAGATGCTCATATAAGTTTTATCTCAGTTAAATAAAGTAGAGCCGCGCTGTACTGTCGTAAACAGACGATTGCCAACGAAAACACGACCACAACAATATTACTAAACGGACTACCGTCCGTTTAGGATATATTTATATTTACCGTCCGTTTAGGATATATTTATATTTATACTCGGAATTTTTTCATAGAGTGCTTAAAATTATTTGTGAAGGATGAGTATTTAAACTTTATTTTTATTCAGAGTTAAGGCTCTATTGATTTTTTGCTGAATTTCACAAAATTCTATGGATAAATCTATATCTTGATTTTTTTAAAATTGAGTTTGAATTATTTTCCCACATCTTACGTTAATTATTTTCCATTTTGACGTTATAGTCACTTATATATTACTGTTGAAATACTGTTGGATCCTTGCTCACAATAATTTCTATACTTTCATTTATATATATATAGGGAATGTAACGTCCAGTTACTGTAGGTTCACCAGAGTGAGCACCCGATGCGTAGTTTCCAGTCGGTATAGAGGTGTAGAACTAAGCAGAGTGTAATAATAATAATTGTTTCTACTTTTGGCACAAGGCCAGCAATTACCTAGTGCATTACTGGTACTTTATTTTATCGACCCCGTAAGGATGAAAGGCAAAGTTAACCTCGGCGGGATTTGAACTCAGACTGGCAAGGGCCGTAACTCTATGCGTCAAAGCATGGCGTCCGAACCAGGACGATTTGCTATGTCTTCATTACGCTTATTGAGTAGTGACAGTGTTCGATCTGTATTGATCTAGCCTCAACTCTGGAATCAAACGATCGTCGGACCTCTGCTGTGGTAATGACAGATTGAACCTTTAGAGCGTAGAGAGGTCTATAATGATTCACATTAATTTATGGTGATCAGTTAATGTTCGTTATGATTGGTGGTTTTGCTATAAGGAATGTTTTGGTATGTATGATAAGTGGGGGAAGGATTATAATGAAGAATTGGTGGTGGTTGGCGATGGTAGGTGTGAGTTACGGGGGTGTGGTGTTTTAGCTGCTTCATAGACATTATGGCGTGTATGTGGTGAGGCGAAGGTGCTGTGTGTGCGTGTGGAGGTGGTTATGAGATATACGTGATGGGAGATGAAAGAGTGTGGTGCTGTACTAATGGGGGGGGGGGTGTCAAAGAAGAATAAAAGAAAATAAATAAAAGTAAATTAAACCTGGGTTAAGGATGAAGCGTTATAGACCTTTCTACGCACTACAGGCTCGTTCTGTGATTACCACAGTAGAGGTCCGACGAGCCTTTAATTCCAGAATCGGGCTAGACCGATACAGATCGAACCTTGAGCTGATCAATAGCGAAACGCGCATCACTACTCAATAAACGTAATGAAGACATAACAAATTGTCCTTTTTATTATCATTTGGATTGGCAGTATCGGTAGAAGGCCGGACGCCATGCTTTGACGCATAGAGTTACTGTCCTTTATGATCTGAGCTCAAATCTCGCCGAGGTTAACTTTGCCTTTCATCCTTACGGGGTCGATAAAATAAAGTACCAGTCATGCACTGGGGTCGATTTAATCGACTTTCCCCTCCCCCAAAATTGCTGGCATTGTGCCTATATAAGAAACAATTATTAGTACTGGGTAATTGCTGGCCTTGTGCCAAAAGTAGAAACAATTATTATTATTATTATTATTCATTTATCTTGGTTTATGTTCATACGAGTTATCTCCAAGTCACAACCAGTGAAGGTCCGCCATGTTCAAGAAAGAACACATACACACATACATATATCTTTAGGTGTTTAGACCTGTGATGTATTTATATTGAGAGAATCTTCCTTAGTATATGGGCAGTTCCCATTAGTACTATCTTTTGTATTTCTTCTATACGCGGGTTTCCTGGGATTTGGGATAAGTAATCATTAGACCCCTTTGGTATCATTCCTGAGCGCCTACAACCCCTGGTATTGTTTTAGTTCTCAACTTCCACATTTTTCCAATTTCTAACTCCAGGTTTTTATACTTGCTCAATTTTTCAAATGTTTTATAGATACATTCTTGTCTATTGGAACAGACATATCAATTAGCAGGCATACCCTCTTTTTAAAGTCCTTCAGTATTATATCAGGTCTATTTGCATTTATTTTTCGGTCTGTTTGGATGCTAAAGTTCCACAAGATGAGATGTGATCTTTTTCAAGTACAGGAGGTGGTTGATGCTCCACCAATTCTTTTGATGTGGCAGGTCAAAATGTTTTCACATTATCCAATGTATGTATTGTGCAGCTCTGTCGTGCCTGTTTAGGTATTCTGTTGGAGCTATAGGACTGCACATTGAAATTATATGATCAATGGTCTCTGGTTGTTTTTTTTACATACACGGCATAATGGGTTGCATCCATTTTTTATTATGTTGGCTTGATAATTTTTTGTTGGCAGCCACCGATCTTGTGCTTATATAATCAGTCCTCCAGTCTCCAATTTCAGTCCAGAGGATGCCAACCACTGATGGGTTAAAGTTTTGTCAACATCAGGATTATTAGCTTTTTCTGGGTATTTTCCATACAGAGGCTTTTCTTGCCATTTCTTAGCCAGTTTCTGTAGCAGTTCTTTCTTTGCAGTTACTTTTATCTGCTTTGCTTTTTCTGTGTTTTTCATTTCAGCAGTAAAGGGAACTTCTGAAATTTGTAGTCCATTACTGTATCTTTGTGCATCTTTTGTAATGGAATATGATCTTTTGATGCTTTCATGTTTCAAAACGAGTTTGATCATCCAATCATGTGCCTCCCTTAGATATGTAGATAATCCAATTGTTGCAGTTTTCAAATCAATATCTAACTGGAATAATCCACGTCCTCCTTCTTTCCTAGGGAGATATATTCTATCTGTATCTGCCTTAGGGTGATGCATTCTGTGCATGGTTAAAAATTTTCTAATTTTTGTATCGAGCCTACGGATCTCAGTGCTTGACCAATTGATGACATTGAAACTGTAGGTTACTACTGGTATGGCAAGCGTGTTTATGGCATCGATCATATTCCTTGCATTCAACTCCGTTCTTAAGATTGCTCTTACTCTGCGGTAATATTCCTTTCTTATCCTTTCCCTCATTGTCAAGTGCTTGATTCCGTCTCCTTCACAAATACCTAGATATTTGTAAGTTTCCTCTTGATCAAGTTCTCTTATCACATTCCCCCGATCAAGATTAATGTCTGAACTTCTCAGCAGCTTTCCTCTGGTGAACGTTGCTTTGGCGCATTTATCTAGTCCAAACTCCATTTTAATATCATCACTGAACTGCTTCACAGTGGATAATAGCCCTTGCAATTGTTCATCATTTTATGCAAATAGTTTCAGGTCATTCATGTAGAACAAATGATTAATGGTTTTGTCATAGACTTTATATCCATGTTTTGTTTCATTGAGCCTTTTACTTAATGGTATAAGTGCGATGCAGAATAAAAGCGTTGATAAAGACTCATTCTGAAAAATTCCACAATTAATATTAACTTCTTCAGCTTCCAGTGAATTTTTTTCACTATTCAAAAGGTGTGTTGTTTTCTATGTTTTCATACTGAATGATAGGTACCTCCTGACAACGGGAGATATTTTGAAAATCTCTAAACACTTTTCAATCCAACTGTGTGGCAAACTATCGAATACTTTTTTGTAATATTATTATTATTATTATTATGGACGGTGAATTGGCAGTATCGGTAGAGGGTCGGACGCCATGCTTTGACGCATAGAGTTACGGCACTTGCCATTCTGAGTTCAAATTCCGCCGAGGTTAACTTTGCCTTTCATCCTTACGGGGTCGATAAAATAAAGTACCAGTAATGTACTGGGTAATTGCTGGCCTTGTGCCTAAAGTAGAAACAATTATTATTATTATTATTATATGTATGTATATATATATATGAATATATGTATATACACACACATATATATATATATATATATATATATAAGAGGGTGTTAAAGTTTGCTTGAAGCATTGTGAAATGTGTAAAATATATAGTTTAGAAAGCCACAACAATGCAGATGGGAAATCTCGAGGTAAGAAGTGAGTGAGAAATAGGAGAAAAGTGAAAATGAAAATGAAAACAAAACAAAGGTAGAAGGGTTACCGTATATATATATATATATTACATTCAAAGTTATGGATGTCATGATTGAGATAATATCGAACATGTATCCTATCTCCCAAAATCAGCTCATAGAAAAAATTCAAAGAATAAATCCGAGCATTTAATCATTATAAATACTGAATGACATATATATATATATACGTAAATATCCAATGATATAACTGTATAAGACATATCAAACTTTAACAAAAGATAATCTGTATAGAATGTAAGAATACATAGTTCGTTAGAGTATCATATTAAACATTAACAAAAATTTAAAACATAGATACCTGATAAAAATCATATATATCTCCCTCATATGTATCCTTCATAAAACATGAATACATTTCACCAAATATCGGTGAAGTCAGATAATCGATTTTGGTTCGTCAGTGAGGTAAAGCGATCTATCTAAATTTACACCCGTTAACATACAGAACTGAAGGTGACGAGAAAAGCACATGGTATTATTAAAAAAACCAATGCACGCAGTTAATGCCCGCAATTACATGAAAGGGTTCGGGCCAACTAGAAATAGCAGACCAGACTTGCAACATATTGAACAGCTCAAACAAATAGGAGCATACCGTATTTCCCGGCCTCGAAGACGCTACTTTTTTTCCTAAAACAAGTCTGAAAATTCTACCATGCGTCCTGAGGCCGAAGGTTGTTTATTATTTATTTTTCAAATTTCTTGTTGTCAAAATTAGGGTGCGTCTCCGAGGACGAAGCGTCTTCGGCACCCGGAAATACGGTAAATATATTATATATACTAGCAGAAAAACAACCCTTCGGGTGGTTTTCTGCTATCGTGTGTAGTGTGTATATTGTTATTATACGCAAATATATATATATGCATGTAGATATGATACATCAAATACAATCGTAAATGACAATATACACAGAAATTGAACGAAGACTGTGTTACACTGTCTTCTGTAATCAGTAACGTATTCCATGATACATAAAAAAAAGACGATATTATATATAAACTGCATTAGGAGAAAATTAGTGACGGAAATATATGAATGTTTATTTAAGCGATCGCTAACCGGAAGTGTTGACATTTGAAAATTTTAAAGAAGTGAATCTTAAAATAAGCAACAAAATTATTTATATTTAATCAAGAATAACGAAATTTAGTAGATAAATTATGCAATATTCATTCATTATTTATTCAAAGTAATCCAACTTATTTTACAAACGGGCTAAACAAATATATTCTGGACACAGTCCCGCACTCATTACTTTATTATAGTTTAGATTACATTCAAAGATATAGATGTCATGATTGAGATACTCTCGAACATGTGTCCTGTCTATATATAAATATATATCTCCTCCCCCTTTTTTCATCCTTTCCACCCCCCCCCCCTCCCTAAATAAAATATTTTTTCCTCGTTAATTTTCAAATTCTTTTAATTTATACAT
>OZ024742.1:179426768-179481768 GCA_964016885.1 Eledone cirrhosa
CCCCTTGGCCGTTTGGAAATTGTCTCCCCTTGGCCGGCTGGAAATTATCTCCCCTTGGCCGGTTGGAAATTATCTCCACGTGGCCGGTTGGAAATTATCTCCCCTTGGCAGGCTGGAAATTATCTCCCCTAAATTAAATTAAATTAAATTAAATTAAATTACATTAAATTAAATTAAATTAAATTAAATTAAATTGAAATAAAATGAATTAACATAATTAATTAATTAATTAATAAAGTAATTAATAAAAAAAAATAAAAATAAATAAAATAAGAAAAATATAATTAATTAATTAATTAAATAATTAATTTAATTAATTTGATTTGATTTAATTTAATTTAATTTAATTTAATTTAATTTAATTTAATTTAATTTAATTCAATTTAATTTAAAAAACGAAACGAAACCGGGGTACCTAAAAAAAACAAATGGAGAGAAACCGGGGAACCTAAAAAATCAAACGAAACGAAATTATCTCCCCTTGGCCGACTGCAAATTATCTTCCCTTGGCCGGCTGGAAATTATCTTCCCTTGGCCGGCTGGAAATTATCTCGCTTTGGCCGGCCGGAAATTATCTCCCCTTGGCCGGCTGGAAGTTATCTCCCCTTGGCCGGCTGGAAATTATCTCCCCGTGGCCGGTTGGAAATTATCTCCCCTTGGCCAGCTGGAAATTATATCCCCTTGGCCGGCTGGAAATTATCTCCCCTAAATTAAATTAAATTAAATTAAATTAAATTAAATTAAAATAAACTAAATTAAATTAAATTAAATTAAATTAAATTAAATTAAATTAAACTAAATTAAATTAAATTAAATTAAATTAAATTAAATTAAATTAAATTAAATTAAATTAAATTAAATTAAATTAAATTAAATTAAATTAAATTAAATTAAATTAAATTAAATTAAATTAAATTAAATTAAATTAAATTAAATTAAATTAAATTAAATTAAATTAAATTAAATTAAATTAAATTAAATTAAATTAAATTAAATTAAATTAAATTAAATTAAATTAAATTAAATTAAATTAAATTAAATTAAATTAAATTAAATTAAATTAAATTAAATTAAATTAAATTAAATTAAATTAAATTAAATTAAATTAAATTAAATTAAATTAAATTAAATTAAATTAAATTAAATTAAATTAAATTAAATTAAATTAAATTAAATTAAATTAAATTAAATTAAATTAAATTAAATTAAATTAAATTAAATTAAATTAAATTAAATTAAATTAAATTAAATTAAATTAAATTAAATTAAATTAAATTAAATTAAATTAAATTAAATTAAATTAAATTAAATTAAATTAAATTAAATTAAATTAAATTAAATTAAATTAAATTAAATTAAATTAAATTAAATTAAATTAAATTAAATTAAATTAAATTAAATTAAATTAAATTAAATTAAATTAAATTAAATTAAATTAAATTAAATTAAATTAAATTAAATTAAATTAAATTAAATTAAATTAAATTAAATTAAATTAAATTAAATTAAATTAAATTAAATTAAATTAAATTAAATTAAATTAAATTAAATTCAATTCAATTCAATTCAATTCAATTCAATTCAATTCAATTACATTACATTACATTACATTACATTACATTACATTACATTACATTAAATTAATTAAATTAAATTAAATTAAATTAAATTAAATTAAATTAAATTAAATTAAATTAAATTAAATTAAATTAAATTAAATTAAATTAAATTAAATATTTAATTAATTAATTAATTATATTTTTTTATTTTATTTTTTTATTTTTTATTAATTACTTTATTAATTAATTAATTATCTTAGTTCATTTTATTTCAATTTAATTTAATTCAATTTAATTTAATTTAATTTAATTTAATTTAATTTTATTTTATTTTATTTTATTTTATTTTATTTTATTTTATTTTATTTTATTTTATTTTATTTTATTTTAGTTAAAAAACGAAACCGGGGTAGCTAAAAAAACAAAAGTAAAGAAAACCGGTAACCTAAAAAATCAAACGAAACGAAATTATCTCCCCTGGGCCGGCTGGAAATTATCTCCCCTTGGCCGGCTGGGTATTATCTCCTCTTTGCCGGCTGGAAATTATCTCCCCTTGGCCGGCTGGATAGTATCTCCCCTTGGCCGGCTGGAAGTTATCTCCCCTTGGCCGGCTGGAAAATATCTCCCCTTGGCCGGCTGGAAAATATCTCCCCTTGGCCGGCTGGAAATTATCTCCCCTTGGACGGCTGGAAAATATCTCCCCTTGGCCGACTGGAAATTATCTCCCCTTGGCCGGCTGGAAATTATCTCCCCTTGGCCGGCTGGAAATTATCTCCCTTTGGCCGTCTGGAAATTGTCTCCTCTTGGCCGGCTGGAAATTATCTCGCTTTCGCCGGCTGGAAATTATCTCCATTTGGCCGGGGCACCCAAATAAAAAACGGGGCACCCAAATAAAAAACGGAACCCCCCATAAAAAAACGGGACACCCAAATAAAGAACGGGGCACCCAAATAAAAAACGGGGCACCCAAATAAAAAACGGTCCCCCCCAAATAAAAAACGGGGCACCCAAATAAAAAAACGGACCCCCCCATAAAAAACTGGAAACCCAAATAAGAAACGGACCGCCCCATAAAAAACGGTGCACCCAAATAAAAATTGCACCCCCCATAAAAAAGGGGCACCCAAATTAAAAAAAGGACCGCCCCATTAAAAAAACGGGTCACCCAAATAAAAAACGGACCCCTACATAAAAAAACGGGGCACCTAAATAAAAAACGGACCCCCCCATAAAATAACGGGGCACCCAAATAAAAAACGGGTCACCCAAATAAAAAGCGGAGCCCCCCCCCCATAAAAAAACGGGGCACCCAAATAAAAAACGGACCCCCATAAAAAACGGAGCACCCAAATAAAAAACGGCGCACCAAAATAACAAACGGACCCCCCCCATAAAAAACGGTGCACCCAAATAAAAAATGGACCCCCCCATAAAAAAACGGGGCACGGAAATGAAAAACGGACCCCCCCCCATAAAAAAATGGGGCACCCAAATAAAAAACGGCCCCCCTCATAAAAAAAACGGTGCACCCAAATAAAAAATGGACGCCCCATAAAAAAACGGGACACCCAAATAAAGAACGGACCCCCCATAAAAAAACGGGGCACCCAAATAAAAACCGGACCCCCCCATAAAAAAACTGGGCACCCAAATAAAGAACGGGGCACCCAAATAAAAAACGGCCCCCCTCATAAACAAACGGTGCACCCAAATAAAAAACGCGCCACCCAAATAAAGTACGCGGGACCCAAATAAAAAACGACCCCCCAATACAAACACGGAGCACCCAAATAAAAAACGGACGGCCACCATAAAAAAACGGGGCACCCAACTAAAAAACGGAACCCCCCATAAAAAAAGGGGCACCCAAATAAAAAACGGGGCACCCAAATAAAAAACGGAACCCACCCCATAAAAAAACGGGGAACCCAAATAAAAAATGGGGCACCCAAATAAAAAAACTGGGCACCCAAATAAAAAACGGACCCCACCCCATTAAAAAACGGGGCACCCAAATAGAAAACGCCCCCCTCTCATAAAAAACGGTGCACCCAAATAAAAAATGGAGCCCCCATAAAAAAACGGGGCACCCAAATAAAAAACGGCGCACCCAAATAACAAACGGACCCCCCCATAAAAAAGGTGCACCCAAATAAAAAACGACCCCCCAATACAAACACGGGGCACCCAAATAAAAAACGGACGACCACCATAAAAAAACGGGGCACCCAAATAAAAAACGAAACCCCCCATAAAAAAACGGGGAACCCAAATAAAAAACGGGGCACCCACATAAAAAAACGGGGCACACAAATAAAAAACGGACCCCACCCCATAAAAAAACAGGGCACCCAAAAGAACGGTGCACCCAAATAAAAAATGGAGCCCCCATAAAAAAACGGGGCACCCAAATAAAAAACGGTGCACCCAAATAAAAAATGGACCCCCCATAAAAAAGGGGCACCGAAATAAAAAACGGACCCCCCCATAAAAAAACGGAGTACCCAAATAAAAAATGGGGCACCCAAATAAAAAACGGCCCCCCTCATAAAAAAACGGTGCACCCAAATAAAAAATGGACCCCCCATAAAAAAACGATGCACCCAAATAAAAAACAGCCCCCCCCCATAAAAAAACGGGGCACCCAAATAAAAACCGGACCGCCCCCCCCATAAAAAAAACGGGACACCCAAATAAAAAACGGACCCCCCCATAAAAAACGGGACACCCAAATAAAAACCGGACCCCCCATAAAAAAAACAGGGCACCCAAATAAAAAACGGGACACCCAAATAAAAAACGCCCCCCCCCTCATAAAAAAACGGTGCACCCAAGTAAAGAACGCGGCACCCAAATAAAGTACGCGGGACCCAAATAAAAAACGACCCCCCAATAGAAACATGGGGCACCCAAATAAAAAACGGACGACCCCCATAAAAAAACGGGGCACCCAAATAAAAAAAGGACCCCCCCATAAAAAAAGGGGCACCCAAATAAAAAACGGGGCCCGAAATAAAAAACGGACCTCCCTATAAAAAACGGTGCACCCAAATAAAAAACGACTCCCCAATGGTAAAACGGGGCACCCAAGTAAAAAACGGACGACCCCCATAAAAAAACGGGGCACTCAAAATAAAAAACGGACCCCCCCCCCCGCATAAAAAACGCGGCACCCAAATAAAAAACGGGGCACCCAAATAAGAAACGGGGCACCCAAATAAAAAACGGAACACCCAAATAAAAAACGACCCCCAATAAAAAGAACGGGGCACCCATATAAAAAACGACCCCCCAATTAAAAAACGGGGCACCCAAATAAAAAACGGCCCCCTCATAAAAAAACGGTGCACCCTAATAAAAAATGGACCCCCCATCAAAAAACGGGGCACCCAAATAAAAAACGGACCCCCCCATAAAAAAACTGGGCACCCAAATAAAAAACGACCCCCGAATAGTAAAACGGGGCACCCAAATAAATAGCGGACGACCCCCATAAAAAACGGTGCACCCAAATAAAAAATGGACCTCCCCATAAAAAAACGGGGCACCCAAATAAAAAACGGGGCACCCAAATAAAAAACGGACCCCTCCCTTAAAAAACGGGGCACCAAAATTAAAAACGGGGCACCCAAATAAGAAACGGGGCACCCAAATAAAAAACGGAACCACCCATAAAAAAACGGGGCACCCAGATAAAAGAACGGGGCACCCAAATAAAAAACGGGCCCCCCATAAAAAAACGGGGCACCCAAATGAAAAACGGACCCCCCATAAAAAAACGGGGCACCCAGATAAAAAAACGGGGCACCCAAATAATAAACGGACGACCCCCATAAAAAAACGGGGCACCCAAATAAAAAACGGCCCCCCCATAAAGAAACGGGGCACCCAAATAAAAAACGGGGCTCCCAAATAAAAAACGCGGGACCCAAATAAAAAACGGAACCACCCATAAAAAAACGGGGCACCCAAATAAAAAACGGACCCCCCATAAAAAAACGGGGCACCCAAATAAAAAAACGGGGCACCCAAATAATAAACGGACGACCCCCATAAAAAAACGGGGCACCCAAATAAAAAACGGCCCCCCCATAAAGAAACGGGGCACCCAAATAAAAAACGGGGCACCCAAATAAAAAACGCGGGACCCAAATTAAAAACGACCCCCCAATAAAAAAACGGGGCACCCAAATAAAAAACGGGGCACCCAAATAAGAAACGGGGCACCCAAATAGAAAACGGAGCCACCCATAAAAAAACGGGGCACCCAAATAAAAGAACGGGGCACCCAAATAAAAAACGGACCCCCCATAAAAAAACGGGGCACCCAAATAAAAAAACGGGGCACCCAAATAAAAAACGGAACACCCAAATAAAAAACGACCCACCAATAAAAAAAAACGGAGCACCCAAATAAAAAACGGACGACCCCCATAAAAAAACGGGGCACCCAAATAAAAAACGGGGCACCCAAATAAAAAACGCGGGACCCAAATAAAAAACGACCCCCCAATTAAAAAACGTGACACCAAAATAAAAAACGCGGGACCCAAATAAAAAACGACACCCGAATAGTAAAACGGGGCACCCAAATAAAAAGCGGACGACCCCCATAAAAAACGGTGCACCCAAATAAAAAATGGACCTCCCTATAAAAAACGGGGCACCCAAATAAAAAACGGGGCACCCAAATAAAAAACGGGGCACCCAAATAAAAAACGGACCCCTCCCTTAAAAAACGGGGCACCAAAATTAAAAACGGGGCACCCAAATAAGAAACGGGGCAGCCAAATAAAAAACGGAACCACCCATAAAAAAACGGGGCACCCAAATAAAAGAACGGGGCCCCCCATAAAAAAACGGGGCACCCAAATAAAGAAACGGGGCACCCAAATAAAAAACGGACCCATCCCTTAAAAAACGGGGCACCAAAATTAAAAACGGGGCACCCAAATAAGAAACGGGGCACCCAAATAAAAAACGGCCCCCCCATAAAGAAACGGGGCACCCAAATAAAAAACGGGGCACCCAAATAAAAAACGCGGGACCCAAATTAAAAACGACCCCCCAATAAAAAAACGGGGCACCCAAATAAAAAACGGGGCACCCAAATAAAAAACGGGGCACCCAAATAAGAAACGGGGCACCCAAATAGAAAACGGAGCCACCCATAAAAAAACGGGGCACCCAAATAAAAGAACGGGGCACCCAAATAAAAAACGGACCCCCCATAAAAAAACGGGGCACCCAAATAAAAAAACGGGGCACCCAAATAAAAAACGGAACACCCAAATAAAAAACGACCCACCAATAAAAAAAAACGGAGCACCCAAATAAAAAACGGACGACCCCCATAAAAAAACGGGGCACCCAAATAAAAAACGGGGCACCCAAATAAAAAACGCGGGACCCAAATAAAAAACGACCCCCCAATTAAAAAACGTGACACCAAAATAAAAAACGCGGGACCCAAATAAAAAACGACCCCCCAATAAAAAAACGGGGCACCCAAATAAAAAACGGACGACCCCCATAAAAAACGGTGCACCCAAATAAAAAATGGACCTCCCTATAAAAAACGGGGCACCCAAATAAAAAACGGGGCACCCAAATAAAAAACGGGGCACCCAAATAAAAAACGGACCCCTCCCTTAAAAAACGGGGCACCAAAATTAAAAACGGGGCACCCAAATAAGAAACGGGGCAGCCAAATAAAAAACGGAACCACCCATAAAAAAACGGGGCACCCAAATAAAAGAACGGGGCCCCCCATAAAAAAACGGGGCACCCAAATAAAGAAACGGGGCACCCAAATAAAAAACGGACCCATCCCTTAAAAAACGGGGCACCAAAATTAAAAACGGGGCACCCAAATAAGAAACGGGGCACTCAAATAAAAAACGGAACCACCCATAAAAAAACGGGGCACCCAAATAAAAGAACGGGCACCCAAATAAAAAACGGGCCCCCCATAAAAAAACGGGGCACCCAAATAAAAAACGGGGCACCCAAATAAAAAGCGGAACACCCAAATAAAAAACGACCCACCAATAAAAAAAAACGGGGCACCCAAATAAAAAACGGACGACCCCCATAAAAAAACGTTGCACCCAAATAAAAAACGGACCCCCCCCATAAAGATACGGGGCACCCAAATAAAAAACGGGGCACCCAAATAAAAAACGCTGGACCCAAATAAAAAACGACGCCCAATAGTAAAACGGGGCACCCAAATAAAAACGGACGACCCCCATAAAAAAACAGGGCACTCAAATAAAAAACGGACCCCCCCCGCATAAAAAAACGGGGCACCCAAATAAAAAACGGGGCACCCAAATAAGAAACGGGGCACCGAAATAAAAAACGGAACCACCCATAAAAAACGGGGCACCCAAATAAAAAAACGGGGCACCCAAATAAAAAACGGAACACCCAAATAAAAAACGACCCCCCAATAAAAAAAACGGGTCACCCAAATAAAAAACGGACGACCCCCATAAAAAAACGGGGCACCCAAATAAAAAACGGGGCACCCAAATAAAAAACGCGGGACCCAAATAAAAAACGACCCCCCAATTAAAAAACGGGGCACCCAAATAAAAAACGGCCCCCTCATAAAAAACGGTGCACCCTAATAAAAAAAGGACCCCCCATCAAAAAACAGGGCACCCAAATAAAAAACGGACCCCCCCCATAAAAAAACTGGGCACCCAAATAAAAAACGGGGCACCCAAATAAAAAGCAGACGACCCCCATAAAAAACGGTGCACCCAAATAAAGAATGGACCTCCCCATAAAAAAACGGGGCACCCAAATAAAAAACGGACCCCTCCCTTAAAAAACGGGGCACCAAAATTAAAAACGAGGCACCCAAATAAGAAACGGGGCACCCAAATAAAAAACGGAACCACCCATAAAAAAACGGGGCACCCAAATAAAAAACGGGGCACCCAAATAAAAAACGCTGGACCCAAATAAAAAACGACCCCCAATAGTAAAACGGGGCACCCAAATAAAAACGGACGACCCCCTTAAAAAAACAGGGCACTCAAATAAAAAACGGACCCCCCCCCCCGCATAAAAAACGGGGCACCCAAATAAGAAACGGGGCACCCAAATAAAAAACGGAAACACCCATAAAAAACGGGGCACCCAAATAAAAAACGGGGCACCCAAATAAAAAACGCGGGACCCAAATAAAAAACGACCCCCCAATTAAAAAACGGGGCACCCAAATAAAAAACGGCCCCCTCATAAAAAAACGGTGCACCCTAATAAAAAATGGACCCCCCATCAAAAAACTGGGCACCCAAATAAAAAACGGGGCACCCAAATAAAAAAAGCGGGACCCAAATAAAAAACGACCCCCGAATAGTAAAACGGGGCACCCAAATAAAAAGCAGACGACCCCCATAAAAAACGGTGCACCCAAATAAAGAATGGACCTCCCCATAAAAAAACGGGGCACCCAAATAAAAAACGGACCCCTCCCTTAAAAAACGGGCACCAAAATTAAAAACGAGGCACCCAAATAAGAAACGGGGCACCCAAATAAAAAACGGAACCACCCATAAAAAAACGGGGCACCCAAATAAAAGAACGGGGCACCCAAATAAAAAACGGGCCCCCCATAAAAAAACGGGGCACCCAAATAAAAAAACGGGGCACCCAAATAAATAACGGACCCCCCATAAAAAAACGGAGCACCCAATTAAAAAACGGACCCCCCCATAAAAAACGGGGCACCCAAATAAAAAACGGGGTACCCAAATAAAAAACGGACCCCCCCCATAAAAAAACGGGGCACCCAAATAAATAACTGACCCCGCCCATAAAAAAACGGGGCACCCAAATTAAAAATGGACCCCCCCCATAAAAAAACGGGGCACAAAAATAAAAAACGGGGTACCCAAATAAAAAAACGGACCCCCCCTAAAAAAACGGGGCACCCATATAAAAAACGGGGTACCCAAATAAAAAACGGGGTAACCAAATAAAATACGGACCCCCCCCATTAAAAAACGGGGCACCCAAATAAATAACGGACGCCCCCATAAAAAAAACGGAGCACCCAATTAAAAAACGGACCGCCCCATAAAAAATGGGGCACCCAAATAAAAAACGGGGTACCCAAATAAAAAACGGACCCCCCCATAAAAAAACGGGGCACCCAAATAAAAAACGGGGTACCCAAATAAAAAACGGACCCCCCCATAAAAAACGTGTCACCCAAATAAAAAACGGATCCCCCCATAAAAGAACGGGGCACCCAAATAAAAAACGAGGTACCCAAATAAAAAACGGACCCCCCCATAAAAAAACGAGGCACCCAAATAAAAAACGGGGTACCCAAATAAAAAACGGACCCCCCCATAAAAAAACGGGGCACTCAAATAAAAAACGGAACCCCCATAAAAAAACGGGTCACCCAAATAAAAAACGGGGTACCCAAATAAAAAACGGACCCCCCCCCATAAAAAAACGGGGCACACAAATAAAAAACGGGGTACCCAAATAAAAAACGGGATAACCAAATAAAATACGGACCCCCCCATAAAAAACGGGGCACCCAAATAAAAAACGGGGTACACAAATAAAAAACGGACCCCCCCCTAAAAAACGGGGCACCCAAATAAAAAACGGGGTACACAAATAAAAAACGGACCCCCCCCATAAAAAAACGGGGCACCCAAATAAATAACTGACCCCGCCCATAAAAAAACGGGGCACCCAAATTAAAGATGGACCCCCCCATAAAAAAACGGGCACAAAAATAAAAAACGAGGTACCCAAATAAAAAAACGGACCCCCCCTAAAAAAACGGGGCACCCATATAAAAAACGGGGTACCCAAATAAAAAACGGGGTAACCAAATAAAAAACGGACCCCCCCCATAAAAAAGCGGGGCACCCAAATAAATAACGGACCCCCCCATAAAAAAACGGAGCACCCAATTAAAAAACGGACCACCCCATAAAAAACGGGACACCCAAATAAAAAACGGGGTACCCAAATAAAAAACGGACCCCCCCATAATAAAACGGGGCACACAAATAAAAAACGGGGTACCCAAACAAAAAACGGGGTACCCAAATAGAAAACGGACCCCCAATAAAAAAACCGGGTACCCAAATAAAAAACGGACCCCCCCCCCATAAAAAAAGGGGCACCCAAATATAAAACGGGGTACCCAAATAAAAAACGGGGCACCCAAATAAAAAACGGACCCCCCCATAAAAAAACGGGGCACCCAAATAAAAAACGGGGTACCCAAATAAAAAACGTGGCACCCAAATAAAGAACGGACCCCCCCCCCATAAAAAAATGGGGCACCCAAATAAAAAACGGGGTACCCAAATAAAAAACGGGGTAACCAAATAAAAAACGGACCCCCCATAAAAAAACGGGCCACCCAAATAAATAACGGACCCCCCATAAAAAAACGGAGCACCCAATTAAAAAACGGACACCCCCATAAAAAACGGGGCACCCAAATAAAAAACGGGGTACCCAAATAAGAAACGGACCCCCCCATAAAAAAACCGGGGCACTCAAATAAAAGACGGGGTACCCAAATAAAAAACGTGGCACCCAAATAAAAAACGGACCCCCCCATAAAAAAACGGGGCACCCAAATAAAAAACGGGGTACCCAAATAAAAAACGTGGCACCCAAATAAAAAGCGGACCCCCCTAAAAAAACGGGTCACCCAAATAAAAAACGGGGTACCCAAATAAAAAACGGGGTACCCAAATAAAAAACGGGGTACCCAAATAAAAAACGGACCCCCCCATAATAAAACGGGGCACACAAATAAAAACCGGACCCCCCCATAAAAGAACGGGGCACCCAAATAAAAAACGGGGTACCCAAATATAAAACGGCGCACCCAAATAAAAAAACGGGGCACCCAAATAAAAAACGGGGTACCCAAATAAAAAACGGACCCCCCCCCATAAAAAAACGGGGCACCCAAATAAAAAACGGGGTACCCAAATAAAAAACGGACCCCCCCTAAAAAAACGGGGCACCCAAATTAAAAATGGACCCCCCCCCATAAAAAAACGGGGCACAAAAATAAAAAACGGGGTACCCAAATAAAAAACCAACCCCCCTCCCATAAAAAACGGGGTACCCAATTAAAAAACGGGGTACCCAAATAAAAAACGCCCCCCCCCCTAAAAAAACGGGACACCCAAATAAAAAACGTGGCACCCAAATAAAAAACGGCCCCCCCCATAAAAGAACGGGGCACTCAAATAAAAAACGGAACCCCCCATAAAAAAACGGGTCACCTAAATAAAAAACAGGGTACCCAAATAAAAAACGGACCCCCCATAAAAAACGGGGCACCCAAATAAAAAACGGGGTACCCAAATAAAAAACGGACCCCCCCCCATAAAAAAACGGGGCACCCAAATAAAAAACGGGGTACCCAAATAAAAAACGGGGTAACCAAATAAAAAACGCACCCCCCCCCCCATAAAAAAACGGGGCACCCAAATAAAAAACGGGGTACCCAAATAAAAAACGGGGTAACCAAATAAAAAACGGACCCCCCCCATAAAAAAACGGGGCACCCAAATAAATAACGGACCCCCCCATAAAAAAACCGAGCACCCAATTAAAAAACAGACCCCCCCATAAAAAACGGGACACCCAAATAAAAAACACCCCCCCCATAAAAAAACGGGGCACCCAAATAAAAGACGGGGTACCCAAATAAAATACGTGGCACCCAAATAAAAAACGCCCCCCCCCCCCCATAAAAAAACGGGACACCCAAATAAAAAACGGGGTACCCAAATAAAAAACGGACCCCCCCCATAATAAAACGGGGCACACAAATAAAAAACGGGGCACCCAAATAAAAAACGGACCCCCAATAAAAAAACGGGGCACCCAAATAAAAAAAGGGGCACCCAAATAAAAATCGGACCCCCAATAAAAAAACGGGGCACCCAAATAAAAAAAGGGGCACCCAAATAAAAATCGGACCCCCCCATAAAAAAACGGGGCACCCAAATAAAAAACGTGGTACCCAAATAAAAAACGTGGCACCCAAATAAAAAACGGACCCCCCATAAAAAAACGTGTCACCCAAATAAAAAACGGACCCCCCCATAAAAGAACGGGGCACCCAAATAAAAAACGGGGTACCCAAATAAAAACGGACCCCCCCATAAAAAAACGGGGCACCCAAATAATAAACGGACCCCCCCATAAAAAAACGGGGCACCCAAATAAAAAACGTGTCACCCAAATAAAAAACGTACCCCCCCATAAAAGAACGGGGCACCCAAATAAAAAACGGGGTACCCAAATAAAAAACGGACCCCCCCATAAAAAAACGGGGCACCCTTATAATAAACGGACCCCCCCATAAAAAAACGGGGCACCCAAATAAAAAACGGGGTACCCAAATTAAGAACGGACCGCCCCCATAAAAAAACGGGGCACCCAAATAAAAAACGGGGTACCCAAATAAAAAACGGGGTAACCAAATAAAAAACGGACCCCCCATAAAAAAACGGGGCACCCAAATAAAAAACGGACCCCCCATAAAATAATTTGTCACCCAAATAAAAAACGGACCCCCCATAAAATAACGGGGCACCCAAATAAAAAACGGGGTACCCAAATAAAAAACGGACCCCCCCATAGAAAAACCAGGCACCCAAATAAAAAATGGGGTACCCAAATAAAAAACGGACCCCCCCATAAAAAAACGGGGCACTCAAATAAAAAACGGATCCCCCCATAAAAAAACGGGTCACCCAAATAAAAAATGGGGCACCCAAATAAAAAACGGGGTACCCAAATATAAAACGGCGCACCCAAATAAAAAAACGGGGCACCCAAATAAAAAACGGGGTACCCAAACAAAAAACGGCCCCCCCATAAAAAAACGGGGCACCCAAATAAAAAACGGGGTACCCAAATAAAAAACGGACCCCCCCATAAAAAAACAGGGCACCCAAATAAAAAACGGACCACCCCCATAAAAAAATGGGGCACCCAAATAAATAACTGACCCCGCCCATAAAAAAACGGGGCACCCAAATTAAAAATGAACCCCCCCATAAAAAAACGGGGCACAAAAATAAAAAACGGGTACCCAAATAAAAAAACGGACCCCCCCTAAAAAAACGGGGCACCCAAATAAAAAACGGGGTACCCAAATAAAAAACGGGGTAACCAAATAAAAAACGGACCCCCCCATAAAAAAACGGGGCACCCAAATAAATAACGTACCCCACCATAAAAAAACGGAGCACCCAATTAAAAAACGGACCCCCCCATAAAAAACGGGGCACCCAAATAAAAAACGGGGTACCCAAATAAAAAACGGACCCCCCCATAAAAAAACGGGGCACCCAAATAAAAAACGGGGTACCCAAATAAAAAACGTGACACTCAAATAAAAAACGTAACCCCCCATAGAAAAACGGGTCACCCAAATAAAAAACGGGGTACCCAAATAAAAAACGGACACCCCCCATAAAAAATGGGGCACCCAAATAAAAAACGGGGTACCCAAATAAAAACGGACCCCCCCATAATAAAACGGGGCACACAAATAAAAAACGGACCCTCCCATAAAAGAACGGGGCACCCAATTAAAAAACGGGGTACCCAAATAAAAAACGGCGCACCCAAATAAAAAACAGGGTACCCAAATAAAAAACGGCGCACCCAAATAAAAAAACGGGGTACCCAAATAAAAAACGGGGTAACCAAATAAAAAACGGACCCCCCCCCATAAAAAAACGGGGCACCCAAATAATAAACGGACCCCCCCCCCATAAAAAAACGGGGAACCCAAATAAAAAACGGGGTACCCAAATTAAGAACGGACCGCCCCCATAAAAAGACGGGGCACCCAAATAAAATAAGGGGTACCCAAATAAAAAACGGGGTAACCAAATAAAAAACGGACCACCCCATAAAAAAACGGGGCACCCAAATAAATAACGGACCCCACCATAAAAAAACGGAGCACCCAATTAAAAAACGGACCCCCCCCCCCATAAAAAACGGAGCACCCAAATAAAAAACGGGGTACCCAAATAAAAAAACGGACCCCCCCATAAAAAACAGGGCACTCAAATAAAAGACGGGGTACCCAAATAGACAACGTGGCACCCAAATAAAAAACGGACCCCCCCATAAAAAAACGGGGCACCCAAATAAAAAACGGGGTACCCAAATAAAAAACGTGGCACCCAAATAAAAAACGGCCCCCCCATAAAAAAAGTGTCACCCAAATAAAAAGCGGACCCCCCTAAAAAAACGGGTCACCCAAATAAAAAACGGGGTACCCAAATAAAAAACGGGGTATCCAAATAAAAAACGGACCACCCCATAAAAAAACGGGGCACCCAAATAAAAAACGGGGTACCCAAATAAAAAACGGACCCCCCCCCCCATAAAAAAACGGGGCACCCAAACAAAGAACGGGGTACCCAAATAAAAAACGTGGCACCCAAATAAAAAACGGACCCCCCATAAAAAAACGTGTCACCCAAATAAAAAACGGACCCCCCCATAAAAGAACGGGGCACCCAAATAAAAAACGGGGTACCCAAATAAAAACGGACCCCCCATAAAAAAACGGGGCACCCAAATAATAAACGGACCCCCCCATAAAAAAACGGGGCACCCAAATAAAAAACGTGTCACCCAAATAAAAAACGTACCCCCCCATAAAATAACGGGGCACCCAAATAAAAAACGGGGTACCCAAATAAAAAACGGACCCCCCCATAAAAAAACGGGGCACCCTTATAATAAACGGACCCCCCCATAAAAAAACGGGGCACCCAAATAAAAAACGGGGTACCCAAATTAAGAACGGACCGCCCCCATAAAAAACGGGGCACCCAAATAAAAAACGGGGTACCCAAATAAAAAACGGGGTAACCAAATAAAAAACGGACCCCCCATAAAAAAACGGAGCACCCAATTAAAAAACGGACCCCCCCCATAAAAAACGGGGCACCCAAATAAAAAACGGACCCCCCATAAAATAATTTGTCACCCAAATAAAAAACGGACCCCCCATAAAATAACGGGGCACCCAAATAAAAAACGGGGTACCCAAATAAAAAACGGACCCCCCCATAGAAAAACCAGGCACCCAAATAAAAAATGGGGTACCCAAATAAAAAACGGACCCCCCCATAAAAAAACGGGGCACTCAAATAAAAAACGGATCCCCCCATAAAAAAACGGGTCACCCAAATAAAAAATGGGGCACCCAAATAAAAAACGGGGTACCCAAATATAAAACGGCGCACCCAAATAAAAAAACGGGGCACCCAAATAAAAAACGGGGTACCCAAACAAAAAACGGCCCCCCCATAAAAAAACGGGGCACCCAAATAAAAAACGGGGTACCCAAATAAAAAACGGACCCCCCCATAAAAAAACAGGGCACCCAAATAAAAAACGGACCACCCCCATAAAAAAATGGGGCACCCAAATAAATAACTGACCCCGCCCATAAAAAAACGGGGCACCCAAATTAAAAATGAACCCCCCCATAAAAAAAACGGGGCACAAAAATAAAAACGGGGTACCCAAATAAAAAAACGGACCCCCCCCTAAAAAAACGGGGCACCCAAATAAAAAACGGGGTACCCAAATAAAAAACGGGGTAACCAAATAAAAACGGACCCCCCCATAAAAAAACGGGGCACCGGGCACCCAAATAAATAACGTACCCCACCATAAAAAAACGGAGCACCCAATTAAAAAACGGACCCCCCCATAAAAAACGGGGCACCCAAATAAAAAACGGGGTACCCAAATAAAAAACGGACCCCCCCATAAAAAAACGGGGCACCCAAATAAAAAACGGGGTACCCAAATAAAAAACGTGACACTCAAATAAAAAACGTAACCCCCCATAGAAAAACGGGTCACCCAAATAAAAAACGGGGTACCCAAATAAAAAACGGACACCCCCCATAAAAAATGGGGCACCCAAATAAAAAACGGGGTACCCAAATAAAAAACGGACCCCCCCATAATAAAACGGGGCACACAAATAAAAAACGGACCCTCCCATAAAAGAACGGGGCACCCAATTAAAAAACGGGGTACCCAAATAAAAAACGGCGCACCCAAATAAAAAACAGGGTACCCAAATAAAAAACGGCGCACCCAAATAAAAAAACGGGGTACCCAAATAAAAAACGGGGTAACCAAATAAAAAACGGACCCCCCCCATAAAAAAACGGGGCACCCAAATAATAAACGGACCCCCCCCCCATAAAAAAACGGGGAACCCAAATAAAAAACGGGGTACCCAAATTAAGAACGGACCGCCCCCATAAAAAGACGGGGCACCCAAATAAAATAAGGGGTACCCAAATAAAAAACGGGGTAACCAAATAAAAAACGGACCACCCCATAAAAAAACGGGGCACCCAAATAAATAACGGACCCCACCATAAAAAAACGGAGCACCCAATTAAAAAACGGACACCCCCCCCATAAAAAACGGAGCACCCAAATAAAAAACGGGGTACCCAAATAAAAAAACGGACCCCCCCATAAAAAACAGGGCACTCAAATAAAAGACGGGGTACCCAAATAGACAACGTGGCACCCAAATAAAAAACGGACCCCCCCCATAAAAAAACGGGGCACCCAAATAAAAAACGGGGTACCCAAATAAAAAACGTGGCACCCAAATAAAAAACGGCCCCCCCATAAAAAAAGTGTCACCCAAATAAAAAGCGGACCCCCCCTAAAAAAACGGGTCACCCAAATAAAAAACGGGGTACCCAAATAAAAAACGGGGTATCCAAATAAAAAACGGACCACCCCATAAAAAAACGGGGCACCCAAATAAAAAACGGGGTACCCAAATAAAAAACGGACCCCCCCCCTATAAAAAAACGGGGCACCCAAACAAAGAACGGGGTACCCAAATAAAAAACGGACCCCCCCCTAAAAAAACAGGGCACACAAATAAAAAACGGACCACCCCCATAAAAAAATGGGGCACCCAAATAAATAACTGACCCCGCCCATAAAAAAACGGGGCACCCAAATTAAAAATGAACCCCCCCCATAAAAAAACGGGGCACAAAAATAAAAAACGGGGTACCCAAATAAAAAAACGGACCCCCCCATAAAAAACGGGGCACCCAAATAAAAAACGGGGTACCCAAATAAAAAACGTGGCACCCAAATAAAAAACGCCCCCCCCATAAAAGAACGTGTCACCCAAATAAAAAACGGACCCCCCTCCCATAAAAAAACGGGGCACCCAATTAAAAAACGGGGTACCCAAATAAAAAACGCCCCCCCCTAAAAAAACGGGGCACCCAAATAAAAAACGGGGTACCCAAATAAAAAACGTGGCACCCAAATAAATAACGCCCCCCGCCCATAAAAAAACGTGTCACCCAAATAAAAAACGGACCCCCCATAAAAGAACGGGGCACCCAAATAAAAAACGGGGTACCCAAATAAAAAACGGAACCGCCCCCCATAAAATAACGGGGCACCCAAATAAAAAACGAGGTACCCAAATAAAAAACGGACCCCCCCATAAAAAAACGAGGCACCCAAATAAAAAACGGGGTACCCAAATAAAAAACGGAACCCCCCCCATGAAAAAATGGGGCACTCAAATAAAAGACGGAACCCCCCATAAAAAAACGGGTCACCCAAATAAAAAACGGGGTACACAGATAAAAAACGGACCCCCCCCATAAAAAAACGGGGCACCCAAATAAAAAACGGGGTACCCAAATAAAAAACGGACCCCCATAAAAAAACGGGGCACCCAAATAAAAAACGGGGTACCCAAATAAAAAACGGACCCCCCCCATAAAAAAACGGGGCACCCAAATAAAAAACGGGATACCCAAATAAAAAACGGGGTAACCAAATAAAAAACGGACCCCCCCCCCATAAAAAAACGGGGCACCCAAATAAATAACGGACCCCCCCCCATAAAAAAATGGAGCACCCAATTAAAAAACGGACCCCCCCCATAAAAAACGGGACACCCAAATAAAAAACAACCCCCCATAAAAAAATGGGGCACTCAAATAAAAGACGTGGTACCCAAATAAAAAACGTGACACCCAAATAAAAAACGGACCCCCCCCATAAAAAAACGGGACACCCAAATAAAAAACGGGGTACCCAAATAAAAAACGGACCCCCCCCATAATAAAACGGGGCACACAAATAAAAAACGGGGCACCCAAATAAAAAACGGAGTACCCAAATAAAAAACGGACCCCCAATAAAAAAACGGGGTACCCAAATAAAAAAGGGGCACCCAAATAAAAAACGTACCCCCCCATAAAAAAACGGGGCACCCAAATAAAAAACGGACCCCCCCATGAAAAAACGGGGCACCCAAATAAAAAACGGGGTACCCAAATAAAAAACGGACCCCCCCATAAAAAAACAGGGCACCCAAATAAAAAACGGACCACCCCCATAAAAAAATGGGGCACCCAAATAAATAACTGACCCCGCCCATAAAAAAACGGGGCACCCAAATTAAAAATGAACCCCCCCATAAAAAAACGGGGCACAAAAATAAAAAACGGGGTACCCAAATAAAAAAACGGACCCCCCCCCCCTAAAAAAACGGGGCACCCAAATAAAAAACGGGGTACCCAAATAAAAAACGGGGTAACCAAATAAAAAACGGACCCCCCCATAAAAAAACGGGGCACCCAAATAAATAACGGACCCCACCATAAAAAAACGGAGCACCCAATTAAAAAACGGACCCCCCCCATAAAAAACGGGGCACCCAAATAAAAAACGGGGTACCCAAATAAAAAACGTACCCCCCCATAAAAAAACGGGTCACCCAAATAAAAAACGGGGTACCCAAATAAAAAACGTGACACTCAAATAAAAAACGTAACCCCCCATAGAAAAACGGGTCACCCAAATAAAAAACGGGGTACCCAAATAAAAAACGGACCCCCCCCCATAAAAAATGGGGCACCCAAATAAAAAACGGGGTACCCAAATAAAAAACGGACCCCCCCATAATAAAACGGGGCACACAAATAAAAAACGGACCCTCCCATAAAAGAACGGGGCACCCAATTAAAAAACGGGGTACCCAAATAAAAAACGGCGCACCCAAATAAAAAACGGGGTACCCAAATAAAAAATGGCGCACCCATATAAAAAACGGGGTACCCAAATAAAAAACGGGGTAACCAAATAAAAAACGGACCCCCCCCATAAAAAAACGGCGCACCCAAATAACAAACGGACCCCCCCCCATAAAAAAACGGGGAACCCAAATAAAAAACGGGGTACCCAAATAAAAAACGGACCACCCCATAAAAAAACGGGGCACCCAAATAAATAACGGACCCCACCATAAAAAAACGGAGCACCCAATTAAAAAACGGACCCCCCCCATAAAAAACGGAGCACCCAAATAAAAAACGGGGTACCCAAATAAAAAACGGACCCCCCCATAAAAAACAGGGCACTCAAATAAAAGACGGGGTACCCAAATAGACAACGTGGCACCCAAATAAAAAACGGACCCCCCATAAAAAAACGGGGCACCCAAATAAAAAACGGGGTACCCAAATAAAAAACGTGGCACCCAAATAAAAAACGGACCCCCATAAAAAAACGGGGCACCCAAATAAAAAACGGGGTACCCAAATAAAAAACGGACCCCCCCCATAAAAAAACGGGGCACCCAAATAAAAAACGGGATACCCAAATAAAAAACGGGGTAACCAAATAAAAAACGGACCCCCCCCCATAAAAAAACGGGGCACCCAAATAAATAACGGACCCCCCCCATAAAAAAATGGAGCACCCAATTAAAAAACGGACCCCCCCCCATAAAAAACGGGACACCCAAATAAAAAACAACCCCCCCATAAAAAAATGGGGCACTCAAATAAAAGACGTGGTACCCAAATAAAAAACGTGGCACCCAAATAAAAAACGGACCCCCCCCATAAAAAAACGGGACACCCAAATAAAAAACGGGGTACCCAAATAAAAAACGGACCCCCCCCATAATAAAACGGGGCACACAAATAAAACACGGGGCACCCAAATAAAAAACGGAGTACCCAAATAAAAAACGGACCCCCAATAAAAAAACGGGGTACCCAAATAAAAAAGGGGCACCCAAATAAAAAACGTACCCCCCCATAAAAAAACGGGGCACCCAAATAAAAAACGTGGTACCCAAATAAAAAACGTGGCACCCAAATAAAAAACGGACCCCCCATAAAAAAACGTGTCACCCAAATAAAAAACGGACCCCCCCATGAAAAAACGGGGCACCCAAATAAAAAACGGGGTACCCAAATAAAAAACGGACCCCCCATAAAATAACGGGGCAACCAAATTAAAAATGGACCCCCCCATAAATAAAAAGGGGCACAAAAATAAAAAACGGGGTACCCAAATAAAAAACGGACCCCCCCATAAAAAAACGGGGCACCCAAATAATAAACGGACCCCCCCCATAAAAAAACGGGGCACCCAAATAAAAAACGGGGTACCCAAATAAAAAACGGACCCCCCCATAAAAAAACAGGGCACCCAAATAAAAAACGGACCACCCCCATAAAAAAATGGGGCACCCAAATAAATAACTGACCCCGCCCATAAAAAAACGGGGCACCCAAATTAAAAATGAACCCCCCCATAAAAAAACGGGGCACAAAAATAAAAAACGGGGTACCCAAATAAAAAAACGGACCCCCCCCCCTAAAAAAACGGGGCACCCAAATAAAAAACGGGGTACCCAAATAAAAAACGGGGTAACCAAATAAAAAACGGACCCCCCCATAAAAAAACGGGGCACCCAAATAAATAACGGACCCCACCATAAAAAAACGGAGCACCCAATTAAAAAACGGACCCCCCCCATAAAAAACGGGGCACCCAAATAAAAAACGGGGTACCCAAATAAAAAACGTACCCCCCCATAAAAAAACGGGTCACCCAAATAAAAAACGGGGTACCCAAATAAAAAACGTGACACTCAAATAAAAAACGTAACCCCCCATAGAAAAACGGGTCACCCAAATAAAAAACGGGGTACCCAAATAAAAAACGGACCCCCCCCCATAAAAAATGGGGCACCCAAATAAAAAACGGGGTACCCAAATAAAAAACGGACCCCCCCATAATAAAACGGGGCACACAAATAAAAAACGGACCCTCCCATAAAAGAACGGGGCACCCAATTAAAAAACGGGGTACCCAAATAAAAAACGGCGCACCCAAATAAAAAACGGGGTACCCAAATAAAAAACGGGGTAACCAAATAAAAAACGGACCCCCCCCATAAAAAAACGGCGCACCCAAATAACAAACGGACCCCCCCCATAAAAAAACGGGGAACCCAAATAAAAAACGGGGTACCCAAATAAAAAACGGACCACCCCATAAAAAAACGGGGCACCCAAATAAATAACGGACCCCACCATAAAAAAACGGAGCACCCAATTAAAAAACGGACCCCCCCCATAAAAAACGGAGCACCCAAATAAAAAACGGGGTACCCAAATAAAAAACGGACCCCCCCATAAAAAACAGGGCACTCAAATAAAAGACGGGGTACCCAAATAGACAACGTGGCACCCAAATAAAAAACGGACCCCCCATAAAAAAACGGGGCACCCAAATAAAAAACGGGGTACCCAAATAAAAAACGTGGCACCCAAATAAAAAACGGCCCCCCCCATAAAAAAACGTGTCACCCAAATAAAAAGCGGACCCCCCTAAAAAAACGGGTCACCCAAATAAAAAACGGGGTACCCAAATAAAAAACGGGGTATCGAAATAAAAAACGGACCACCCCATAAAAAAACAGGGCACCCAAATAAAAAACGGGGTACCCAAATAAAAAACGTGGCACCCAAATAAAAAACGGACCCCCCATAAAAAAACGTGTCACCCAAATAAAAAACGGACCCCCCCCCCATAAAAGAACGGGACACCCAAGTAAAAAACGGGGTACCCAAATAAAAAACGGACCCCCCGATAAAATAATGGGGCACCCAAATAAAAAACTAGGTACCCAAATAAAAAACGGACCCCCCCATAGAAAAACCAGGCACCCAAATAAAAAACGGGGTACACAGATAAAAAACGGACCCCCCCATAAAAAAACGGGGCACCCAAATAAAAAACGGGGTACCCAAATAAAAAACGGACCCCCCATAAAAAAACGGGGCACCCAAATAAATAACGGGATACCCAAATAAAAAACGGGGTAACCAAATAAAAAACGGACCCCCCCCCCATAAAAAAACGGGGCACCCAAATAAATAACGGACCCCCCCCATAAAAAAATGGAGCACCCAATTAAAAAACGGACCCCCCCCCATAAAAAACGGGACACCCAAATAAAAAACAACCCCCCCATAAAAAAATGGGGCACTCAAATAAAAGACGTGGTACCCAAATAAAAAACGTGGCACCCAAATAAAAAACGGACCCCCCCCATAAAAAAACGGGACACCCAAATAAAAAACGGGGTACCCAAATAAAAAACGGACCCCCCCCATAATAAAACGGGGCACACAAATAAAAAACGGGGCACCCAAATAAAAAACGGACCCCCAATAAAAAAACGGGGCACCCAAATAAAAAACGGACCCCCCCATAAAAAAACGGGGCACCCAAATAAAAAACGTGGTACCCAAATAAAAAACGTGGCACCCAAATAAAAAACGGGGTACCCAAATAAAAAACGTGACACTCAAATAAAAAACGTAACCCCCCATAGAAAAACGGGTCACCCAAATAAAAAACGGGGTACCCAAATAAAAAACGGACCCCCCCCATAAAAAATGGGGCACCCAAATAAAAAACGGGGTACCCAAATTAAAAACGGACCCCCCCATAATAAAACGGGGCACACAAATAAAAAACGGACCCTCCCATAAAAGAACGGGGCACCCAATTAAAAAACGGGGTACCCAAATAAAAAACGGCGCACCCAAATAAAAAACGGGGTACCCAAATAAAAAACGGCGCACCCATATAAAAAAACGGGGTACCCAAATAAAAAACGGGGTAACCAAATAAAAAACGGACCCCCCCCCCATAAAAAAACGGGGCACCCAAATAATAAACGGACCCCCCCATAAAAAAACGGGGAACCCAAATAAAAAACGGGGTACCCAAATAAAAAACGGACCACCCCATAAAAAAACGGGGCACCCAAATAAATAACGGACCCCACCATAAAAAAACGGAGCACCCAATTAAAAAACGGACCCCCCCCATAAAAAACGGAGCACCCAAATAAAAAACGGGGTACCCAAATAAAAAACGGACCCCCCCATAAAAAACAGGGCACTCAAATAAAAGACGGGGTACCCAAATAGACAACGTGGCACCCAAATAAAAAACGGACCCCCCATAAAAAAACGGGGCACCCAAATAAAAAACGGGGTACCCAAATAAAAAACGTGGCACCCAAATAAAAAACGCCCCCCCCATAAAAAAACGTGTCACCCAAATAAAAAGCGGACCCCCCCTAAAAAAACGGGTCACCCAAATAAAAAACGGGGTACCCAAATAAAAAACGGGGTATCCAAATAAAAAACGGACCACCCCATAAAAGAACAGGGCACCCAAATAAAAAACGGGGTACCCAAATAAAAAACGTGGCACCCAAATAAAAAACGGACCCCCCATAAAAAAACGTGTCACCCAAATAAAAAACGGACCCCCCCCATAAAAGAACGGGGCACCCAAGTAAAAAACGGGGTACCCAAATAAAAAACGGACCCCCCGATAAAATAATGGGGCACCCAAATAAAAAACTAGGTACCCAAATAAAAAACGGACCCCCCCATAGAAAAACCAGGCACCCAAATAAAAAACGGGGTACCCAAATAAAAAACGGACCCCCCATAAAAAAACGGGGCACTCAAATAAAAAACGGATCCCCCCATAAAAGAACGGGTCACCCAAATAAAAAACGGGGTACCCAAATAAAAAACGGACCCCCCCATAAAAAAATGGGGCACCCAAATAAAAAACGTGGTACCCAAATAAAAAACGTGGCACCCAAATAAAAAACGGGGTACCCAAATAAAAAACGTGACACTCAAATAAAAAACGTAACCCCCCATAGAAAAACGGGTCACCCAAATAAAAAACGGGGTACCCAAATAAAAAACGGACCCCCCCCATAAAAAATGGGGCACCCAAATAAAAAACGGGGTACCCAAATTAAAAACGGACCCCCCCATAATAAAACGGGGCACACAAATAAAAAACGGACCCTCCCATAAAAGAACGGGGCACCCAATTAAAAAACGGGGTACCCAAATAAAAAACGGCGCACCCAAATAAAAAACGGGGTACCCAAATAAAAAACGGCGCACCCATATAAAAAAACGGGGTACCCAAATAAAAAACGGGGTAACCAAATAAAAAACGGACCCCCCCCATAAAAAAAAGGGGCACCCAAATAATAAACGGACCCCCCCCCATAAAAAAACGGGGAACCCAAATAAAAAACGGGGTACCCAAATAAAAAACGGACCACCCCATAAAAAAACGGGGCACCCAAATAAATAACGGACACCACCATAAAAAAACGGAGCACCCAATTAAAAAACGGACCCCCCCCCATAAAAAACGGAGCACCCAAATAAAAAACGGGGTACCCAAATAAAAAACGGACCCCCCCATAAAAAACAGGGCACTCAAATAAAAGACGGGGTACCCAAATAGACAACGTGGCACCCAAATAAAAAACGGACCCCCCATAAAAAAACGGGGCACCCAAATAAAAAACGGGGTACCCAAATAAAAAACGTGGCACCCAAATAAAAAACGCCCCCCCCATAAAAAAACGTGTCACCCAAATAAAAAGCGGACCCCCCCTAAAAAAACGGGTCACCCAAATAAAAAACGGGGTACCCAAATAAAAAACGGGGTATCCAAATAAAAAACGGACCACCCCATAAAAGAACAGGGCACCCAAATAAAAAACGGGGTACCCAAATAAAAAACGTGGCACCCAAATAAAAAACGGACCCCCCATAAAAAAACGTGTCACCCAAATAAAAAACGGACCCCCCCCCATAAAAGAACGGGGCACCCAAGTAAAAAACGGGGTACCCAAATAAAAAACGGACCCCCCGATAAAATAATGGGGCACCCAAATAAAAAACTAGGTACCCAAATAAAAAACGGACCCCCCCCATAGAAAAACCAGGCACCCAAATAAAAAACGGGGTACCCAAATAAAAAACGGACCCCCCATAAAAAAACGGGGCACTCAAATAAAAAACGGATCCCCCCATAAAAGAACGGGTCACCCAAATAAAAAACGGGGTACCCAAATAAAAAACGGACCCCCCCATAAAAAAATGGGGCACCCAAATAAAAAACGTGGTACCCAAATAAAAAACGTGGCACCCAAATAAAAAACGGGGTACCCAAATAAAAAACGTGACACTCAAATATAAAACGTAAGCCCCCATAGAAAAACGGGTCACCCAAATAAAAAACGGGGTACCCAAATAAAAAACGGACCCCCCCCATAAAAAATGGGGCACCCAAATAAAAAACGGGGTACCCAAATTAAAAACGGACCCCCCCATAATAAAACGGGGCACACAAATAAAAAACGGACCCTCCCATAAAAGAACGGGGCACCCAATTAAAAAACGGGGTACCCAAATAAAAAACGGCGCACCCAAATAAAAAACGGGGTACCCAAATAAAAAACGGCGCACCCATATAAAAAAACGGGGTACCCAAATAAAAAACGGGGTAACCAAATAAAAAACGGATCCCCCCATAAAAAAACGAGGCACCCAAATAAAAAACGGGGTACCCAAATAAAAAACGGAACCCCCCCATGAAAAAACGGGGCACTCAAATAAAAAAGGGGCACCCAAATAAAAAACGGACCCCCCCATAAAAAAACGGGGCACCCAAATAAAATACGTGGTACCCAAATAAAAAACGTGGCACCCAAATAAAAAACGGACCCCCCATAAAAAAACGTGTCACCCAAATAAAAAACGGACCCCCCCATAAAAAAACGGGGCACACAAATAAAAAACGGGGTACCCAAATAAAAAACGGACCCCCCCATAAAATAACGGGGCACCCAAATTAAAAATGGACCCCCCCATAAAAAAACGGGGCACAAAAATAAAAAACGGGGTACCCAAATAAAAAACGGACCCCCCCATAAAAAAACGGGGCACCCAAATAATAAACGGACCCCCCCCATAAAAAAACGGGGCACCCAAATAAAAAACGGGGTACCCAAATTAAGAACGGACCGCCCCCATAAAAAAATGGGGCACCCAAATAAAAAACGGGGTACCCAAATAAAAAACGGACCCCCCATGAAAAAACGGGGCACCCAAATAAAAAACGGGGTACCCAAATTAAGAACGGACCGCCCCCATAAAAAGACGGGGCACCCAAATAAAATAAGGGGTACCCAAATAAAAGACGGGGTAACCAAATAAAAAACGGACCCCCCCATAAAAAAACGGGGCACCCAAATAAATAACGGACCCCACCATAAAAAAACGGAGCACCCAAATTAAAAACGGGGTACCCAAATAAAAAACGTACCCCCCTCCCATAAAAAAATGGGGCACCCAAATAAAAAACGGGGTACCCAAATAAAAAACGTTCCCCCCCATAATAAAACGGGGCACACAAATAAAAAACGGACCCCCCCATAAAAGAACGGGGCACCCAAATAAAAAACGGGGTACCCAAATAAAAAACGGAACCGCCCCCCATAAAATAACGGGGCACCCAAATAAAAAACGAGGTACCCAAATAAAAACGGACCCCCCCATAAAAAAACGTGTCACCCAAATAAAAAACGGACCCCCCCATAAAAGAACGGGGCACCCAAATAAAAAACGGGGTACCCAAAAAAAAAACGGAACCGCCCCCCATAAAATAACGGGGCACCCAAATAAAAAACGGACCCCCCCATAAAAGAACGGGGCACCCAAATAAAAAACGGGGTACCCAAATAAAAAACGGAACCGCCCCCCATAAAATAACGGGGCACCCAAATAAAAAACGAGGTACCCAAATAAAAAACGGACCCCCCCATAAAAAAACGAGGCACCCAAATAAAAAACGGGGTACCCAAATAAAAAACGGAACCCCCCCATGAAAAAACGGGGCACTCAAATAAAAAACGGAATCCCCCATAAAAAAACGGGTCACCCAAATAAAAAACGCGGTACACAGATAAAAAACGGACCCCCCCATAAAAAAACGGGGCACCCAAATAAAAAACGGGGTACCCAAATAAAAGACGGACCCCCCATAAAAAAACGGGGCACCCAAATAAAAAAAGGGGTACCCAAATAAAAAACGGACCCCCCCCATAAAAAAACGGGGCACCCAAATAAAAAACGGAGTACCCAAATAAAAAACGCGGTAACCAACTAAAAAACGGACCCCCCCCATAAAAAAACGGGGCACCCAAATAAATAACGGACCCCCCCATAAAAAAAATGGAGCACCCAATTAAAAGACGGACCCCCTCATAAAAAACGGGACACCCAAATAAAAAACAACCCCCCCATAAAAAAATGGGGCACTCAAATAAAAGACGTGGTACCCAAATAAAAAACGTGGCACCCAAATAAAAAACGGACCCCCCCCCATAAAAAAACGGGACACCCAAATAAAAAACGGGGTACCCAAATAAAAAACGGACCCCCCCCCCATAATAAAACGGGGCACACAAATAAAAAACGGGGCACCCAAATAAAAAACGGGGTACCCAAATAAAAAACGGACCCCCAATAAAAAAACGGGGCACCCAAATAAAAAAGGGGCACCCAAATAAAAAACGGACCCCCCCATAAAAAAACGGGGCACCCAAATAAAATACGTGGTACCCAAATAAAAAACGTGGCACCCAAATAAAAAACGGACCCCCCATAAAAAAACGTGTCACCCAAATAAAAAACGGACCCCCCCATAAAAAAACGGGGCACCCAAATAAAAAACGGGGTACCCAAATAAAAAACGGACCCCCCCATAAAATAACGGGGCACCCAAATTAAAAATGGACCCCCCCATAAAAAAACGGGGCACAAAAATAAATAACGGGGTACCCAAATAAAAAACGGACCCCCCCATAAAAAAACGGGGCACCCAAATAATAAACGGACCCCCCCCCCCATAAAAAAACGGGGCACCCAAATAAAAAACGGGGTACCCAAATTAAGAACGGACCGCCCCCATAAAAAAATGGGGCACCCAAATAAAAAACGGGGTACCCAAATAAAAAACGGACCCCCCATGAAAAAACGGGGCACCCAAATAAAAAACGGGGTACCCAAATTAAGAACGGACCGCCCCCATAAAAAGACGGGGCACCCAAATAAAATAAGGGGTACCCAAATAAAAGACGGGGTAACCAAATAAAAAACGGACCCCCCCATAAAAAAACGGGGCACCCAAATAAATAACGGACCCCACCATAAAAAAACGGAGCACCCAAATTAAAAACGGGGCACCCAAATAAAAAACGGGGTACCCAAATAAAAAACGGACCCCCCCCCGTAAAAAAACGGGGCACCCAAATAAAAAACGGGGTACCCAAATAAAAAACGTGACACTCAAATAAAAAACGGAACCCCCCATAGAAAAACGGGGTACCCAAATAAAAAACGGACCCCCCCATAAAAAAATGGGGCACCCAAATAAAAAACGGGGTACCCAAATAAAAAACGGACCCCCCCATAATAAAACGGGGCACACAAATAAAAAACGGACCCTCCCATAAAAGAACGGGGCACCCAATTAAAAAACGGGGTACCCAAATAAAAAACGGCGCACCCAAATAAAAAACGGGGTACCCAAATAAAAAACGGCGCACCTGAATAAAAAAAACGGGGCACCCAAATAAAAAACGGGGTACCCAAATAAAAAACGGACCCCCCCATAAAAAAACGGGGCACCCAAATAATAAACGGACCCCACCCATAAAAAAACGGGGCACCCAAATAAAAAACGGGGTACCCAAAGTAAAAACGGACCGCCCCCATAAAAAAAGGGGCACCCAAATAAAAAACGGGGTACCCAAATAAAAAACGGGGTAACCAAATAAAAAACGGACCCCCCCCCCATAAAAAAACGGGGCACCCAAATAATAAACGGACCCCCCCCATAAAAAAACGGGGAACCCAAATAAAAAACGGGGTACCCAAATTAAGAACGGACCGCCCCCATAAAAAGACGGGGCACCCAAATAAAATAAGGGGTACCCAAATAAAAAACGGGGTAACCAAATAAAAAACGGACCCCCCCATAAAAAAACGGGGCACCCAAATAAGTAACGGACCCCACCATAAAAAAACGGAGCACCCAATTAAAAAACGGACCCCCCCCATAAAAAACGGGGCACCCAAATAAAAAACGGGGTACCCAAATAAAAAACGGACCCCCCCATAAAAAACGGGGCACTCAAATAAAAGACGGGGTACCCAAATAGACAACGTGGCACCCAAATAAAAAATGGACCCCCCCATAAAAAAACGGGGCACCCAAATAAAAAACGGGGTATCCAAATAAAAAACGTGGCACCCAAATAAAAAACGGACCCCCCCCATAAAAAAACGTATCACCCAAATAAAAAGCGGACCCCCCTAAAAAAACGGGTCACCCAAATAAAAAACGGGGTACCCAAATAAAAAACGGACCCCCCCCATAATAAAACGGGGCACACAAAGAAAAAACGGGGCACCCAAATAAAAAACGGACCACCCCATAAAAAAACAGGGCACCCAAATAAAAAACGGGGTACCCAAATAAAGAACGTGGCACCCAAATAAAAAACGGACCCCCCATAAAAAAACGTGTCACCCAAATAAAAAACGGACCCCCCCCATAAAAGAACGGGGCACCCAAATAAAAAACGGGGTACCCAAATAAAAAACGTACCCCCCGATAAAAAAACGGGGCACCCAAATAAAAAACGAGGTACCCAAATAAAAAACGGACCCCCCATAGAAAAACCAGGCACCCAAATAAAAAACGGGGTACCCAAATAAAAAACGGACCCCCCCATAATAAAACGGGGCACACAAATAAAAACCGGACGCCCCCATAAAAGAACGGGGCACCCAAATAAAAAACGGGGTACCCAAATATAAAACGGCGCACCCAAATAAAAAAACGGGGCACCCAAATAAAAAACGGGGTACCCAAACAAAAAACGGACCCCCCCCATAAAAAAACGTGTCACCCAAATAAAAAGCGGACCCCCCCCTAAAAAAACGGGTCACCCAAATAAAAAACGGGGTACCCAAATAAAAAACGGGGTACCCAAATAAAAAACGGACCCCCCCCATAATAAAACGGGGCACACAAATAAAAAACGGGCCACCCAAATAAAAAACGGACCACCCCATAAAAAAACAGGGCACCCAAATAAAAAACGGGGTACCCAAATAAAAAACGTGGCACCCAAATAAAAAACGGACCCCCCATAAAAAAACGTGTCACCCAAATAAAAAACGGACCCCCCCCCCATAAAAGAACGGGGCACCCAAATAAAAAACGGGGTACCCAAATAAAAAACGTACCCCCCGATAAAAAAACGGGGCACCCAAATAAAAAACGAGGTACCCAAATAAAAAACGGACCCCCCCATAGAAAAACCAGGCACCCAAATAAAAAACGGGGTACCCAAATAAAAAACGGACCCCCCCATAATAAAACGGGGCAAACAAATAAAAACCGGACGCCCCCATAAAAGAACGGGGCACCCAAATAAAAAACGGGGTACCCAAATATAAAACGGCGCACCCAAATAAAAAAACGGGGCACCCAAATAAAAAACGGGGTACCCAAACAAAAAACGGACCCCCCCCCATAAAAAAAGGGGCACCCAAACAAAAAACGGGGTACCCAAATAAAAAACGGACCCCCCCCCCCCTAAAAAAACAGGGCACCCAAATAAAAAACGGACCACCCCCATAAAAAAATGGGGCACCCAAATAAATAACTGACCCCGCCCATAAAAAAACGGGGCACCCAAATTAAAAATGGACCCCCCCCATAAAAAAAACGGGGCACAAAAATAAGAAACGGGGTACCCAAATAAAAAAACGGGGCACCCAAATAAAAAACGGGGTACCCAAATAAAAAACGTGGCACCCAAATAAAAAACGCCCCCCCCCCATAAAAAACGTGTCACCCAAATAAAAAACGTACCCCCCTCCCATAAAATAACGGGGCACCCAATTAAAAAACGGGGTACCCAAATAAAAAACGCCCCCCCCCCCAAAAAAACGGGGCACCCAAATAAAAAACGAGGTACCCAAATAAAAAACGTGGCACCCAAATAAAAAACGGACCCCCCCATAAAAAAACGTGTCACCCAAATAAAAAACGGACCCCCCCATAAAAGAACGGGGCACCCAAATAAAAAACGGGGTACCCAAATAAAAAACGGAACCGCCCCCCATAAAATAACGGGGCACCCAAATAAAAAACGAGGTACCCAAATAAAAAACGGACCCCCCCATAAAAAAACGAGGCACCCAAATAAAAAACGGGGTACCCAAATAAAAAACGGACCCCCCCCATAAAAAAACGGGGCACTCAAATAAAAAACGGAACCCCCCATAAAAAAACGGGTCACCCAAATAATAAACGGACCCCCCCCCATAAAAAAACGGGGAACCCAAATAAAAAACGGGGTACCCAAATTAAGAACGGACCGCCCCCATAAAAAGACGGGGCACCCAAATAAAATAAGGGGTACCCAAATAAAAAACGGGGTAACCAAATAAAAAACGGACCCCCCCCATAAAAAAACGGGGCACCCAAATAAGTAACGGACCCCACCATAAAAAAACGGAGCACCCAATTAAAAAACGGACCCCCCCCATAAAAAACGGGGCACCCAAATAAAAAACGGGGTACCCAAATAAAAAACGGACCCCCCCATAAAAAACGGGGCACTCAAATAAAAGACGGGGTACCCAAATAGACAACGTGGCACCCAAATAAAAAATGGACCCCCCCATAAAAAAACGGGGCACCCAAATAAAAAACGGGGTATCCAAATAAAAAACGTGGCACCCAAATAAAAAACGGACCCCCCCCATAAAAAAACGTATCACCCAAATAAAAAGCGGACCCCCCTAAAAAAACGGGTCACCCAAATAAAAAACGGGGTACCCAAATAAAAAACGGACCCCCCCCATAATAAAACGGGGCACACAAAGAAAAAACGGGGCACCCAAATAAAAAACGGACCACCCCATAAAAAAACAGGGCACCCAAATAAAAAACGGGGTACCCAAATAAAGAACGTGGCACCCAAATAAAAAACGGACCCCCCATAAAAAAACGTGTCACCCAAATAAAAAACGGACCCCCCCCATAAAAGAACGGGGCACCCAAATAAAAAACGGGGTACCCAAATAAAAAACGTACCCCCCGATAAAAAAACGGGGCACCCAAATAAAAAACGAGGTACCCAAATAAAAAACGGACCCCCCATAGAAAAACCAGGCACCCAAATAAAAAACGGGGTACCCAAATAAAAAACGGACCCCCCCATAATAAAACGGGGCACACAAATAAAAACCGGACGCCCCCATAAAAGAACGGGGCACCCAAATAAAAAACGGGGTACCCAAATATAAAACGGCGCACCCAAATAAAAAAACGGGGCACCCAAATAAAAAACGGGGTACCCAAACAAAAAACGGACCCCCCCCATAAAAAAAACGTGTCACCCAAATAAAAAGCGGACCCCCCCCTAAAAAAACGGGTCACCCAAATAAAAAACGGGGTACCCAAATAAAAAACGGGGTACCCAAATAAAAAACGGACCCCCCCCATAATAAAACGGGGCACACAAATAAAAAACGGGCCACCCAAATAAAAAACGGACCACCCCATAAAAAAACAGGGCACCCAAATAAAAAACGGGGTACCCAAATAAAAAACGTGGCACCCAAATAAAAAACGGACCCCCCATAAAAAAACGTGTCACCCAAATAAAAAACGGACCCCCCCCCATAAAAGAACGGGGCACCCAAATAAAAAACGGGGTACCCAAATAAAAAACGTACCCCCCGATAAAAAAACGGGGCACCCAAATAAAAAACGAGGTACCCAAATAAAAAACGGACCCCCCCATAGAAAAACCAGGCACCCAAATAAAAAACGGGGTACCCAAATAAAAAACGGACCCCCCCATAATAAAACGGGGCAAACAAATAAAAACCGGACGCCCCCATAAAAGAACGGGGCACCCAAATAAAAAACGGGGTACCCAAATATAAAACGGCGCACCCAAATAAAAAAACGGGGCACCCAAATAAAAAACGGGGTACCCAAACAAAAAACGGACCCCCCCCCATAAAAAAAGGGGCACCCAAACAAAAAACGGGGTACCCAAATAAAAAACGGACCCCCCCCCCCTAAAAAAACAGGGCACCCAAATAAAAAACGGACCACCCCCATAAAAAAATGGGGCACCCAAATAAATAACTGACCCCGCCCATAAAAAAACGGGGCACCCAAATTAAAAATGGACCCCCCCCATAAAAAAAACGGGGCACAAAAATAAGAAACGGGGTACCCAAATAAAAAAACGGGGCACCCAAATAAAAAACGGGGTACCCAAATAAAAAACGTGGCACCCAAATAAAAAACGCCCCCCCCCCATAAAAAACGTGTCACCCAAATAAAAAACGTACCCCCCTCCCATAAAATAACGGGGCACCCAATTAAAAAACGGGGTACCCAAATAAAAAACGCCCCCCCCCCCAAAAAAAAAACGGGGCACCCAAATAAAAAACGAGGTACCCAAATAAAAAACGTGGCACCCAAATAAAAAACGGACCCCCCCATAAAAAAACGTGTCACCCAAATAAAAAACGGACCCCCCCATAAAAGAACGGGGCACCCAAATAAAAAACGGGGTACCCAAATAAAAAACGGAACCGCCCCCCATAAAATAACGGGGCACCCAAATAAAAAACGAGGTACCCAAATAAAAAACGGACCCCCCCATAAAAAAACGAGGCACCCAAATAAAAAACGGGGTACCCAAATAAAAAACGGACCCCCCCCCCATAAAAAAACGGGGCACTCAAATAAAAAACGGAACCCCCCATAAAAAAACGGGTCACCCAAATAAAAAACGGGGTACACAGATAAAAAACGGACCCCCCCATAAAAAAAACGGGACACCCAAATAAAAAACGGGGTACCCAAATAAAAAACGGACCCCCCATAAAAAAACGGGACACCCAAATAAAAAACGTGGTACCCAAATAAAAAACGGACCCCCCCCATAAAAAAACGGGGCACCCAAATAATAGACGGGGTACCCAAATAAAAAACGTGGCACCCAAATAAAAAACGGACCCCCCCATAAAAAAACGGGACACCCAAATAAAAAACGGGGTACCCAAATAAAAAACGGACCCCCCCATAATAAAACGGGGCACACAAATAAAAAACGGGGCACCCAAATAAAAAACGGGGTACCCAAATTAAAAACGGACCCCCAATAAAAAAACGGGGCACCCAAATAAAAAAGGGGCACCCAAATAAAAAACGGACCCCCCATAAAAAAACGGGGCACCCAAATAAAAAACGTGGTACCCAAATAAAAAACGTGGCACCCAAATAAAAACGGATCCCCCATAAAAAAACGGGTCACCCAAATAAAAAACGGGGTACACAGATAAAAAACGGACCCCCCCATAAAAAAACGGGACACCCAAATAAAAAACGGGGTACCCAAATAAAAAACGGACCCCCCATAAAAAAACGGGGCACCCAAATAAAAAACGTGGTACCCAAATAAAAAACGGACACCCCCCCATAAAAAAACGGGGCACATAAATAAAAAACGGGGTACCCAAATAAAAAACGGGGTAACCAAATAAAAAACGGACCCTCCCCATAAAAAAACGGGGCACCCAAATAATAGACGGGGTACCCAAATAAAAAACGTGGCACCCAAATAAAAAACGGACCCCCCCATAATAAAACGGGGCACACAAATAAAAAACGGGGCACCCAAATAAAAAACGGGGTACCCAAATTAAAAACGGACCCCCAATAAAAAAACGGGGCACCCAAATAAAAAAGGGGCACCCAAATAAAAAACGGACCCCCCATAAAAAAACGGGGCACCCAAATAAAAAACGTGGTACCCAAATAAAAAACGTGGCACCCAAATAAAAAACGGACCCCCCATAAAAAAACGTGTCACCCAAATAAAAAACGGACCCCCCCCATAAAAGAACGGGGCACCCAAATAAAAAACGGGGTACCCAAATAAAAAACGGACCCCCCCATAAAAAAACGGGGCACCCAAATAATAAACGGACCCCCCCCATAAAAAAACGGGGCACCCAAATAAAAAACGGGGTACCCAAATTAAGAACGGACCGCCCCCATAAAAAAACGGGGCACCCAAATAAAAAACGGGGTACCCAAATAAAAAACGGGGTAACCAAATAAAAAACGGACCCCCCATAAAAAAACGGGCCACCCAAATAAATAACGGACCCCCCATAAAAAAACGGAGCACCCAAACAAAAAACGGGGTACCCAAATAAAAAACGGGGTACCCAAATAAAAAACGGACCCCCCCCATAATATAACGGGGCACACAAATAAAAAACGGGGTACCCAAATAAAAAACGGACCCCCCCATAAAAAACGGGGCACTCAAATAAAAGACGGGGTACCCAAATAGACAACGTGGCACCCAAATAAAAAACGGACCCCCCCATAAAAAAACGGGGCACCCAAATAAAAAACGGGGTACCCAAATAAAAAACGTGGCACCCAAATAAAAAACGGACCCCCCCCATAAAAAAACGTGTCACCCAAATAAAAAACGGACCCCCCTAAAAAAAACGGGGCACCCAAATAAAAAACGGGGTACCCAAATAAAAAACGGGGTACCCAAATAAAAAACGGACCCCCCCCCATAATATAACGGGGCACACAAATAAAAAACGGGGCACCCAAATAACAAACGGACCACCCCATAAAAAAACAGGGCACCCAAATAAAAAACGGGGTACCCAAATAAAAAACGTGGCACCCAAATAAAAAACGGACCCCCCATAAAAAAATGTGTCACCCAAATAAAAAACGGACCCCCCATAAAAGAACGGGGCACCCAAATAAAAAACGGGGTACCGAAATAAAAAACGGACCCCCCGATAAAATAACGGGGCACCCAAATAAAAAACGAGGTACCCAAATAAAAAACGGACCCCCCCATAGAAAAACCAGGCACCCAAATAAAAAACGGGGTACCCATATAAAAAACGGACCCCCCCATAAAAAAACGGGGCACTCAAATAAAAAACGGATCCCCCCATAAAAAAACGGGTCATCCAAATAAAAAATGGGGCACCCAAATAAAAAACGGGGTACCCAAATATAAAACGGCGCACCCAAATAAAAAAACGGGGCACCCAAATAAAAAACGGAGTACCCAAACAGAAAACGGACCCCCCCATAAAAAAACGGGGCACCCAAATAAAAAAGGGGTACCCAAATAAAAAACGGACCCCCCCCCATAAAAAAACAGGGCACCCAAATAAAAAACGGACCACCCCCATAAAAAAATGGGGCACCCAAATAAATAACTGACCCCGCCCATAAAAAAACGGGGCACCCAAATTAAAAATGGACCCCCCATAAAAAAACGGGGCACAAAAATAAAAAACGGGGTACCCAAATAAAAAAACGGACCCCCCCCCATAAAAAAACGGGGCACCCAAATAAAAAACGGGGTACCCAAATAAAAAACGGACCCCCCCATAAAAAAACGGGGCACCCAAATAATAAACGGACCCCCCATAAAAAAACGGGGAACCCAAATAAAAAACGGGGTACCCAAATAAAAAACGGCGCACCCAAATAAAAAACGGGGTACCCAAATAAAAAACGGCGCACCCAAATAAAAAAACGGGGCACCCAAATAAAAAACGGGGTACCCAAATAAAAAACGGACCCCCCCATAAAAAAACGGGGCACCCAAATAATAAACGGACCCCCCCATAAAAAAACGGGGCACCCAAATAAAAAACGGGGTACCCAAATAAAAAACGGGGTAACCAAAAAAAAAACGCACCCCCCCATAAAAAAACGGGGCACCCAAATAAAAAACGGACCCCTCCATAAAAGAACGGGGCACCCAATTAAAAAACGGGGTACCCAAATAAAAAACGGCGCACCCAAATAAAAAACGGGGTACCCAAATAAAAAACGGCGCACCCAAATAAAAAAACGGGGCACCCAAATAAAAAACGGGGTACCCAAATAAAAAACGGACCCCCCCATAAAAAAACGGGGCACCCAAATAATAAACGGACCCCCCCATAAAAAAACGGGGCACCCAAATAAAAAACGGGGTACCCAAATAAAAAACGTGGCACCCAAATAAAAAACGCCCCCCCCCCATAAAAAACGTGTCACCCAAATAAAAAACGTACCCCCCTCCCATAAAATAACGGGGCACCCAATTAAAAAACGGGGTACCCAAATAAAAAACGCCCCCCCCCCAAAAAAAAAACGGGGCACCCAAATAAAAAACGAGGTACCCAAATAAAAAACGTGGCACCCAAATAAAAAACGGACCCCCCCATAAAAAAACGTGTCACCCAAATAAAAAACGGACCCCCCCATAAAAGAACGGGGCACCCAAATAAAAAACGGGGTACCCAAATAAAAAACGGAACCGCCCCCCATAAAATAACGGGGCACCCAAATAAAAAACGAGGTACCCAAATAAAAAACGGACCCCCCCATAAAAAAACGAGGCACCCAAATAAAAAACGGGGTACCCAAATAAAAAACGGACCCCCCCCATAAAAAAACGGGGCACTCAAATAAAAAACGGAACCCCCCATAAAAAAACGGGTCACCCAAATAAAAAACGGGGTACACAGATAAAAAACGGACCCCCCCATAAAAAAACGGGACACCCAAATAAAAAACGGGGTACCCAAATAAAAAACGGACCCCCCATAAAAAAACGGGACACCCAAATAAAAAACGTGGTACCCAAATAAAAAACGGACCCCCCCCATAAAAAAACGGGGCACCCAAATAATAGACGGGGTACCCAAATAAAAACGTGGCACCCAAATAAAAAACGGACCCCCCCATAAAAAAACGGGACACCCAAATAAAAAACGGGGTACCCAAATAAAAAACGGACCCCCCCATAATAAAACGGGGCACACAAATAAAAAACGGGGCACCCAAATAAAAAACGGGGTACCCAAATTAAAAACGGACCCCCAATAAAAAAACGGGGCACCCAAATAAAAAAGGGGCACCCAAATAAAAAACGGACCCCCCATAAAAAAACGGGGCACCCAAATAAAAAACGTGGTACCCAAATAAAAAACGTGGCACCCAAATAAAAACGGATCCCCCATAAAAAAACGGGTCACCCAAATAAAAAACGGGGTACACAGATAAAAAACGGACCCCCCCATAAAAAAACGGGACACCCAAATAAAAAACGGGGTACCCAAATAAAAAACGGACCCCCCATAAAAAAACGGGGCACCCAAATAAAAAACGTGGTACCCAAATAAAAAACGGACCCCCCCCCATAAAAAAACGGGGCACATAAATAAAAAACGGGGTACCCAAATAAAAAACGGGGTAACCAAATAAAAAACGGACCCTCCCCATAAAAAAACGGGGCACCCAAATAATAGACGGGGTACCCAAATAAAAAACGTGGCACCCAAATAAAAAACGGACCCCCCCATAATAAAACGGGGCACACAAATAAAAAACGGGGCACCCAAATAAAAAACGGGGTACCCAAATTAAAAACGGACCCCCAATAAAAAAACGGGGCAACCAAATAAAAAAGGGGCACCCAAATAAAAAACGGACCCCCCATAAAAAAACGGGGCACCCAAATAAAAAACGTGGTACCCAAATAAAAAACGTGGCACCCAAATAAAAAACGGACCCCCCATAAAAAAACGTGTCACCCAAATAAAAAACGGACCCCCCCATAAAAGAACGGGGCACCCAAATAAAAAACGGGGTACCCAAATAAAAAACGGACCCCCCCATAAAAAAACGGGGCACCCAAATAATAAACGGACCCCCCCCATAAAAAAACGGGGCACCCAAATAAAAAACGGGGTACCCAAATTAAGAACGGACCGCCCCCATAAAAAAACGGGGCACCCAAATAAAAAACGGGGTACCCAAATAAAAATCGGGGTAACCAAATAAAAAACGGACCCCCCATAAAAAAACGGGCCACCCAAATAAATAACGGACCCCCCATAAAAAAACGGAGCACCCAAACAAAAAACGGGGTACCCAAATAAAAAACGGGGTACCCAAATAAAAAACGGACCCCCCCCATAATATAACGGGGCACACAAATAAAAAACGGGGTACCCAAATAAAAAACGGACCCCCCCATAAAAAACGGGGCACTCAAATAAAAGACGGGGTACCCAAATAGACAACGTGGCACCCAAATAAAAAACGGACCCCCCCATAAAAAAACGGGGCACCCAAATAAAAAACGGGGTACCCAAATAAAAAACGTGGCACCCAAATAAAAAACGGACCCCCCCATAAAAAAAACGTGTCACCCAAATAAAAAACGGACCCCCCTAAAAAAAACGGGGCACCCAAATAAAAAACGGGGTACCCAAATAAAAAACGGGGTACCCAAATAAAAAACGGACCCCCCCCCCATAATATAACGGGGCACACAAATAAAAAACGGGGCACCCAAATAACAAACGGACCACCCCATAAAAAAACAGGGCACCCAAATAAAAAACGGGGTACCCAAATAAAAAACGTGGCACCCAAATAAAAAACGGACCCCCCATAAAAAAATGTGTCACCCAAATAAAAAACGGACCCCCCATAAAAGAACGGGGCACCCAAATAAAAAACGGGGTACCGAAATAAAAAACGGACCCCCCGATAAAATAACGGGGCACCCAAATAAAAAACGAGGTACCCAAATAAAAAACGGACCCCCCCATAGAAAAACCAGGCACCCAAATAAAAAACGGGGTACCCATATAAAAAACGGACCCCCCCATAAAAAAACGGGGCACTCAAATAAAAAACGGATCCCCCCATAAAAAAACGGGTCATCCAAATAAAAAATGGGGCACCCAAATAAAAAACGGGGTACCCAAATATAAAACGGCGCACCCAAATAAAAAAACGGGGCACCCAAATAAAAAACGGAGTACCCAAACAGAAAACGGACCCCCCCCATAAAAAAACGGGGCACCCAAATAAAAAAGGGGTACCCAAATAAAAAACGGACCCCCCCCCCATAAAAAAACAGGGCACCCAAATAAAAAACGGACCACCCCCATAAAAAAATGGGGCACCCAAATAAATAACTGACCCCGCCCATAAAAAAACGGGGCACCCAAATTAAAAATGGACCCCCCATAAAAAAACGGGGCACAAAAATAAAAAACGGGGTACCCAAATAAAAAAACGGACCCCCCCCCATAAAAAAACGGGGCACCCAAATAAAAAACGGGGTACCCAAATAAAAAACGGACCCCCCCATAAAAAAACGGGGCACCCAAATAATAAACGGACCCCCCATAAAAAAACGGGGAACCCAAATAAAAAACGGGGTACCCAAATAAAAAACGGCGCACCCAAATAAAAAACGGGGTACCCAAATAAAAAACGGCGCACCCAAATAAAAAAACGGGGCACCCAAATAAAAAACGGGGTACCCAAATAAAAAACGGACCCCCCCATAAAAAAACGGGGCACCCAAATAATAAACGGACCCCCCCATAAAAAAACGGGGCACCCAAATAAAAAACGGGGTACCCAAATAAAAAACGGGGTAACCAAAAAAAAAACGCACCCCCCCATAAAAAAACGGGGCACCCAAATAAAAAACGGACCCCTCCATAAAAGAACGGGGCACCCAATTAAAAAACGGGGTACCCAAATAAAAAACGGCGCACCCAAATAAAAAACGGGGTACCCAAATAAAAAACGGCGCACCCAAATAAAAAAACGGGGCACCCAAATAAAAAACGGGGTACCCAAATAAAAAACGGACCCCCCCATAAAAAAACGGGGCACCCAAATAATAAACGGACCCCCCCATAAAAAAACGGGGCACCCAAATAAAAAACGGGGTACCCAAATAAAAAACGGGGTAACCAAATAAAAAACGGACCCCCCCCCATAAAAAAACGGCGCACCCAAATAAATAACGGACCCCCCCATAAAAAACGGAGCACCCAATTAAAAAACGGACCCCCGCCATAAAAAACGGGGCACCCAAATAAAAAACGGGGTACCCAAATAAAAAACGGACCCCCCCCATAAAAAAACGGGGTACCCAAATAAAAAACGGACCCCCCCATAAAAGAACGGGGCGCCCAAATAAAAAACGGGGTACCCAAATAAAAAACGGCGCACCCAAATAAAAGAACGGGGCACCCAAATAAAAAACGGGGTATCCAAATAAAAAACGGACCCCCTCCATAAAAAAACGGGGCACCCAAATAAAAAACGGGGTACCCAAATAAAAAACGGACCCCCCCCATAAAAAAACGGGGCACCCAAATAAAAAACGGACCCCCCCCATAAAAAAAATGGGGCACCCAAATAAATAACTGACGCCGCCCATAAAAAAACGGGGCACCCAAATTAAAATTGGACCCCCCCCCCATAAAAAAACGGGGCACAAAAATAAAAAACGGGGTAGCCAAATAAAAAAACGGACCCCCCCTAAAAAACGGGGCACCCAAATAAAAAACGGGGTACCCAAATAAAAAACGGACCCCCCATAAAAAAACGGGGCACCCAAATAATAAACGGACCCCCCCCCCCCCATGAAAAAACGGGGCAACCAAATAAAAAACGGGGTACCCAAATTAAGAACGGACCGCCCCCATAAAAAAACGGGGCACCCAAATAAAAAACGGGGTACCCAAATAAAAGACGGGGTAACCAAATAAAAAACGGACCCCCCCATAAAAATAACGGGGCACCCAAATAAATAACGGACACCCCCATAAAAAAACGGAGCACCCAATTAAAAAACGGTCCCCCCCCATAAAGAACGGGGCACCCAAATAAAAAACGGAGCCCCCCATAAAAAAACGGGGCACCCAAATAAAAAACGGGGTACCCAAATAAAAAACGTGGCAACCAAATAAAAAAGGGGTACCCAAATAAAAAACGGACCCCCCCATAAAAAAACAGGGCACCCAAATAAAAAACGGACCACCCCCATAAAAAAATGGGGCACCCAAATAAATAACTGACCCCGCCCATAAAAAAAACGGGGCACCCAAATTAAAAATGAACCCCCCCATAAAAAACGGGGCACAAAAATAAAAAACGGGGTACCCAAATAAAAAAACGGACCCCCCCCCTAAAAAAACGGGGCACCCAAATAAAAAACGGGGTACCCAAATAAAAAACGGACCCCCCCCATAAAAAAACGGGGCACCCAAATAATAAACGGACCCCCCATTAAACAACGGGGAACCCAAATAAAAAACGGGGTACCCAAATTAAGAACGGACCGCCCCCATAAAAAGACGGGGCACCCAAAAAAAAACGGGGTACCCAAATAAAAAACGGGGTAACCAAATAAAAAACGCACCCCCCCATAAAAAAACGGGGCACCCAAATAATAAACGGACCCCCCCATAAAAAAACGGGGCACCCAAATAAAAAACGGGGTACCCAAATAAAAAACGGGGTAACCAAATAAAAAAACGGGGCACCCAAATAAAAAACGGGGTACCCAAATAAAAAACGGACCCCCCCATAAAAAAACGGGGCACCCAAATAATAAACGGACCCCCCCATAAAAAAACGGGGCACCCAAATAAAAAACGGGGTACCCAAATAAAAAACGGGGTAACCAAATAAAAAACGGACCCCCCCCATAAAAAAACGGCGCACCCAAATAAATAACGGACCCCCCCCATAAAAAAACGGAGCACCCAATTAAAAAACGGACCCCCGCCATAAAAAACGGGGCACCCAAATAAAAAACGGGGTACCCAAATAAAAAACGGACCCCCCCCATAAAAAAACGGGGTACCCAAATAAAAAACGGACCCCCCCATAAAAGAACGGGGCGCCCAAATAAAAAACGGGGTACCCAAATAAAAAACGGCGCACCCAAATAAAAGAACGGGGCACCCAAATAAAAAACGGGGTACCCAAATAAAAAACGGACCCCCTCCATAAAAAAACGGGGCACCCAAATAAAAAACGGACCCCCCCATAAAAAAAATGGGGCACCCAAATAAATAACTGACGCCGCCCATACAAAAACGGGGCACCCAAATTAAAATTGGACCCCCCCCCATAAAAAAACGGGGCACAAAAATAAAAAACGGGGTAGCCAAATAAAAAAACGGACCCCCCCCTAAAAAACGGGGCACCCAAATAAAAAACGGGGTACCCAAATAAAAAACGGACCCCCCAAATAAAAAACGGGGTACCCAAATAAAAAACGTGGCAACCAAATAAAAAACGGACCCCCCCATAAAAAAACGGGGCACCCAAATAAAAAACGGGGTACCCAAATAAAAAACGTGGCACCCAAATAAAAAACGGACCCCCCCCCCATAAAAAACGGGGCACCCAAATAAAAAACGGGGTACCCAAATAAAAAACGGACCCCCCCATAAAATAACGGGGCACCCAAATAAAAAACGGGGTACCCAAATAAAAAACGTGGCACCCAAATAAAAAGCGGACCCCCCCATAAAAAAAACGGGGCACCCAAATAAAACACGGGGTACCCAAATAAAAAACGTAGCACCCAAATAAAAAACGGACCCCCCCATAAAAAAACGTGTCACCCAAATAAAAAACGGACCCCCCATAAGAAAACGGGGCACCCAAATAAAAAACGGGGTACCCAAATAAAAAACTGACCCCCCCCCCATAAAATAACGGGGCACCCAAATAAAAAACGAGGTACCCAAATAAAAAACGGACCCCCCCATAAAAAAACGGGGCACCCAAATAAAAAACGGGGTACCCAAATAAAAAACGGACCCCCCCATAAAAAAACGGGGCACCCAAATAAAAAACGGGGTACCCAAATAAAAAACGTGACACTCAAATAAAAAACGGAACCCCCCATAGAAAAACGGGTCACCCAAATAAAAAACGGGGTACCCAAATAAAAAACGGTCACCCTCCATAAAAAAATGGGGCACCCAAATAAAAAACGGGGTACCCAAATAAAAAAAGGACCCCCCCATAATAAAACGGGGCACACAAATAAAAAACGGACCCCTCCATAAGAGAACGGGGCACCCAATTAAAAACGGGGTACCCAAATAAAAAACGGCGCACCCAAATAAAAAACGGGGTACCCAAATAAAAAACGGCGCACCCAAATAAAAAAACGGGGCACCCAAATAAAAAACGGGGTACCCAAATAAAAAACGGACCCCCCCCATAAAAAAACGGGGCACCCAAATAAAAAACGGACCCCCCCATAAAAAAAATGGGGCACCCAAATAAATAACTGACGCCGCCCATAAAAAAACGGGGCACCCAAATTAAAATTGGATCCCCCCCATAAAAAAACGGGGCACAAAAATAAAAAACGGGGTAGCCAAATAAAAAAACGGACCCCCCCTAAAAAACGGGGCACCCAAATAAAAAACGGGGCACCCAAATAAAAAACGGGGCACCCAAATAACAAACGGACCCCCCCCCCCCATAAAAAAACGGGGCACCCATATAAAAAACGGGGTACCCAAATTAAGAACGGACCGCCCCCATAAAAAAGCGGGGCACCCAAATAAAAAACGGGGCACCCAAATAACAAACGGACCCCCCCCCATAAAAATAACGGGGCACCCAAATAAATAACGGACACCCCCATAAAAAAACGGGGCACCCAATTAATAAACGGTCCCCCCCCATAAAAAACGGGGCACCCAAATAAAAAACGGACCCCCCCATAAAAAAACGCGGCACCCAAATAAAAACGGGGTACCCAAATAAAAAACGTGGCACCCAAATAAAAAACGGACCCCCCCATAAAAAAACGGGGCACCCAAATAAAAAACGGGGTACCCAAATAAAAAACGTGGCACCCAAATAAATAACGGACCCCCCCATAAAAAAACGGGGCACCCAATTAAAAAACGGACCCCCCATAAAAAACGGGGCACCCAAATAAAAAACGGGGTACCCAAATAAAAAACGCCCCCCCCATAAAATAACGGGGCACCCAAATAAAAAACGGGGTACCCAAATAAAAAACGTGGCACCCAAATAAAAAACGGGGTACCCAAATAAAAAACGTGGCACCCAAATAAAAAACGGACCCCCCCCATAAAAAACGGGGCACCCAAATAAAAAACGGGGTACCCAAATAAAAAACGGACCCCCCATAAAATAACGGGGCACCCAAATAAAAAACGGGGTACCCAAATAAAAAACGAGGTACCCAAATAAAAAAACGGACCCCCCCATAAAAAAACGGGGCACCCAAATAAAAAATGGGGTACCCAAATAAAAAACTGACCCCCCCCCCATAAAATAACGGGGCACCCAAATAAAAAACGGGGTACCCAAATAAAAAACGGACCCCCCCATAAAAAAACGGGGCACCCAAATAAAAAACGGGGCACCCAAATAAAAAACGGACATCCATAAAAAAACGGGGCACCCAAATAAAAAACGGACCCCCCATAAAAAACGGGGCATCCAAATAAAAAACGGAACCCCCCATAAAAAAACGGGGCACCCAAATAAAAAACGGGGCACCCAAATAAAAAACGAACCCCCCTCATAAAAAAACGGGGCACCCAAATAAAAAACGGAGCCCCCCATAAAAAAGGGGCACCCAAATAAAAAATGGGGCACCCAAATAAAAAAACGGGGCACCCAAATAAAAAACGGACCCCCCGTGAAAAACGGGGCACCCAAATAAAAAACGAGCCCCCCCATAAAAAAACGGGGTACCCAAATAAAAAACGGACCCCCCGTAAAGAAATGGGGCACCCAAATAAAAAAAGGGGCAGCCAAATAAAAAACGGACCCCCCCATAAAAAAACGGGGCACCCAAATGAAAAACGGGGGACCCAAATTAAAAATGGACCCCCCCCCACAAAAACGGGTCACCCAAAAATAAAAATGGACCCCCCATAAGAAAACGGGGCACCCAAATATAAAACGGACCCACCCATAAAAATTTAGTTTAGTTTAGTTTAGTTTAGTTTAGTTTAGTTTAGTTTAGTTTTGTTTAGTTTAATTTAATTTAATTTAATTTAATTTAATTTATTTAATTTAATTTAATTTAATTTAATTTAATTTAATTTAATTTAATTTAATTTAATTTTATTTTATTTTATTTTATTTAAAAAACGAAACGAAACCGGGGAACCTTAAAAATCTAATGAAACGAAATTATCTCCCCTTGGCCGGCTGGAAATTATCTCCCCTTGGCCCGCTGAAAATTATCTCCCCATGGCCGGCTGGATATTATCCCTCTTGGCCGGCTGGAAATTATCTCCCCTTGGCCGGCTGGAAATTATCTCCCCTTGGCCGGCGGGAACTTATCTCCCCTTGGCCGGCTGGATATTATCTCCCCTTAGCTGGCTGGAAATGATCTCCCCTTGGCCGGCTGGAAATTATCTCCCTTTGCCGGCTGGAAATTATCTCCCCTTGGCCGGCTGGAAATTATCTCCCCTTGGCCGGCTGGAAATTATCTCCCCTTGGCCGGCTGGAAATTATCTCCCCTTGCTCGGCTGGAAATTATCTCCCCTTGGCCGGCTGGAAATTATCTCCCCTTGGCCGGCTGGAAATTATCTCCACTCAATTTCAAATACGATGTTAGCTTAACCTGATCATGGGAGATAACTCGAATATAACCGTTAAATTTACAAATTCAAATTACAGCATCATTAATAATCTAAACTATAATAAAGGAAGATCTGCTGGACTGCATACGGTTTAGTTTTTTTCATCCCGTTTGTAAAATAAGTTGGATTACTTTGAATAAATAATAAATGAATATTACATAATTTATCTACTAAATTTCGTAAACAAAAATAATTTCGTAAAAATAAATAATTTAAAATTGACTTCTTTTCAAAGTTACACTTCCGGTATATCGTTGCCACCACTACCACTTCAACTACCATATATATAGAGAAAGAGAGAGTGTGTGATGTCAAAACTTCCGGTGGCCATCGCTTAAATAAATATACTAATTTTCTGTCACTAATTTTCTCTTAATGCAGTTTATATATAATATCGTCTTTTTTAAATGTGTCATGGATTACTTTACTGATTACATAAGACAGTGTAACACAGTCTTCTTTCAATTTCTGTGTATATTGTCAATTACGATTTTATTTGATCATATCTACATGTATATATACTTGCGTATAATATCAATATACACACTACACATGGTAGCAGAAACCACCTGAAGGGTGGTTTTTCTGCTAGTATTAATAATAAAGATAGAAAGAGAAAAAAAGAAAGAGAGATATATAAAAGAATATCTCTCTTTCTTTCTCTCTCTCTATCTTTATTATTGATATTATTAATGATGGTTTAATTTGAATTTGTAAATTTAACGGTTATATTCTAGTTATCTCCAATGATCTGGTTAAGCTAACATCGTATTTGAAATTGAGTGGCACTGCTTCTAGTGTTCAGCAATATTTAGACAACTTAATCAGTGAAACAATTGTCAGACTGTAAATAAATCCCTTTTTTTTGTACTGTTGATCATGTTATTCTGCACTTTTTCAATTATATATATATATATATATATATATATATATATATATATATATATATATATATATTTATATCTGTATTTGCGACCGTTGGTTAGTCAATGATAAACATTGATGGCCAAATGAATTAACTATGGAGATATAAAAGATGCAGAAGCGAAAACCAATCAAACAGTGTGTGTTCAGTTATTATTTCTGGCAATATTATTACAACAATATGACCCTCCCCAAGTATAACAACACACACACATATATATATATATGTATATATATATAGTTGCTGTAGGGTTGCAGGTAAATGCGCCCGTAGGCGGTATGCCGGTTGATCACTCGATGCTCACACAGAGCAGAGTATACTAGTATAAAGAACGAGGAATCAGTAATACATCAAACCACAATTTATTAACATATTACATATGTTTCTCCGTGGATCAGCTTGAGGCAGGATCTCTTACAGATCCAACCGGACTCTGCATTCGAAGGCTCTTAAGATATGTCTTCAGATATACCTCGAGCTGATCGATGGAGAAACATATGTAATATGTTAATAAATTGTGGTTTGATGCATTAGTAATTCCTCGTTCTTTATACTATATATATATAGTTCAAAATGACAAACAAACAGCAAACGCAGGAGTCAATGGTACATAGTGTTATGAGCTTCACGCTTGGTGAGAATGGCGGAGGCGTATTTACGACGTTTCAGACATAAGTCCTTCATCAGGAGTGTGGTGGGGAGGAACTCCGAGAAGGAGTGATAGGGGAGTTAGCAGGAAAAACATGAAATAACGGGAAAAATAGAAATAACAATAAATATAAAACATGAAATCAATACACACACACACACACACACACACACACACACACACACACACACACACACACACACACACACATATATATATATATATATATATATATATATATATATATATATATATATATATGGGATAACAAGTTATCGTTATAGGTAATCCAGTTAGAGGTTGTGAGTACTCTGTATTGTGGATAGTTTTAACGTACGGCTTTGTTTGACTCAACAAGAGGTTTCCATAGTTAGGTAGCGAGTTTGCGAGAATTCCTATGCAGGTCATACTTGGAGTAATAATAGTGAAAGATTGAAGAATAACATGGTCGGCTGTACAAAAAGGGCTTTTATTTCAAGTATTAACAATTGTTTCATTGATCAGGTGAGTCTAAAGTCCTCTAATCACTCGAAGTTGTGTCACTCGACCTTAAATACAGTGTTTACCTCTGATCAAATCCTCGGAATCCTAGAGGTTTTACATATGGCATTGGTATATATAGAGAAACAACGGAGAATCAAAACAATAACATCAATAATAAAAGATAATGATAAAGAGGTAAAGAAGTTGCAGATGTAAAAATTAAGTTAAAAAAAATAAAATAATATAATAAGTACAGAATACGATTGCTGATAATAGTGGTGGTAGTGAGTAAGTGTATGTATAAAGATGTGGTGAGGGTGGAGATAATACTAACATGAAAAGCAACATTAGATACATACTTACATACGTGGTGGTCAAATCTTAGAGAGTTAGAAGTAGAGAATAAAAAATAGTAACAAATGACAGATAAAAAATAAAAAATAATAAATTAAAAATTAAGTGAGAGGGGAAGAGATACGAGGATGAGACATAAGGACGGGGAAGGAGAGTTTAAATATATGCGCGCGTGTGTGGTAAATGTTTAGCATGCTGATTGTCTTATCTTAATGGGGTTGATGTGGCTTTAGGGAGAGAGAGTGAAAGAAAGGTTAGGAGATTTATGATGTTGATCTAGTCACCAGTCGGTCAGTTGACAGCTAATAACAGTGGGGTGGTATGTATTCCGTACATTAAAGTATTCCGATAATTTGATCAGAGGTAAACACTGTATTTAAGGTCGAGCGATGCAACTTCTAGTGATTAGCAACCTTTAGACTCACCTGATCAATGAAACAATTGTTAATACTTGAAATAAAACCCCTTTTTGTACAGACCACCTCCTAGCCCTTCTTCTGCGGTCTCATCGGAAAATTCATTGATGCCTGCTACAGCTCTGGTGTTGACTCGAATCTGTTTCCCTGAGACGGTCTTCCGTGCTTGGGAACAGGAAGCAGTCACAAGGAGCCAGGTTGGAGCTGTATAGTGGGTGTTGTTCCACTTTTATTTCCCTGTTGGTCACCCAGAGGGTCACCTGCATTGATGTGTGATATGGAGCATTTTGTTAGTGGAACCACCACTCTCCAATGTTACACTGCTCCGGCCTCTTTATCCACATCCACTTCAAGGTAATACTTCTTATTGGTGAGTTGGCACCCAGGAACCCATTAAACGTGGATTAGCCCCTGGCAGATGAAGAAAGGAATGGCCAGGGCCTTCTCTTGTAATCTGCTCAGCGTTACCGTCTAAGGTCTGAGAGAGGAAACATACTTCCACTAGGCACTCTGATGTTTGCTCTCGGGGTCATACGTGAATACCTTACTCTCGCCGTAAGTCATTACTTTATTTAGAAAACCAGAATCAGTCTTTATCATACAGAGAATGTCAGTGCAGACCTTGTTGAGCTCCAGATCTTTGGTCATAATTGTCTCCACTGTGCCAATATTAATATTAACAGCTTCAGATATCATCCACACAGTAGCGTGACGGTCTTGCATCACTGACCTTTGCATTTTCTCAATGGTTTCCTCCTTTCACGTGCTGTAAGGTTCGCCAGATCTGCGTTCATCCTCAAATTTTTCATTTCCTTCAGAAAACTTTTTAAACCTTCTATAGAAACTTTAAAATTATGGAAGCATAAAATAGTAATTAAAATTCTTAAGTAATGAAATAATTATGTTCAATAACTATAGATATTTCAGTAACTATAATATATCGTCTCAAAGGGATAACATATTCTAAGATAGAGCTAAATTTATACTAATGTGAATTAAAATGTCTATTATCACTTCATAATTGAAATTATTAAAGCATAAAACAGTAATAAATATATCTATAATTAAAAGAAATTTTAACTAAGACATTTTACCGACTAAATTGTGTAAGTACAGAGGAGACAATCTACGTTAAAATACTGCTAGATGTGGTTATAATGATATGATAAATAAGAGAGTGAAAGGAAAACTTTTCGAACTTGTGTGTGCACTCGTGCGCGTGTAAATTAAAGTTAGGTTCATTAAAAATATAAGTAAAAAAAGAGGGTAACTGACGTGAATTTTACAAGATAGTTTAACATAAATGTAAATAAAAATGCTTCAATAAGGGTGTAAAGGGTATAGTTAACCTGGGTCGTGGTTTTTGTAAAAGATAGACTAAAATGTTCTATATCGACAGGAAGAGATTATTTTATCTTTCTAATTGAGAACGATATGATTTGAAGTAATTATTTCTAACGCTTCGGTTAGACGAAGATTGCATTTAGTTCTAAATCATTACGCAGTTTTTCAGAATTAATAATTTCCCATATAAGAGAGTACCTTATGTTATCGTTTTTTAAACGCCATATTAATTTAGCTAAGGAAGTAGTTTTTAAATTGTTCATACTTAAAAGAATGTTGATGCTAATAAAAATGTTTTTTATAGTTATTTGTAGTTGCACCTATGTAAGTGTTATTAAGTGTTGAAACTTTACACTTGTATATATGTGTGTGTGTGTATATATATATATATATATATATATATATATATAATATATATGTATACATATATATATATGCATGTATATATATATATATATATATATATATATATATATATATATATATATATATATATATATATCGAAAGCAGGGTGCGCAAAGGGCAAACACAAAAAAAAACAATAACGATTAAATGGACAGTCAAACTCTAGAAATCACTACAGTTTCAGTGCAATAATTCTAAAAAACCACAATGAAATGCGTAACCAAGTGGCTTATATATTCTATCATTTCTAGCAGTATCCTGAAATGGACACGTACTAAATTGTATATTATTAGCACTCATATTATTAGCACTTATACATAATATACTTACCTCCTCTTCACTGTCACGTGACACTGAACGTGGAGCTTACTACTAAAAATGACGAATTCACATTACTGACCTGTTCCGAAGACGCTAATTCCTCGCTGATGAAGCTACTCTTAGCCAATTACCTAATGCTTAATAGCATTACCTAATTTCTGTGCACGACTGTTTCATATGGACTGTCGCCAGCAGATGCAGTAGCAGAAACTAATGCATTAATCCAGGGCCAGAGTAGAACATTCTCTACCCAAACGAAATCGTTTTTCTCACTGTGTAACCTATTAGTGTGCGCTCTGCTTTCTTTCACGTTGGTATCCTAATGATGCTGGATTAATTAATACATCGAGTCAGTGGGAAAACGATCGAAGGTATATCGGTCCTATCAGATGACTTCCTTTCAGTATTACACACACTCACACACTCACACACACACACACACACGCGCGCGCTCACACACACACACACGCGTTCACACACACACACACAGACACACATATATATATATATAAGTATGTAGATATATGGTCTTTAAAGCGTTGAAATATCCGAGACCCCCAGTAGACAACTGATGAGAAAAAACTTCCTCCTCCCCGTTCTTGCTTTCTAACTATCAACTACACAGCCTTCCTATTCTCGATTTATTTTATCATGTTTCGCTGTGACCGGTCCGGTCTTCTCTCTCCTTCTGCCTACCTATTTCTTTGCTCTACTCTTCCCCCTCTTTCTTCCTCTCCCTTTCTCCCTCTTACTTTCACTCACCCTCTCTCTCTGCCAGCCACCTCAATGTTACCCTTGCCTGATCCTCTAGCAGTCCTTTTATCACTTACACTCGCTGGGATCAGACAGTTTTTTTTCTTTCGTCCATACGCTTTAGAACTTATTTTCAGCACCGTTGTGAACTTGGATTTTCTTTCTTGAAATTGCTCGCACATTCTCCGGTCTGTTGTTTTTTTTTCGCTATTTTTCTCTTTTCTTTACTTTTTTCCCTTTTCCTTTCTATTTTCCTTCCTTCTCTCCTCCGTTTTCCCAATAACTTACCTAGTTATTGAACGCTCTGGGGGAAGATATATTGTCTTTAAAGCGTTGAAATATCCGAGACCCCAGTAGACAACTGATAAAGAAAATTCCCTGCCCCCCGTTCTTGCTTTTTTCTTAATTTTAAGCTTATATATATATGAAATCACATTTGCCATATTTGATTACATGTTCTTTGAAATTAACTATAAATAGGAATTATTCTCGGTCTTACTGACCTGAGAACAGTTACCAAACGTCTACTATATGTGCACTTATATGCACTTATGTGCATATATATATATATATATATGTGTGTGTGTGTGTGTGCGCGTGTGTGTGTGTCTGTGTGTGTGCGTGTGTGTGTATATATATGTGTATGTGTGTGTGTGTGTATGTATATATGTAAGTAGATTCTTTTAAATACATACATCCACACACACATACATATATACATTAAATACATAATTGAATGGTCATTTTAAATTTATTTCTATGTATTGCATTTCTTAATTATTTATTTATTTATCATTAACATCATTATCATTATCATTATCATCAACATCGTTATCAACATTTTTTTGTTCTTTTTTTTTGCGGAGGTTGTTGCAATATCAGCATGTATCAACATTACCGAGTTAGAAACGTAAACAAGTACATTTTTAACTTCAGTCGTAGGTGAGCGGCGGGGAAAGGGAGGTAAGAGGGCATTTTTCACATATTAGTGTGGGTGATGGAAGATTACCAAAAAATAAAATAATAATAAAAAACCTTCTATGATGGTGGGCTAAAGACGACAGAGAAATTAAAACATACAATAATGGGGCGGGTGAATGACGGGTAGAATGATGGGCTAGAACAATATTAGACTATTTTGCTATTTTATCCTCGCGCTATGTTATTAATGCTATATATTTAGTAATATGTTTGTTTATTGTTTTCGTTTATGATTTGGGTAAAGGTTATTGGGGTTCGAACTGTATTTATTGTTTTTGTTTTGTTGTTTTTGTTTATATGTTTGTCTTCTCTTCATTGTTTATTTGTTCCGTTTTTATTATTATTATTGGTGGTGTCGAGCACCAGACACGTCCAGATGCTCGGCACCGCTCTCAAAGAATACGAAGCGGTGATAGGAGAAAAGATAAACCAGGAAAAGTCGGTGGGCTGGCAGCTCGGTACCTGGAGAGGCAAGTCCATGCCGTCCAACAGCGTCGTGGGGCGTTGGACGGACGGACCGGTTAAATTGTTCGGGGTCTGGTTTGGACCGGACCTCCAGATGGAGAAAAACTGGAACGAGGTGACAAGCAAGGTGGCCCCCCTCACCCAGAAATGGGCCGAGAGGAAGCTGTCCCTGAAAGGCCGGGCGGAGGTGGCGAATGCGTACATCGCATCCGTCATCTGCTACCGTCTCACCGACGTCCCTTGCCCCGGCCCAACTCTCACCAACTCTCGCCTCCTCTTCCGCTTTTTGTGGAAGGGACGCGCTCCCATGGTCAGACGATCCATCTGCTGTCAACACCCGTTGCGTGGAGGACTGGGCATGCCATGGCTGATGATGCGCAAACATGCTCTGAGGCTGCGACATCTCTGGTGCTTCCTTGAC
>OZ024742.1:179486768-179491768 GCA_964016885.1 Eledone cirrhosa
GGGTGAAATCTTCATTGTCCAGCGCAACAGAAACGCATTAAAATAAAGATACAAGGAATCACTGCAGAAATCCCATCAATCGCATCACTCGTCAGTGATCTGATATGACTTCTGATCGTACGACCTGATGACATACTTTCTACCAGCTTATTTCCTCTTTCGCAGAGTTAATGATAAAGGCAAAAGACGGTGTCAGATACGTGGCATAGCAACACTAAGCTCAGAACAGTATTTTACTTGCAAAGTAAAATACTGTTAGGGCGGTGGATTGGCAGTATCGGTAGAGGGTCGGACGCCATGCTTTGACGCATAGAGTTACGGTCCTTGCCATTCTGAGTTCAAATCCCGCCGAGGTTAACTTTGCCTTTCATCCTTACGGGGTCGATAAAATAAAGTACCAGTAATGCACTGGGTAATTGCTGGCCTTGTGCCAAAAGTAGAAACAAGTATTTTACTTGCAAAGTGTAAGAGTTGAGGGCCGAAATACTCGCATGAGTGGGGTTTCTTCTCTGAAGGCCTTCTGCTGTCCAACTCTGCTGGGAGTTTCTCACCACAAGTTTATAATTTGTTTACCGTTGCGTTTGCTCCATCTCAATATATAAATTATAGTGTAAGCAGGGTTAAGCAATCCTCGTCGGTTATGATATGGGATCACATATAGCTGAATTAGATTTCTTAATACATTATATATATTATATGAAGCCCTGTGAAATATGTAATTATAATTAAGGATGAATTGGGAACCCCCGTCCAAATGCAATTAGGCAATATAACGGAGGAAATAGAGTAGAGTATGAATAACAAAACAAAACAATAGATTTTGTCGTGTATTTCATAATATTTTGAGGTTAGAACATCTTTATCAAATGAATAAAAACTCAAAGTATCTTGTTCTTACGTGATTGCTCGTTGGTGGAAAGGGGGCATGCGCAGACCAGTCATACCTTTCTATACTCTAGTTCCATCATTATGTTTCGTATTCGCATTATACCGATATTCCCAATACATTCTTTAATATATATATTCTTCCTCTATATCTCTTTCTCATTTCCTCTCTCTCTCACTTTCTATCTTTCTCTGGAAGAAATATTCTGTACTCAGACCTGGAGAAGGATGGGCTTCTCCAGGTTTACAAAAATGCCCAAGAAACGCCGTATGTACATACATATACATTAGGCATATGACTTTTTTACAACCCCATATGAGCATGCTATTTTCTAATGAGGTTTTTGTCACAAAGAAATAATTACAGTAGTTTTTTTGTAAATTTTGAAAAAAATTCTTGCACATACTAAATTATATTTTAATTTTTTTGGTAATTAGCCAGTCCCATAAAATAAATACCTAAAACAATAAATTATGACAATAAAAAATTTATTTTAATTATTAGTTAAACAAAATTTAATCTCTAAGGTTCTATTACTTTTACAAAATGGCAAAATGTCCTGCACAACTTTTACAGCTCGCTCAGCGCAAATGTTCGAGCGTTACGTCACAATTGGAGATTCTTCATTAGACCAACATTTTCTGACGGTGTTTGCAGCCTTTTCACACTTGGCCTTAATTAGTTGGTCAATGAGTTTCTGCTTGCTGTCAGCTCTATACAGTTGACTGGAGAACCACATTTTCCCCCACATTCCGTAGATGTATTCAGCACCAGCGCGCAGCTTCGCTCGTTCAAATAAACCCAAGCAACAAATAAATTGCTCGGCTATTCCACCGAGCATTGTGCAAATTAGGTAATTTCTTAAAATTTATTTTAGGAAACGCACCGTTTTCAAAGAAATGTTGCACGGCTATCATGAGATGCTGAAGGAAATCCATGTCACTTCGCCAGCGCGTCGGGGTTTCATTAATTTCCGCCGTTCCATTTGAAAAGTTCTGCTTCAGTTCGTCATAGTTCTTTAAAATGGCCTCAACAAAGTAATAATTGATATATGGCGAAGTTGTTTTGCTACTATATAGTTGATCAAAATAAACTTTCAATGCACGGTCTAAAATGTGGTGCTGGCATCCAACATATAATGGTTTGCTGTAACTGCGACGCGCGAACTCACTGTTGAGCATGGCAACAACTCCTGCTTTTTTGCCGGTATTGACACTAGTTGTGTCGGAGACTATCATCACGATAGATTCCCACAGTTCATATTTGTCAATAACTTCTTTCAATCCATTAAATATAGTAAGAGCCTTTCCATCAGTTAATGCCATCGGCCTCAGGCGTATTTCTTTCTCATCATTTTTTATCACTACAACCTGATATTCTACGTCTCTGAATCGTTTTCCATCAAAATGAAGGCTCTATTTTTCCCTTTTGAGTTCATTTTTCCACTTTTCCATGAGTTTCTCACCTTCTCTGATAACTGCTTTGTGCACTGCCGACTGACTCGGGGTGCTCACCTTAATACCACCACTTTTAAATTCGTTGTAAACTGTTGCTGCTTTTCTACTAGGTAATTTAGTATTTCTTACTAGGTTAACAGCATGAGCTGTGTTGTCTCTTTTTCGTTTTTTTTATGGTGAAGGTGAAGGTGAAGGTTTGTAATCGCTGGTATTTGTATCGGTGTAACTGTAACTTTTATTTGAGTCCAGATGAATGTATGAGCAGGATGGCTTATCATGATCTAGTTCTTGTTTTTTGTTTTTAATTCTCTTAGAAGGATGGATTTTCTTTTCACAGTCTATTTTCATTGTAGTATACCCAGCCTTTCCACAACTCTCAACTTGCTTTTCATAAAATGACAAATCTTCGGCTGCTAACCATATCCCATATCTTTTTGTAATGTCAAACAGATTATTGAAATTCGCAGAGTCAGGTCTTTTCACTTCTTTTTCCTTTTTTTTAAATTATTTTTTCAATTTTTCGAGGTATTGAAAGTTTGTTGATAGTTGGAAAGCTGAAGTTTTCCCACAAACTTTCACATTCTCCAGTAATTATCTTAATTATCTTTTTGTTATTTTTCTCTTCAGCAGCAAGAGTGATATATCTATCAACGATCTGTTACTCAGTAGGTAGCTTGCATAATTCGATTAATGAACTTTGAATTTTCGTTTTCCTAGATTTCTTTCTCTTCTCAAAATGACAACGATTTTGTGCCCAAATCTTTTTCCTTTCCTCTTTAGCAACTGGATTTTTATACATCTGAAATTTATAATATTAATATAATATAATTATAAATATTAAAATATATTAATAAATATACCTCGCAAATTTTAATTTATTCTATTTATGTATTTTATGAATTTTATGAACAGATTAAACTGACAAATAAGTGATGAACAAGCAATAAAGTTGATCCATTAAACAATTTGAAGAAGAATACTATATTTTATAAACTGTTAAATTGCACACTATATTTTTTTTTTATTACATACATTGTATATGCAATTCTATATTAATTAATCAATGTTAAAGAATCTACCTTGTGCAAGAGTTTTTGAAAATTCTAATATTTTTTAACACGCTCGCAAGTATTTTCCAGTAAAAGTTCATCTGAAAATGGCATGCTCATTTATTTTTTTAACAAAAGTGTACTTTAGTAATATGCCTAATATACATGTCTCAGCCTTTAATGTTCTTTTGCATAAATTGATTTTCCACCTTGGGTCCAGTTTCCCTATTGGACTAAACTGCCCTCCACAATTTCTTTAATCTGTATTTACCCTTGCACACATATCCTCGTGCGTGCTTCTCTACCCCTAGCCAATGGCACCCCTATCTCGTCCGCTGTCACTCGCGTGCACATTCACCCCATCAGTTTGCTACGGCTCTGTTACGGTCAGAAACACGCCCTGATAGCTTTCTACGGAACAACAAAAAAACTCGAGCAAACACGCACATGCACACGCACACGAACACACATGCGCACACACACACACACACACACACACACACACACACACACATGCACACGCACAAAATAACGCACTTAGACACATACATATCCACTCTAAATAGAGAATGACTTTGAAAGCAGGCAAAAACAATTTGATACACAGGCCTCTACGGCTGACGACGGTATGTTTGTAATTAACATAGTATGCTGCCACACAAACTTGAATTGGAGAAGGGCACAGTCACCAAGATTATGAGTAACCTGAATCAGCGAAGATTCTGCAATGGGATATATATGCATGGTTATTACTGAACTACAGCCTCACCTTATCGAAGCCAAACATCTCACTGGATGTGGTGAGGGAGACATCGCATCTATACCTAGAATGCCGCTAATACCAACAGATGTCCCCTTTCGTTTCAAATGATTGTAATTCCCAGTGAGAGTCAGTTACATAATTGTTTCTACTTTAGGCACAAGGCCAGCAAATTACCCAGTGCATTACTGGTACTTTATTTTATCGACCTCGTAAGGATGAAAGGCAAAGTAAACCTCGGCGGGATTTGTAACTCAGAATGGCAAGGGCCGTAACTCTATGCGTCAAAGCATGGCGTCCGACTCTCTACCGATACTGCCAATCCACCGCACATAATGACCTTCAACAAGTCCCAAGGTTAAACCCTGTAGATTGTTGGTCTCCATCTAAAAGAAGGATGTTTCTCCCAAGGTCCATTGTATGTAGCTTATTCCAGACTAGGAAGACCCCACACAACACTCTGCATATATTTTCTAAAGAAAAAAGTTAAAAACATTGTATATACTGTAGTTCTGTAAATGTTTTATAAATTTCGTACAATGCATTTTTCTATTATTATTTTCTTTACTTTGGTTAACATTGCCTTTCATCTTTACGGGGTCGATAAAATAAAGTACCAGTAATACACTGGTTAATTGCTGGCCCTGTGCCTAACGTAGAAACAATTATTTTCTTTACTTTATTATATATCACCTTTTCCGAAAATGGAATATATATATAGTCCAGAATTAGCCGTCGAAACGGCTTGAGCTCAGCCGTCGGGGTCTTACTGATTCCTATTACCCACTCTACTACCCTAAGTATTGAGTACTTTGGTGCGTTATGGTCCACCTGGTTCCTTACCACAT
>OZ024742.1:179494268-179559268 GCA_964016885.1 Eledone cirrhosa
AATTTTTTCCACTTCAGGGTGTATTGATGGTTACTTTCTGACAGTTGCCAGGTCTTGTTTGCAAGGGTAGTTACATAACGGTGCTGGGAATGTTTCATTGCGTAACGGTGTGTATACCAACGAGCTTTAAAAGTATTCCCAGTCGCTCCGATGTAATACCATTTCTGGTTGTCTCATTCCACTGTGCATTGGTAAACCAGGTTAGACTGCATATATTCATTTTGTAATGGACAGGTTTTAGGTAGGTGGCAGTTACATTTCTTGTTATGGGCAACTTTGGCATTATTTGTGGGCTGCGATGCCTGAACAAGTGTGTTACGTTTTGTTTGCCTATTAGCGGGTGGTTGTGTATTAGATATTCTGTTGTTTTCGGTGGTAATTGTATTGTTATTGTTGTAAATTTGTGTTTTGGTGTTGTTATGTATCTTTTTAGCGTTAAGCATCTTAATGTGTGCTTCTATATTTGGTGCCGTGGAGTAGGATAGTCTAATAGATTTAGTGTTAAGGATTTTGCTGTATCTATGTGAATCTGGAAAGTGCCTATTTATTATTCTAAAGAAAGTAGAGGGTAGGTTAGTACTAATAGAGGTGTTAAATATGGGGTTATACCAAATATATTTTCTACTGCGTGACTTGTTTGATTTCGATGTTGTATTTCTATTTGCCGTATACTTTGCAGTTCTATGCGTAAATGTGTGTATGCGTGTGTTTCTGGAGTTTGTGTTATGCGCGTTCGTGTGTGCTTCACAGAGGCTTTCATCTATATATTCTACTCTATCTAAGTGGCTTGCCTTGTCTAATGCGGTATTGTAGTATTCTGCATGTTCTTCGAAGATTTGCCGGTTAGATGAGAGGCGGGAGATCCTAAGGGATATGCTGCGTGGAATGGATTTAATTATTGATAGTGGGTGGTTTTGAGTTACAGTTGATGTATGCTAAGTTTTCATTAATCTTGTGAAAAGGTCTTATAAGTCCCGTATTTAGGTTAAGCGTCACATCTAGAAAGTTAACTGTTTTAGTGCTATACTCATACGTTATGCTAAGGTCTAGTTTTCCGAGTCTTTCTAATATTCTTACGGAGTCTTTCTATGCTCTGGTTATTTAGGTTCTTAACTAGGAGAAGGGCGTCGTCTCTGTAGATTCCACCGTGAAGGTCGCTAAACTCACTTTGTAAACTATGGGCTATGTAAATACCTACTAAGTCTGTGACTTGAGCCGAGTCGTTAGCCCCCATCGTGATGTCAAAGTTATTTAATCTATCCTTACGTTCCCCCTTCCTCTCTCTCTATACTATGCCGTCTGTCCCCTCACCTCCTGATTCCTCTCTCTCTATACTAGTAAATACAATTCCAAATAAATGTTTTTCTCTCGAGATTAAGAATTATTTCAAGAGTAACTCACTATTTTGAAAATTTGGACTGTGAACAACAATTATAATTGAATGGCTGCTATTTGCAATATAAGGTTGCACTTACCAATGAAACGGTCGTAAATACCTGGATTAAATCCTTCTCTTAATGCTTACCTGTGCTTTCTCTTTTATACTTTATACTCCAAGATTGAACGGAATTCTTACAAACTTGTGGAGTTACCCCTAACCGTACGTTGAAACCATCCATGAAACTGGCTTTCTTAACCAAAAACTGGATCACAATAAGCAATTTTTTGCTTCTCTAACTATATATATATATATATATATATATATATATATATATATATATATATTGGGCTATATCGAAAGGTTGTGAGTTCAATTCTCGGACCGGGTGATGTGTTGTTTCCTTGAGCAAGACACTTTATTTCACGTTGCTCCAGTTTACTCAGCTGTAGAAATGAGTACCGGCCTGTCCGCCCAGCCAGTGGGATGGCGTTATCTTATGGCTAAAACAGCACGCCGATTGGCGCCCGACAGACTGGTCGGTCAAGTTGATCAAGGTGATCAAGGTGATATATATATACTAGCAGCCGTACCCAGCGTTGCCTGGGTAGGAAAATAATATCTACTTTGATGAAAAGGTGTTGATCTTAGCGACTGCTTCTCGATGACTCATCTATGGCCACACACAGGCCATGCGGGGGAGGGTGGTGATGACCTCTATCACTGAGAAACGCGGGTGACTTCCGAAGGGGCATGCTGGGGGAGGGAGGTAATGACCTCTAACACTAAGCCAAATTTCCTCACGCTACTTGATTGGAAACCGATGAATTCTCAAATACACAACTAAAAGCTCAGACAACGTCAGTGGTCATCGTTTTGCCTTTGACCATCTATAAGATGTGCAATGATAGGTTCTATCGTAGTATAAAAGTTGAACCAAATAAATTGATTTATGTGTGAGCTGGAACCGAAGTTTCGAATTTGAACGAAATCGGTTGAAAATTGTGGGAGTTAGAGCCGAAAAGGCGGAAATTTGAGCGAAAAGGTGGTATTTTCGAATATTTAAGCGGCTGCCACGCCGTTCCTGAACAAAAAATCCAAAATGTAAAGCCACTTTAAGATGTGAAATAATCAGATCTAGCGTAGTGTAAAATTTGAACAAAGTAGGTTGATTAATGTGGGAGCTAGAGCCGAAAAAGTGGTATTTGAGTCTAAAAGTGGTATTTTTGAATATTTAAGCGGCTGCCACGCCGTCCTTGAACAACAAATGCAAAATATCCATTGCAGGATGTGCAATGATAAATTCTATTTTGTTTTAAAATTTGAACCCATTCGGTCGCAAAATGTGGGAGCTAGAGCCAAAATTCTTATAAAAAAAACGATATGCTGATATATAGAAAACACTCCCCGATGATAATCTATGAGCCTGTAAAGTTTCATGAAAATCGGTCGTAAGATGTAGGCCCCTGTAGGTAATACACAGATGCACAGACACACACATATATTTAATTTTATATATATACAGATAATCAAAATTAAATTAAGGATGTCATGTCTGAGAAATATGCGCCATAGCCTCTGTAGAATATGCTCAAAGATTCCAATGAATAGATCCGAGCATTTATATCAACTAGAAATCGATTGACATATATGTATATATATATATAATAAACATATGAAACAATCACAGGGGATAATTTGTAAAGAGTGTAAGCCAACATAGGTAGGTAACTAATTGAAGTTTAACGAGAACTTTAAATATAGATACCTTTTAAAAATGATTAATCTCCTTTGTATATATTTTTTTATTTAATGAAATATATACAAAGGAGATTAATCATTTTTAAAAGGTATCTCTATTTGAAGTTCTCGTTAAACTTTAATTAGTTAACTACCTATGTTGGCTTACACTCTTACAAATTATCCCCTGTGATTGTTTCATATGTTTATTTTATATATATGTCAATCGATTTCTAGTTGATATATATATATATATATATATAAGAGGGTGTTAAAGTTTGCTTGAAGCATTGTGAAATATGTAAAATATGTAGTTTAGAAAGCCACAACAATGCAGATGGGAAATCTCGAGGTAGGAAGTGAGTGAGAAATAGGAGAAAAGTGAAAATTGAGAGAAACGAAAAAGGAAAACAAAACAAAGGTAGAAGGGTTACCGTAGTGGAGATTTAATCCCAATATTTCGGGCTCACGCCCATCAACGGGGGAAAGTTCCAAAAGGGGGGGAACAGGCTAAGCCGGAGAAAGTTGTATTGTCGTTAAAACATAGGAATGCCGTCATTCCTATGTTTTAACGACAATACAACATAGGAATGCCGTCATTCCTATGTTTTAACGACAATACAACATAGGAATGCCGGCATTCCTATGTTTTAACGACAATACAACATAGGAATGCCGGCATTCCTATGTTTTAACGACAATACAACTTTCTCCGGCTTAGCCTGTTCCCCCCCTTTTGGAACTTTCCCTCGTTGATGGGCGTGAGCCCGAAATATTGGGATGAAATCTCCACTACGGTAACCCTTCTACCTTTGTTTTGTTTTCCTTTTTCGTTTCTCTCAATTTTCACTTTTCTCCTATTTCTCACTCACTTCCTACCTCGAGATTTTCCATCTGCATTGTTGTGGCTTTCTAAACTACATATTTTATATATATATGTGTGTGTGTGTGTGTGTGTGTGTGTGTGTGTGTGTGTGTGTGTGTGTGTGTGTTGTTATACTTTGGGAGGGTGATGTTGCCAATAAAAACACGAAACTGTTCGTTTTCACTTCAATTTATTATAAATTTCTGGTTGGCTGGTTGGTTGGTTCAATAACTGGATGGTTGTTTATATATTGTCAAAGCTCTTAAGATAGAGTAGGACAGAACAAAGGAGAGACACAAAATAAAAACCCAGCCACTGAGGAGGTCACAGCATGTGAGACGAAAGATCTTTGACAATATATAAATAACCATCCATTTATTGAACCAATCAACCAGCCAGCCAACTGGAAATTTATAATAAATTGAAGTGAAAATCAACAGGTGCGTGTGTTTTTATTGCAACATGACCCTCCCAAAGTATAACAATAACTGTTTCAACACACGTTTTCAGATAAGAAATCTCGCAAAACAAATTCAAAACCTATATATATGACTAGCCTCTGTGTCACGTGATTGATTCTTTAGAATCGGCCATATGATCAGTGGCAGTGAGAATTTTCAGTAGCTGGAATCCAGTCCTCGATAGCTGTTCCATTTACCGAATTATTATTATTTTTATATGAGTCCCCAGTGTCCGCGCATTGCCTGGAGACTTGGCTGAGAATGACCTCCCTGATGACGCAATGAAATTCTCAACAGTTCATTACGTAACTGTCTTTATCCCATTGCAGAAACTAATTAGTTGGAGTGAAAATTTAAGTAAGTAAGTTAATTTTTTTTAATTTAAAAAAAAAAACTTTCTTATTTTACGTCTTTTATATTATTGTTCTGCATTCTCCTGCATTGAACCACCTAGGTACTATGACATAACCTGTGTATTTGCTGGCATTAGCGTACATCTGTGCGCTTATGTTAGTAGATATATTAAATTATCTCTCTCTCTCTCTCTATATATATATATATATAATACATCTTTTATCTACATATATATAAAAGATGTATTTATAAGTCTCTCTCTCTCTAATTGTTTACACACACACACGCAGACACTGACATACACACACACACACACACATATATATATACACACACACACATATATATGTATATGTTACACTCTTTCCTGCGTTTGAGATATATATGTGTATATATGTGTGTGTGTGTAAGCAATTAGAGAGAGAGAGAGAGGGGGGGGGGGCAAGAGAGACTTATAAATACATGTATATGTGTGTTTGTATATATGTAATGTGTACGTACTTTTTCGTGTATGAGTATATATATCAGTGTATATGTATGTGCAAATGGTAGTCAAATATAAAGTTTCTTCGTCCAGAATTATCCGAGTGATAATTCACTAGAACTAATCTCACAATCGACGTTAGTGAGTTAATAAGAGTTGTGTCCCTTTAAATCTGTATTCATTATATAAGTCACGTTATTGAGTTTTAATTTTTTGCTTGGCGTTATTGAGTTACCTCCCTTCAGCCTAATTGAATAATTGCAATAATGTAGTTGTTTGCTTAAGTGAAGCTGTGATATGGCTTTTGTTAGGTTTAACAAGCTTATAAACCAGGCCATTTGCGGTCATGTTGACACCAGAGTGTGGTTGTGACTGGTTATTATGGTGTGTTGTTATATCGTTGTTGGTGATAGTGCTGATGATGGTGATTGTGGTATTTGTGGCGTTGATGGTGGAGATCGTGGTGGTGGTGGTTGTGGTAATGGTGGTGGTTGGGGTAATGGTGGTGGTTGTGGTAATGGTGGTGAGTGTTGTGTTCATGGTATTGATGGTGGGAATTGTGGTGTTGGTGGTGGTGTTGTGGTGTTGATAGTGGCGATTGTGGTGTTTGTGTTGTTTGTGTTGGTGGGGGTGGGGGTGATCATGCTGTGATCATGCTGTTTCTGGTGGTGGTGGTGGCGTTGGTGGTGGTGGTGGTGGTGGTGGTTGGTTGTGGTAGTGGTGTTGCTGGTGGTAGTGTTAGATGGTGGTAATGGTGGTGATGGTGGTGGTGGTGGTGGTGGTGGTGGTAGTGATTGTGTTGATCGTGGTGTTTCTGATGATAATGGTAAGGATTGTGGTCTTTGTGGTGGTGATGGCAGTAATGGTGATGTTGGTGGTGATTGTGGTGTTGTTGGTTATGGGGATGGTGGGGATGTTATTGGTCTTGTTGGTGATCGTGTTGATAGTATTGTTGTTGATCCTTATCGTGGACTTTTACACACTGAAGGCCTTTAATTTCAGGAAGTAATTCACTAGGACTAGCGACCAAAAGTTGCTTCTGTTCCACGACCACCCACCTCCATTGGATGAAAACGAAAGGGAACTGCTGGCTGACAACATCAATGGGGACCTACCATGGGGCTAAGGTGACTGATTTTGTCGGTTTATTCATTCTTGGCACTCTAAAAAAAAGAACACCTCGCCACAGTTCGGCCCTGTATAAAGATAAACATGATGGCCTAACTATCTCAGGCCATATTAAGGACCCCGTCATACAATAACTTCAGGAAAGATCTAATAACGGTCTTCAAAGTGTTTAGCTTAAACATCATTCTGGACTGCAAAACAGGTAAGTACTATCGCTATAGGCATCTTAATGACCAAACAGTGTGTATACATAGGAACCACAATCATCCCAGTCTTTAGTCAGAAAACTAGAGAACGGGATTAGCAAAAGAATCTCTAGCTTATAGTCTGACAGAGATGTCTTCAACAGGGCTCTACCTCATTTCAACGAAAAGGGACTTTAACTAGAAACTAGCGTAGATAGAAAAATACCACCTACATAAAGAATGTTAGAAAGAGAAATATATTGTTTAATCTAGATGAATCACTTAATATAACTAAGAACACCTTGTTTCTAATTAGTTGATACTTCTCATATAACTATATATACCATAAGCTCTTCATCTTACATAAGGTTATTAGTTACTCCTGTCTAGATAAAATCGATTCCCATACTATACGTTATAACAGAAAGAGCCCACACACACATTGGCATGTAACTGCGGAAACCATACCAATTGTTTCTGGCTAAATCCCGCTTCTCAAAAGCTTTCGTCTACAAAGTCAACCTCACGCCACCAAATGACATCCAAACGAACTCTACGAGCCAAACAGCCAATGAGCTCAAGGGTATATTTACTCAGCAGAAACACTCCTTTAGGTACAAGAACAGGTAAAATTCCACCTAACTGACCCGTTTCAGCTTGAAGCACCGTAAGTATTTGATAGAGCATCCTGGACAGCGCATTCTATACCGCTCGAGAGCCGCAATTATGAACTTTGCCACCTTAAGAAGCTGCACATACTGCAACGGCTCTCACACTCAAACCAGCCTTTACACCATAAAGATCCCTACATTTTCCCGTCACTAACGTCAGACCTAACGTCACATACTGTACATCAAATAAATGAACATGAAAACCTACACTGACACCCAGGTGACTCTGGGTACATTTATTGTCGCTTAGGTTCTAACCAAAATTAATGGCGCCTTCAAGTCGTCTACATCATACCGCATGCGTTTTTGTTTTGTTGTGGCTGATTCAACGCAACTACGACATCTGAACGAAATATTGGAGGCCCTTAATAAAGTATACCTAAAGTGTAATCTCCATTTTCTTTATCAATTATTTACATCTGAAGAAGCTACACCTGATTATGTCCATAAAACCCCTGGTAATATTTAAGTAAATAAGTCAAACTGTTCATATAAATTTTCGCAGCTTCCACAGTATGTGTTGATTGCTCTTTTCTTTTGTTAGTACACACACTCTCACACACTATTTAATAGAAACTTAGATGCTACATCGAATGTTTGTACTATAGAAAAAAAATTCTAAATTCTAATATATGTATATATATATATATATGTGTGTGTGTGTGTGTGTGTGTGTGTGTGTGTGTGTGTGTGTGTGTGTGTGTGTCGGGTTCAATCGGGAGTAACCACAGTAAGTAAGTAAGGTACTCAATACATAGCAGAGTATAAATATTATATATATATATATGTGTGTGTGTGTGGGGGGGGCGTGCATGTGCATTCGAGTGTGTGCGTGTGTATCTGGGCACGTGTGTAGCGAAATCTGCCCACACCTTGACCCCTGGGCGACATTTAACGGTCATTTTCTGGCTTACCTCCTTTTTAGCATAAACAAGTCTATGAGTGGGTGATCTCTCGAGGTCACCCCTTGGTTCTCAAGGCAGGGGACAGAGGAAGCGACAGATATAAATAGCCTGTATTAGATCAAGCAAAGAAAGCATTTTGGAGCAGTCTCTAATAGAGTAATGATGTAAAACATTTGCTTTCTACAGGCCCTCTGGGGTCTATATACTCTTACTCTCTCTCCTGATCTTACATACTCTTACTTTCTCTTACTCTCTCTCTTTCACTCAATCTCTATCTCTTGGTCTCTCTCTTAACCAAGACAGTGAAGTTCGTGAAGTTTTCTTGGTAAATACAATTTAATTCTACTTTTACAAACAAACAAATAACGTACATAATTCCTGTGTATTTTTAGTATAACTACGGTGTGAGTTATTTTCAATAAATTAATAATATAGCGGTTTGGTGTCATTATGGTTCATTTATATATACTAGCAGAAAAGCCACCCTCGGGCGGTTTACTGCTAGCATGTGTAGTGTGTATATTGATATTATACGCAAGTATATATACATGTATATATGATACGTCAAATAAGATCGTAATTGACAATATACACAGAAATTGAAGAGAGTTTTGTTACACTGTCTTATGTAATCAATAAAGTAATCCATGATACATTAAACAAAAAGATGATATTATATATAAACTGCATTAGGAGAAAATTAGTGACAGAAAAATAATATGTTTATTTAAGCGATCGCCACCGGAAGTGTTGACATTTGAAAATTTTAAAGAAGTGAATCTTTAAATTAATAATAAAATATATTTAATGAACAGCCACGATATTTAGTAGATAAATTATGTAATATTCATTCATTATTTATTCAAAGTAATCCAAATTATTTTTCTAATGGAATAAAAAATTATAAACCGTACGCAGTCCCGCGTTTCTTACTTTATTATAGTTTAGATTTATTTTCTGCGTGATCAAGGAACTATCATATCATCTTATTGACCATTTACTCACTTAACTGCACAAATGCAACCTCTGGTTACACTGTAGCACACGACAGTGACCGCACGACACGGCAAGCTACAATTGAGCACGCACGCAACAAATGAATTAACACCTCAACACAATCAACTCACCACCTCGACCAAACAAATAATCGCTATATATATATATACAGAAAATATCACTACTAATATACGCAAGTGAACAAACAAATTAAAATGCGCCAATGACTGTATGCGCATATAGAAAAATATGTGTCTATATACAATAATGTGCGTGTTTATATATAAACGCTTTTAGACTTTTCTGGTTGATGAGGTAAGATATAGGATTGTTTTCTAAACAAAATATCTGACATCAAGAGTTAATGTGTCAAATATTTTAGCGTTAGAACCAATGTCATATTACATAAATCAACTGATTTTTTTACCAAAACAAATTTATTACCAAAAAGGTGGGAGAACTTTGTATTTTCACACATGCACGTAAGCACACACACACACACACACACACACACACATCATACACATGCATATACACCCATACTTATATATCTATACATATTTATATACATGCATATATAAATGCATACATACATATACACACATATAAATACATACACATACGTACATACATACATACATACATACATACATACATACATACATACATGAATATATATATATGCATAATGAGGTGTCGGTAAACAACCAACATATACTCAAAATTTATATATATATATATATATATATATATATATATATATATATACGCATATATGTTTACAAACACATACATACATATATACAAACACATACATACATATGACATACAAATGCACACATAAATACAGTTATACATGCATGAACACATACATATATGCATACATACAGACAGAAAAATATGAGACACACGTACACACATACACGCATACAAACACATACGTTTACGCATATATATATATATACATACACATATATACGCACATACTTATGTACATACTACATACGCATACATCCATCCATACATCCATCCATCCATACATACATACATACATACATACATACATACATACATACATACATACATACATACATACATACACACTGTAAGTTAGTATGAAATTCACATACATCCCAACAGAAAAAATCCTTTCAAGATTATAAAGTCTCTAAGGGACTAGAGTCATGCTGTGTGGAGTGGCATGATTGGAATGTAAATAAGTGAAATAACATTTTTCAGTTATATTCTCTCATACTTTAGTATGTTCTGTCATGTTTGGGGATTTTTGCTTTTCATTTGCAATGTACTCACTTCTTACGCCGCCAATTGATTCTCAAACTCAATATTAGACAAAAGCCGTCCGTTAAATATTCTTATATAAAAATGCATATTCACGCACACACATACACACACCATACACATGCATACACACCCATACTTATATAGCCATACATATTTATATGCATACATATATAAATACATATATACATATACACACATATAAATACATACATACATATACATACATATATACATACATACATATACATACATATATACATACATACATACATACATATATATATATATATATATAGACATACACACACACACGCACACACACACACACATATATATATATATATATAATTGTTTCTACTTTTGGCACAAGGCCAACAATTACCCCAGTGCATTACTGGTACTTTATTTTGTCGACCCCGTAAGGATGAAAGGCAAAGTTAACCTCGGCGGAATTTGAACTTAGACCGTAAAGGGACGTAACTCTATGCTACAAAGCATGGCATCCGACCGTCTACCGATGCTGCTAATCCACCAACAAAGTCCTCGGATAGGACCAATATACCTTCGATTGTTTTCCCATACACTCAATTCTTTAATTAAGTATGTATCATTAATATACCCATGTAAATAAAGGCAGAGTGCACACTACTACGTTAGGTAGTGAGAAAAATGATTTCGTGCGGGTATAGAGTTTGATTCTCTGACCCCGGTCTAATGTATTCGTTTCTACTACTTCATCTGCTGGTGACAGTCCATATGGAACAGGCGTGCACAGAAATTAGGTAATGCTATTAAGCATTACGTTATTGGCTAAGAGCAGCTTCATTAGCGAGGAATTAGCCCTTTCGGAACAGGTCAGCTGTCAGCTTCGTGTGAACTCGCCATTACAGTAGCTAGATCTTCGTTTAGTGTCACGTGACAGTGAAGAGGTGGTAAGCAAGTACTGCCTATTTTCAAAGAAAACGTTGACACGCTTTTTCAAATTGGTATTGTGTTTAAAGCGTTTGGGTATAAAATCTTATTGGCGTAGGTTCGATTACTAGACCGGGTTACGCATTGTTCTTGAGCAAAATACTTTATTTTACGTTGTTCAAGTACACACTTAATTTACTGGGAGTTAACCCTGCAACTGACTGACGTCGTGTCCAGGGGGAATTTTGCACTCATGTCGCTTAACACCTATAAAAACCGGGATAAGCACCGGTCTGGTGAGGCTCAGAGCATGGGACAGACTTTAACATTTTAAAACGGTATACATCGATATTTTCGAGGATGCATAACGTCAAATTCTCTGATGGTTGAGAAAACTCAGAAAATGGTTAACGTTTTCACTCTTATATTAGGTGATGCGATTTCGTGCGGAACAGGATGTTAAGAATTTTTACGAAAATATATTCCGACCATTGTGTTGAAAATCATATCACTTAACTTACTAAGTTTCTGGTCTTGCAGTTGTTCTTTTTAGATTTTTTCGCCATGTTGTGTTGTATATCTTTTTTATTTTTTCTCATAGAAATTCTCGAATGTTCCCGAAGGACGTTTTCGTTTTGAGCTTTTGATCACTGACATCAATTCAACTATTATTAAGTTGCATTTGTATCATGATGATGCTGATGCTGATGATAATGGTGGTGGTAGTGGAGGTGGTGGTGGTGGTGGTGGTGGTGGTAATGGTTGTGGTGATTGTATTGATTGTGTTGATAATGGCCGCGGTGATGGTGGTGGATGTAGTGGTGTTGATGTTGGTGTTCGTTGAGGGGGAGGTGGTGGTGGTGGTAGTGGTGGGGATGGTGACTTTAATAGTGGTTGTCATGATGGCGGATGTGGTGGATCTTCTGTCGATTTCGACGATGAGTATTCAGAATATTCGATCAACTGAAAACCAAACGAGTGAATTTACGCATCATTTGTTGAGTATTCCACAAACACGTGTACACATAACATGATTTTTAAGCCGAACCAGTGTAACATAACATATGATAATATTTGAAACAGCTCCATTAATTGAGAATGTGTGTGCGCGTGAATGTATAAAGTCTTGACCAAACGTTTAAAAACACCCTACAATGTTTAACTAAAAAATTAACTTCTTATAAAAGACATTAATATTCATTTTAAAACCTAATTTTCACGGCATGTTTTCAGACATCAATTTTACTATAAAGTAGTATTTTATATTTCCAGCTTTTGTCCTGACGACCGCTTGAAATTGACATGGCATGCTGGATTGAAATAAAGGTTTGACAATAGTCTTTTAATAGCTTCCACTAAGGCATTTATGCAGGATGGTTGGTTGTCTGCAACCAATGTTCAATAGATTTGAAATTGTTGTCATTCTAGTCTAGTGAACACGATCTTTATAAAGTGGTTTTGTGTAATATTTGCTCTGTGGTATGGCGCACAGTCTTGCATAAATATGTTGCATAAGTGTATGTGTATGTACAATTCCAGTTGCGCTTTTCAGCAGTTCCAGGTACCTTTGGCCGTTCATAATTGTCCCGGTATCATAGAAATATAAACTGGTGGTTTCAGACTTCGTAATGATGTTCTAGATTATCTTACTGGGTTGGTGTTTCATTTTCTCTGCAATAGATTTTTCATCGGATATTATTAAATATATGATGCTGCTATACTACAAACTACTACAATGTAGATCCATTAAAAAAACAGATCTTTACACCATTACTCTTCAGTCCAATGTTCATGGTTTTTGGTAAAGGTCAAATCTAATTTAATCTAATCTGGCTGAGTTTACATTCGCAAATAAGAAGAATCAGGGTCGCCCCTAGGAGCATTGGATTTGGAGTATTTCATATTTGTTTCGGTTGCTGAATACAATCAGGGGTCGCAGCTTCTCCTGAAGGTCAATAGTTCTCTTCTAACTTCTAACTTTCCATTGTCAATTTGCATTGATCATCAGCAAAGCCGCATTGTTCTCAGAACCACGCCACCAGTCTTTCGATGCGTGCAGCTGGAACTATTGCCAACCATTGATTTGGCAGGATCTTTTTTCTTAGATGGCCATTGACTCTTATCAGTTCTTCCGCCCTTCGACAGGTTTTGTTTTTTGTCCTGCAGGGGTCCAAAATCACCCTCCTCACTAAGTGAACTTGGTGGGGTTGCCGGTTTAGTCGCCGACGACCCGACCATGCGACAGGTTGTACTGGGTTACATGCTACCAGTAGCACTCGAGAGTACTTTTTTTTTATATCAAATGTCAATCTTAGTTTGCAGACAGGTTTGCAAGACTTTAGCTAAAATTCATGAACCACCCGGCGTGTTAGAGTCAAACGAGTATTTCTTAGAAGCAGTGTAGCTCTATTTTTTTAATATCAGCATGTGTGGAATGTTAATTCATTTTTAAAATAAAGAGATTGACAAGCACACTATTTTAGAATAAATTGCCATAGAGATAGATAGATAGATAGATAGATAGATAGAGAGAGAGAGAGAGAGAGAGAGAGAGAGAGAGAGAGAGAGAGAAAGAGGGGGATAGGGAGAGAGTGTATGTGTGTGTATATTCGTTTGTGTAACACATACCACAAATAAACCATGCTCAAACATACACGCATATATATATATATAGAGAGAGATTTATATATATAATATAATATAATATTATATATATATATATATATATATATATATATATATATATATATATATATATATATATATATATATATATATATATATAAAATTTGGTCGTTTTGGAAGCCTCAACAATGCAGATGGGTAAATCTCCGGGTAACAGAATCCGGTGATGAAGAGAGAGATGTAAGAGGATATGTAGAATGAGATGTATAGTGTGTAGAGGAACGTAGGAAAGAGCGTAACAAATAAAAATAATTGTTTCTACTTTTGGCACAAGGCCAGCAATTACCCAGTGCATTACTGGTACTTTATTTTATCGACCCCGTAAGGATGAAAGGCAAAGTTAACCTCGGCGGGATTTAAACTCAGATCATACAGGGAGGTAACTTTATGTTTCAAAGCATGGCGTCCGACCCTCTACCGATACTGCCAATCCACCTAAAAAATAAAAATAATAACACGAGATAGGGTTACCTTGGGAGATATTTAATTGTCCTTATATTTCGGATTTCGCATCCAACAACTGGGGGGTTTTCCGAGGGGGGGGGGGGGGGGGTTATCTGTCGGAGAGGAACGGTACGTGGCCTCTGTTGTCCGCCGTTTGTGTGTAAATGAGATATTCTGTAGAGCGCACGTGCGCGCGGAATAGGTGCGGTCAAGCAAAGGTCGAGGCAGCTCCTCTTTATTGTGGGAGTAGGATGGTGCTAGCTGTCAATCCATTGTACTACCTATATTCAGTCTTTGTTACTGGCAGTGCTGGTAGTCTGTCTGGTCGCTTGTTGGTCGGTGGATGGTGGGGGCGCTATACACACAATAACAATCGTTCGAATGCCACTGTGTGTGTGTGCGTGTGCAGTTGTCTCGTTTGTTTACACCAGCCACCTCGTCTCCCTTCTCTCGGATCGGTTATTTATTTGTGGTCCTAGGCGTTTGATCAAAAGTGCTTCCTTGATTCGTAACGTGCTGACGTTGCGTTCTGTCGCTAGCACTGTGACAATGGGCCTTCCGTCATTGTTTCCGCATTTGGTTATGTGTTTCCGGAAAGACGAGGCCTTGGTGTTGATGTGCTCCTTGATCCGGATATGAAGCGGCCGGATTGTTCTACCGATATAGTAGTGGTTGCACTTGTCACATTCTACCCTGTATACAACGTATGTGCGTAAGCAACAGTTCGTTTGGCGCATCGGACAGTTTCTGAGGGAACACGCGTCAGTCGATTTCTCGGGTTTCCTGGAGAAGCACCTCCGTAGGGAGGGGCCCGAGTGGGCCAGGTGGATGTCGAAGCCCTCTCTCCGTATAGCCCTGCGGATAACGTTGGTGGTTTTCTCGCCGAGGCCGGGATTTTAAGGAAGCACTTGCCTTGGGTGTTTCTCTGCCTCTTGCGTCTGGTATCTCTTGCTCTGTTTGTAAGTGAGGCTGAGTATCCGTTCGTCTCCAGAACTTTGAGGAACCGCTTGGTATGGGTGACACCACTCACGGGATCGCTACATCTGTTTTTAATTCGCGTGATCTCGCGTGATCTCTTTTAGCACTGTTAGGGAGGGCAGACTTGTAGTGGACGAACAGGTCCCTGCAGGGTGCCTTGCGTTAGAAGTTGGAGTGGATCCCTCCCTGTTCCATGATGTTGATTCGGAAGTCGAGGAGGGCAAGTGACCCGTCTTCGCTGGGGTGTTCAACGCTGAAATCAATGTTCTCGTCCGTGTTGTTGAACGTCTCATAGATTCTGTTCGCCATCTCTTGGTAAGATGTGAGGATGAGGATGTCGTCCACGTACCTCGAGAAAAAGGCGACGGCGTTGGGGTGGCAGGTGTTGAGTGCCTTGCGCTCGGGGCTGTCCATGTATGAGATCGCTAGTAGACCCGACAGGCTTGAGCCCATGGGCAGCCTCGAGGTTTGCCGGTATGTTTGGTCGAGAAAACCGAAATACGTGTTGCCAACGACGACGGATAGGAGCTGGTGGTGAGCCCGAAGCAGTGTAGCTCGGTAGATTGAACGCGTTCCATCAGTATATCAACGGCCGGGAGCGCCGGGACCGAGGTGTAAGGAGAGACCACACAAGGCTGAAGGCAGACCTGTTAGCCTTTCTGGTGTCGGGATCCATTTGATGCAAGCGCTCCAACACCTCCTCGGAGCTGTTCACGTGTCCCGGCACGGTGTCTAGTATGGGTTTAAGTATTCTCGCTAGAAGCCATGAAATTTTGTAGAGCGGTCCTTCCACGCTCGATACAATAGGTCTGATCTTCAGGTTGGGTCCCTGTTTGTGTGTTTTCACAAGGTGGTAGAAGTCGAGTAGTCTGCTGTTCCTCGTGAGGAGGTTGCATCTGAGCTTCTTCAGGAGCTTCCGCCGGTCACAGATGTTGGTCCAGGCGGCGTTGATGTGCTCCTCGATCTGCGCGGGAGTGATTCCTGTGACTTTGGAGTAGAGGTTGTCATCGTCAAAGGGTTGGAGGGCCAGGGTGTTGAAGGCCTCTCTGCTGATGACGCAGAATTCTTTTCCCTTGTCGGAGGGGAGGTAGATGAGGTTCCTCGATTTCAGGCTGGAGAGAGTGGTGAGTTGAGATTTAGTGAGGTTGTGTGTTGTGCGTGTGTGTGTGTGTTTGTGTAGGATATCAGAGATGGAGTGTTTTAACCTGATGAATTTGGTGTCGAGTTCGTGGTTGGTGGTGGTGGTGGGGGGGGGGGGTCGAGGTGGTAAGTGGGGAACTTGGGCGCGTTGTGTGGGTGCTGTTATTTTCCGTGGCGCTGTTGATGGCGGTCACCCATTTAAGTTGGTAGGCGGCTCGGCAGAAGTTGGCTTCGATGTCGAGTTTAAGTCTGTCGTCGAGCCGCTGAGACGATGAACTTGGGTCCGAGGCGTAGGAGTGCCAGCTTGTCGTTCGTGAGGGTGCGGTTTAGGTCGGTGACCAGGTGCGTCGCATCGTTGAGGTGTGGCTCGGTGTTGGTGGATGTGGCGGCGGCGGTTGTTACGTTGCTGTTTATCACGTGGTTCTGGTCTGTCTTTTTGTTAATGTCAGTGTTTTCGTTGTGGAGTTTAAGCAAGATCCACTCATATTTCCGCTTGAGCCGCTTTTTTTTTTTTTTTTCGTGTTGGACTCTGGAGTGGTAGCACTGGTCGATTGCTTTTGTGATTTTAAGAAGCAAGTCGCTACGTGTTATTGTTAATCTATGTGTCCGCTCTGAGAGTGGATGTGTAATTGGCTGTTGACATGTCGCAGGATCTGTTTGATACACGAGCGGTGTATGCGGCTAGTGGTGTTTTGAAAAGCTGGTGTACGTAGGCATCCTGGTAAGCGGATGTTGGTGGTGGGATGATATCGTTTTTTTAGGCAGCGTTTCAGGAAAATAATTTGACAGCCAGCATTGGCCCATTTCTCCGACAGTTTAAAGAGTTCCTTTACGGATGTAAACAATTCCTGGCTCAGGTGTAAGGATTATATATATATATATTATAGATAACAAGGAATCAGTGATGCATCAAAACACAATTTATTAACATATTACATATGTTTCAATACTCTCTAATATATTGTATGTTTATTTAAAAACATTTTGAAAAACCTTACTGTAAACATACAGTATATTATTAGATATAGTATACTACTACTTTGACGCTAAACTCCGCCAGTTGCAGACTGATTTCTTCTAGCGAAAGAGAGAGTGGGGGAGAGATAATTGTTTCTACGTTAGACACAAGGCCAGCAATTACGCAGTGTATTACTGGTACTTTATTTTATCGACCCCGTAAGGATGAAAGGCAAAGTTTAACCTCGGCGGGATTTGAAATCATGGGGGGACAGTGGGGGAGAGATAATGGAAATCAAATAGAAATATAGATAACGAATCGACCCCAGTATTAGTCTGGTACTTTTTCTATCGACTTCAGAAGGACGAAAATTAAAGTTGACCTCGGCAGGATTTGAGCGCAGAGAGCCGAAACGAATATGAGAAATTATTCTATCCGACGTCCTAACGATTCTGCAAATCCCCCCATTTATTTACATACATTCTGTATTAAAAACTGTAATATTTCATTGAAGATTTAGTCTGTTGAGTATTTCGGGCATTTGGTCTTTAGCATAAGTTTTGCTAAATTTATGACAACAACCGAGGCTAGTTAACTGTTATCACGAACATAGGGATTGCCAGTGACGCACAAATATTCCAGCACGCTATCTTACTGGTTGCCTTGTCACGTCACATCACAGCACGGTACATCATAGCCACCACATCACATCTCACCTCAGTACACCCCGTATACATACATACATACATACATACACATACTATATATATATACACACACACACACATATATATATATATAGGAAAAAGTATGACCCCGACGGCAGAGCTCAAGCCGTTTCGACGGGTATTTCTGGACTCGTTCAGTCCAGAAATAGCCGTCGAAACGGCTTGAGCTCTGCCGTCGGGGTCATACTTTTTTCCTATTTCCCACTCTACTACCCTAAGTATTGAGTACTCTGGTGCGTTATGGTCCATCTGGTTCCTTACCACAATTCCTTTGTTATATATATATTTATATATATATATATATATATATATATATATATATATATATGTATGTATATATACATGCATATACATATGTACATATATACAAGCACAAACTAAGAAACATAATCTACAAACTAAGCGGTCGACAAACCAGCCAGCCAGCCAGCCAAACAGACCTTGTTACGATAGTCAAGTGTCGTAGTGGTAGTCACGTCGAGATACACTCATACCCAACCAAGACTTTAGATTTTTTACATTTTTTTTTTTTTGTGATATAGACTTTATTGTGTTGTACATAAATACACACATGCATACATAGGCAAACACACGCATAAACACATATACATATATACATAGAGTTCAAGCGAATCAACCAATCAGCGAACAACTTAACTAGGTCTTGTAACATTATATAAATAACTCTCGCCAGTCTGTGATGAAAAAATAACACAGATGTTCTGACGTATAAACACGCTCTCTATTTTATTCTATAATTCCAAATATTTTTCTTAAATGAACTTCAAATAATTTGTGATCATGGTTTATTTCACTATGTTATCACATAAAATAATATATAACTTCTATTGTTTCCTGCTGGTGATTACCTTCTTAGGTTCAGCCCAATGTCTAAATTTAAAGCAAAAACTGCCCCAAAGGGGATTACATGAGAAGATTGAACTTTTCGCTAACACTTTGCTTCGAGTTGAAAATATGGTTGGAGCTGCTGTAGCTGTGGTCAAGAATGATCAAGTGGTATACTCACAAGGTTTTGGTCGACGTAATATAAGCAGCAATGTTGGAGTTAATAATAATACATTATTTGGTATAGCTTCTTTAACGAAAGCATTTGCAGCAGCAACTCTAGTGAAGGTTATTGAAGATCAGAAAAAGTAAGTTAACATATTTTTTACAGTTACCTGATTTTTTTTTTCTAGATTTTCTCTGTTGTTTATTTTTATCCTATATTCAGGTATGAAAGGGCAGTGCCTATGGCTCTGGTCCTCCGTGACTACTGGAGGAGAGAAGAAGTTATCATCAAACAAGAGATTTGGCTCGGAAGTTTGCAGCAGAGAGGACTCTATTGAAGGTTCCCAGTGGACATGTGGTGGTGTTAAACCAGACAGCAATTGTCTACAAACAAATAAAGTTTTCTTTAGTAGATCAACGGTTAAGATAATTTGTGATACTTAGTTGCTCTCTTTACATTCCGTGTTCAAATACCACTAAGTCTTTCGTCCTTCAGGGTTCAATAAAATATCGAAAATGTGTGTGTGGGTTGGGGGCACCATACACCATTCACTACTTAGCGGCTTTTTATTAAAGTTTGAAAAGACATTTGTTGCTTTACGTCAGCTCTACACCATCGGATTATACAATTAATAGTATTCCATCCTGTTCTTTTTTCTTTTGTTCAGACATGAACTTGTATTAAGTGAGAATGAAGACCAATGTCTAGGTCTTATCTCATACACTGATGGTGGTGGTCACACCACTAGATACCAAAATATTCTATCCAAAATATCCCCATTAAGTGGTTAGCTTTGGAAAATGTGACATATTACGACGATAACAATATCATAGATAGTGTTATCATAATTTGACATTAATGTAGACTATATACGAGATTATTGCTGATAATTTTCTGCATGTTTCTTTATTGTTATTACTATTTGAAATAGAGGACAGTAGATTGTCAGTATCAGTAGAGCATCAGACAGCAGTCCTTTGCGGCATACAGTTACGGTCCTTTACGTTCTGAGTTCAAATGCCACCAAGTTAATTTTTGCCTTTCATCCTTACGGGGTCGATAAAATAAACTACTACTAACGGACTGGTGTCGATTGCTGACATCGGGTCAAAAGTGGAAACAATTATTATTTGTAATAAAGATAAATGACTGTCTCCTGCATCAATCTGATCAATTCAGCGGCAGACTTAGGTTCCGTTTTCAGACAGAGTGAAGATATCAAATTGACAATGTACCATAGATTTATCATCGAAACCGTAATGATCCCATCTGGTGTTCTGAGACCCATAACCACTTTTTACTTACAACGATATCCCCTTAGTTATAGTCATGAATCTTAGGTAATGATTGAAAGAAGCAGAAGATACATGTACTTTGATAAGAAAGGGATAAATAAAGAAATGGAGTTGATTGTCGGATGTTGATATTATCTGCCAGTAGTTACAATTCTTGCTAAAAGGAAGTGGGATTTGAACTCGAAACGCAGAGAGACTAATGAGACACTGCAAAGCCTCCCATCCAACTTTTTCGCAGTTTCACCAACCTTGATCTAGTATTTTATTTATAGAATCCATCCGAAAGGATGAAAGGCAAAGTTGACTTTGACTGGAGTTCGGAGTTAAATTCAGAGGGTATAGAGCCGGAACAAATAGGGAAGTTTTTATTTTAATCTCTACGCTCTAGCGTTTCTGTGAATTTGCTGCTGTATACGCGACGGACGGAATATGTATTATAATATTCAGTTCCATCAGCGGCCTCAGATAGAATGCTGCTGCATACTTTCCTTGTAGAAGGAAGATACAAAAAAAAAAGAATTGATGGAAAAATGATAGATGAGTTGAGGAAGGTAACTCGAAATACTGGACATAGCGAGATGATCAGGTCACCCTTCGACCGGCTGTGTTGCTTGTTGTTAGCATATGTTTAGGAGTACCGGTGGATGGGAGCACTGATGTTGGGTTAATTTGGTTTGATGCCAAGGGTTCTTTCAAATCCACTTTGGGATATTAAAGACGGTTGACACTGTTAGCATCCCTCTTTCCATTAATGTCTAAAATGAAATAATTGGGTGTCTTTTTGAGTACTTGGTATAGTCAAGAGTATGGTGGTGGTAAAGGAGCTCTGACAAAATCGTGTGTCCATTGCTGTATGTCAGATGATATTTCAGTAGTGACACCTTGAGGGCGAGGAGCAACGGATAGCAGATTTGATATATTCAGCGGCACACTTAGGCTCCGCTTTCAGACAGAGTGAAGATATCAAATTGACAATGTATCATAGATTTATCATCGGACCCGTAATGATCCGATCGTAATGATCCATTGCTGTATGTCAGATGATATTTCAGTAGTGACACTTTGAGGGCGAAGCGCAACGGATAGCGGATTTGATATATAGGTCCACAGATGCTGGATGTAGTTTGTTGGATCCACGGCATGTTGAGAATCAGGTAAAATCATTTACCGTAAACCAGCTCAGCTGGCGTACAACCAAATCCTTCTTTTATGGTGCAGCAAATTCCAAGAAGGATAAAGAGTAAGATTTCCAACCAGTTGCTGTTGTTGACATAAGCTCTGAGAGCAGATTATAATTGCCGATGGAAATGTTCCACCATACGGGTTAGCTGCAGAGTGGTAAGCCATCGTGCGTGTTCGGTTATAGCCTAGGAAGCGTCTAAATTTGTTAAAACGGTTCGATTCGAACTGGCCTCCTCTGTTTGTTGTGATGGTAGAAAGTGTGCGATAACGAGAAATTCAATGCTGGAAAAGCATCTTGGCAATAGATTCGGCTGTGGTATGAGGCAGTAAAATGGCTTCAAACTACCGGGATAATCTGTCCACACAGGTCAAAACGCGAGTGTAACCTTAAGAAGGATGCAGTGGTTCGGCAATGTCGATGTACACATGCTGGAAACATGCATCTGGTTCTGCGAAGGTTTCCAAAAGAGTTCTGATATGGTGATGAATTTTTTGCCTTCTGACACTGGACGCCACGCCAGCTCAATTCCCTGACATCCTTGTTGACACCAATCCAGACAAACCGGACTGGAGTTGGCACCTGGATATGATAGGTTGTAGAGAGCATAAAAAACGAACAAGAGCGTTCGTGACCTGTAGATACATTACACCAAATGCGGCCAGGAGAAAAAGGTAGAGGAAAGAATTTGAAAGACAAAGAAGAAGATGGAGAATTTCGGAGTTTGGTTAGCTCTTCGTCCGTCTATTGAGCGGTGGCAATATTTCAGTGGTTGATAGAAGCAGAGGTGTGCAGAGAATTTAAGTGTGCACGAGGAAGGACATCGACTGCAGAGTTGACTGAACTATTAATATGGCGAATATTCGTAGTATATTGTGATATATAATCCAGTTGGCGCACTTTTCTAGGTGAGTGGTGGTCAGGCTTAGAATATAGAATGTGCATGAGAGGTTTGTGGTCCGTGTAAATAGAGAGCACGGAACCTTCCAGCATGTGCCGAAAATATGTCACATTGAGGTACACTGCTAAATGTTCTTGATGGAATATGCTGTACTTCATTCGGCCGGTTTGAGGCATCTAGAGAGGAACGAAATCGACTGACATGCCTCGTCTATACATTACTGCAGGACGCCACCGACTCCGACATCTGATGTATCGACGATAGACAGAATGGTGCGTCGGGCTTGGGATGAACCAAAAGTGTAGCATCTTGATTTTAAGAAAGGGAGCTGCTTGTGCATCATCGAAAGTGCTCAGCTGGTTCTTCCGTTTGCACTGCAGTATGGTGTATGTTAGCGGCTGGAAAAGCTCTGCACAGCGAGGAATTACCGGCGGTAATAATTTATCAGGCCGAGGAACTCACGTATTTTCTTCAATGACGTATATGGGGGGAAATCTAAAATCGACTTAACCTTTCTGCGGAGATGGCGGATTCCTTGTTCGTCGATGCAGTGCCCCAGAAAATAAAGAGAAGAAACGCCGAAAAGGCAGTTGTTGGGGTTGATGCTGACACCAAACTAAGAAAAACACTCAAAAAGCAATCGCAGGTGCCTTTCATCAATATACGCGTAGACGAAGGGTAAACCAGGTACTGCTGTGTCGATGAAACGCTGTTTGATGCGGCATTGCGTAAACCGAATGGCATCCTAAGAAACACGAAGAGGTCGAAAGTAGTCTTAATGGCCGTTTTCGGAATGTAATCCGGTTCAAAAGGATTCTGGTTGTACGCCCGCACAAGGTCGATTTTAATATTTAATTGTAATATCAATTGCAATTGCAATAGTTATTACATTTGTAAACATAAGTTTCCCCTTTGTTAGTGTACCCTTCCCTTTTTTCTAGTGAACCCCACTTTGTGTGGCTTTTCATCATAATATAGTATATTCTGGAGGCGTGTGGCTTAGTGGTTAAGTTTTCGGTTCATGATCGTGAGTACGATTCCTGCCCGTATCAGGCTGCACGTTGTGTCCTTGAGCAAGACGCTTTACTTTACTTTGCTCCAGTGGTTTGAGGATGTATCATCCCTTTCTATTGTATTAACGACATCGAAAGCTCTAGTAACAGAAGAAAATGTCCTGTGGCTGAGGCCGTCTCTCGTTTATTGACACCAGGATAAGACGAAGCCGCCCTTTGCTTGATTATCTCCAACATCACGTTCCTTTTGGGCAATAAAAATCATTTATGTTTTTATCTATTTTTAGTGTAACCCAGACAACTCCCATCAACAACTTTCTGGATATTGAATTCTCTACAGAACAAAGAACGAAATATGCAAATGTAGAAGACTTGCTATCACATCGTATGGGTTTACCAAGAAATAACTACCTAAGACTAAATCTCAACTTCACAAGAGAAACCATTCCGGAGTAAGTAGACTATCGTATTTTAACGACATTAGAACATCGGATGGAATGCTTCTTTAGTTTGTTATTGCTCACTACATATCTCTGTATGTTGCTACGTGAAGTAGCATTATCTTGTAGCTCTGACACGCATTCTGTATCCTAAGATTTCTTTTTCAAGACGAGAGCGTGTATCCTTTGAGGGAGATTTTCTTACAACTATATCTAGCAGCTCGATTGACTAAGTAGAAGGTTGATCTCTGGTTGTTACTTTGTAGCTATATATATATATATATATATATATATATATATATATATATATATATATATATATATATATATATATATCAGATAGATAGATAGAGAGAGAAGTACGGTAGCAGCCGACGTGTATGATAAAATTATATATTTATGAATACAGAGTGTGTAACCGAGACTGCACCAATGTGTATAAATATATACCAATATCTAATATGTGAGCATGTAAACATGCTAGAAAATACGAGGTTCCCTGTGTATTGAAAAAATGATAAACATCTTAAATCGATTTTCATATCATTTTGGACCTTCGTCAGAAGACGTGTATATCATCCAATCAACCACACGGAAATATCTATTAGATGTGTATATATACACCCATTCGCTCTTAGTACTATTCTGAAATAGGGGTACTAAATTGCATATAATTAGCGCTCGTGTGGGTAATTAATTATGATATATATTAAGAAGTGTGCTAACAGCTGAAATATATGATAAAGTTATACCTGTATAAATATAGTGTGCGTAACCACGACTGCACCAACATGTATAAATATATACACATATATATTATGTAGGCATATAAGCATGCCAGAAAATACGAATTTGCCTGAAAATTGAAAATAATAGTTAAGAAAATCAAGCAAAGTATTCCTAGAGATGTGAAAAAGTGGGCAGAATTGCATGTGAGGAATCTAACCCAACATCTCTCGGATGCTAAATAGCATCTACCCACCGATTCTGTCCTTTTAAAAGATCTGAAGCCTGTAAATACACGTGTAAGCAAAGCATGTTGTTTCACTCAACATCGATTACATGTGTAAAAATTGCAAATGCCCTCAACTTGATGATAACATTTTATCCTCAATTGATTTTATTAGCACATTGTTTTTCATAAACCCTTCTTATCACTACACACTAACACCCACACATGTACCAGAGTTATATTAAAAGGACACCCCTGATGAGAATGACCAATTTGAAAATTGTTCTTAAGCAAGAAACTCTAGTATTCTGATCAAACTCTTAATCTATAATGGGTTACTGCAACTACGATTTGTAAAACCTTTGAACGATATAGTAATAACACCAGCCTGCATTGAGAAATGCTGAATACGAAACAAGATATGTATATGTCAGTTTGCCATGTATTTTATATAATATAAGACATTTATATATAAAATATATATATTTTCAACAGATACGTTAAATATTTCGAAGAATATAAAGATTTCCGAACTAGTTTTATTTACAACAACATCATGTATGGCCTGGCAACTTATATTACTGAGAAACTGGCGAACACAACATGGGAAAATGCGGTTTCAGAGAAGATTCTTTGGCCGTTAGAAATGTTTGACACGATGTTTAGCACAAGATCTGATGAAAATTGGGAAAATATTGCAAGGTCCTACGTAGAACAAGATGGCAAGAAACTCGTACAGGTGCCAACTTTCTTCAAACGGTACGTATATTATTTTCTATATTTTTGTTACACTTTTACTGGTTTCAGTCATCAGAGTGTGGCCATGATGTAGCACTAGTTTTAAAAGAGATCAATCGACCATATTGACTCCAGTACTTATTATTCTTTTATTTGTTCAAGTCAGGAAATTATTTTATCGAAAGCGTTTTTGTAAAGCCGCTGCATTACAGGACATAGGCACAGATACGGTCCTAAACAGGGTTGTTTTTGTTGCTGTTGTTGTTGGTGGTGGCGGTGGTGATGTTAATGAGAGATTGATAGTTATGATGGGGATGGTGATGATAATGATGGTAATGATGATGATGATAGTGATGGAGAGGAGGATTCTCCAGCTAGATCATTAATTGAGGATTTTTCGCATTTCCGTATTCGTTCTTTATGCTTAGTTTAGAAAAATAACGTCATTAAAAATCCATAATTACTAGGGTTTTATGATGGATTCAATCCTTTTAAATTGGTGCCCCAGCATGGCCACAGTCTAGTGTCTAAAACCTATAAAAAAAAAGAATATATACAAAGAAACGAAAGATTACTATATTACGAACAACTGACTCTCAATTTTTTGCATCTTTACAGGAGATGGGCTAACATAGGCGGTTCCGGTGCAATGCAGTCTTCCGCTAATGATATGTCGAAATGGATGCGATTTCTCTTCAACGGAAACACCTCGTTTCTCTGCAATCTTTTCCGCATTCGTAATTCTGGAATGCAAACCAAGAATGTGTTCCGTAAACCAGACATGCCTATCTCTTACATCAATGAACAATATGCACTTGGATGGAAGCGAGGTTATTATAGAGGTTAGTTCAGAGGTTTTATCTTGCGTTGTGAAGATGCATATCTTAGATATTCGTGTGCTCGGCTCACGGTCGTAACTCGTGAGTTCAATTCCCGGTCGTGCGTCGTTTTATTTCACGTTGCTCCAATCCACCCAGCTAGGAAAAAAATGAGTTGTACCTGCAATTCCAAGGATCAGCCTAGTTAGATACTCTCAAGATAAATCTCCCGGCAAACTAAGTTTACAGTTTTATACCCCACCCCTGAAAACACCCTTGGTTCGTTCATATAATACTGCAGATTTCATATTCATACTAAAATTTTCAAATAAGGTTCCAAACATCAGGTTCATAAAGATAAAGTTAGTTATTTTACTATAAATTATTTTTTAATTATTATTTTTAAAATATTTTAAACACACTGGCTGTCTAGTTTATTAGATCTATGGTAACAAAACGGTTAATGTCCCACAAATATTTCAAGAGGAAGCTGTTTCCTTCATCGAACAACTGAAACTGCCATCGTCAGAACCGACTTCGGACCAATACATATTTGTTTTATTATATTGTATAGTCTGGACCGTAACTCCCGAGGAAGTTGTTGGGGCGGCATAATGATATAGGGCCTTTCTGGGGGCATTTTAAAACCTAGCGGAACCCTTCTCCTCTTTAGGTCTGAATACAGCAGATTCCTTCTAGAGAAGGACAGAGATTGAGGGAAAGTAAGTTAGAAAGAGATATAGAAGAAGGATCGACCCCAGTACTAGACTAGTACATTTGTATCGACCCCGAATGGATGAAAGGCAAAATTGACTTCGGTGGGATTTGAACTGAAAAAGCAGAGAGCCGAAAGGAATACCGCAAATCATTCTATCCGACGCCCTAAAGACTGCCAATCCGTCGTTATATTATTCATTTATTGTTATTGGGTCGTCAAGTATGAAATTTGTAGAAAAGAAATTTCTACAAATTTCATACTTGACGACCCAATATAATATTCATTTTAAAAAGAAAGACACGGTTTCGATCTCAAACTAAGAGTTTTTTATATTGCAATCTGTTAACCTTCAACAACAGGTGTTTGCAATTTTTGTTTGTCTTGTTATAGTTTTTTTTTCAATTATTTACTAGTGCGTTAGGAGTTACTGTTTATAAATTTACTTTAATTTTATTATTTCTATTTATTTGTTTGTTTGTTTGTTTTACAGGATATCCTATTGTAGTCCATACTGGGACAAGTTGGGGAGATAATTCGGTTTTGACCTTATTTCCAGAAGAAAAACTCGGAGTTTTCGTCACCCTTACTGGTTCGGATTACAGGCATACGAAAAGGATATTATTAATGCAATACGTGGCTGATCTATTCCTTGGTGTTGAACCCTGGATGAACGCGACTTCCATCAAGGATTTCAATCCTCCGAAACCTAAATACAAATGTAGAAATATGTCTAGAAAGAGAAACCCTGTTAATATAATTCCCAGAAATTTTACTAATTTCGCTGGAACTTATAGTCATCCTTTATGGGGAAATATTGATATGACGTACGACAATTCATTGGGAAAACTGTTGTTAACTTACGGATTTGCAACGTTTCAGTTAATTCCAAATAATCGTACGCTTAATACTTTCAAAGCAAGAGGAGTTGGAAGAATGAGTTTCATGAGATTGTCTTCGGTGTATTTCGATTATAGCCCCAATAAAGGAATTGTATCCATTACTATCCCATCATTCGAGAAGTTAATGCCACCAACGTTTGTGAAAATTAATTAAAGAGCAAAGAAGAAAGTAAAGCAATATTCTAACCAACCACGAATAACTTGGAAGATTTTCAAATTTCATAGAGGCAATTGTACTAATACACACATACATCATTCACGCATAACATAAAATTCAATACGTATATATATATATATATATATATATATATATATATATATATATATATATATATATATATATATATGTATATATATATGTATATTTGTATATGTATATATGTATGTATGTATGTATGTATGTATGTATGTATGTATGTATGTGTGTATGTGCTAGGAAAACCGAGGAAGTTTCGTTGACATGTATAAGATTTTTATTGTATATCGACCCGTTACGCGCGTTTTGCAGAGGATTGGTTCAAGGTCACCCATAGGAGTTATGGACCCGACTCCATTATCGATATGCTCCTCAGACTGGCATTGTCACATCGCTAATATGAAGAGCAGATCGATAATGGAATCGGGTAACAGGTCGATAAACAATAAAAATTTTTTGCATGTAAACGAAATTTCCTTGAAAATTTCTCGTTTTTGTAATATAAACATTCTGCTGTGTATAGAGTGCTTGTTTTGGTACCACCACCACTAATTCATTGAATCACTCACACACGCACATGCACACGCAGACATACACACATACACACATACACACATATATATATATATATATGCATACAGCTTTGATAACTTTCGGCTAATATTGATCCAGGTCATGTCTAACTTGTAGACCAGCTGTAGCACAACCTGGCAATATATATATATATATATATATATATAAACTGGGATTTACAGAGGCGCTTGAAACGTTGCGATCCAAACTCAGACGTCGCTATAAATAATAACATATCTGGTATTGAGTGTAGTTATGATATCTTTTTCTCGTTAATAACGAGGTAGGGGTTATCAATTTCCACATAGTTGACCTCCACCCACTCTCACTTGATAATTGTTTTTTTTTTACTCTCGCAATAAACATCTCTACATTTAGTATTGTTGTTGTTTGTTTGTTTGTTCTACTATGCCAGGATGGACATTTACAGCTTCTATATAAACCAGCTTTACTACAGCCACCACCTCTCGTAACCACCTGGTTCCATACCAGCAACCAGGTGCATTCGGCAACTAGTCCAGGCTAGGCTTCACTGCTCGTCAAGCCGAAGAGTGCAAACTATCGAAATATCGGTTGCTCTCTGATAGGTTCGTGATCGAAATTGTAGCAGTGGAGACTTCCAGCGTTCTTGGGGGCGAATTTGGCCACACAGAAAAGTTAGCACCGCCAGTTGGAGTGACTATTCCAACACCCCTCCTTCATCATACCCCATTCTGTCTACTGCGAATGCGAGACTGCCTGCAGAAATAAAAGGGAAAGAAGGGGAGAGGAATGGGGAGTGAGGAGGTGAAGGAGGAATGGAAGACATAGGGGTAAAGAAGGTGAATAGAGATAAAGAGGGGGAAAGTCGAAGAAAGAGAAGCAAAGAGGGCGAACGAGGGGACACGAGAGTGGGGAAAGAGGGGAGGAAACTGTGGAGAGGTGAGAAAGGTGAGTGGGGAGAATGAAGGCGGTGAGGAAACAGAGGGGAGTGGATAAAGTGGCAGGAAAGGGGGTAAGAAGTTGTAGAGGGGAAGAAGAGATAAAATGGGGAAAGAAGGAAATGAGGGAAAGAGGAGAGAAATGGGTAAGAAGAGGAACAGGGATAAAAGAAGAGGGGCAGGGGGAAAGAGGGATAAGTGTGCTAAGTGGTAAAGAGGAAAGAGTGATAAGTGGGGGAATGAGGGAGGGAAGTGGTAAAGAAGCGAAGAAAGGATAAGTAGGAAGGGGGGAAATAGGTTGAAATTGTGGGAAAGGGAGGCCAGCGACGAGAGTGAAGAAGGGGGTGAGGGGGATAATGGCAGACATAGTGGGGGGACGTCGAGGAAAAGGGGGAAGTGAAGGGAGAAGAGAAGGAGAATTAGGAGAATCGGGAAAGTCAGGAAGGTGAAAAATGTGAGGGGAATGTAGAAGAGAAGGAGGGGTGAGGAAGGGAAGAATAGGAGGAGAGAGGAAGTGGATGAAGGGGAGGAAAGGGGAAGGGGAGAAAGGTTTGGAATGTCTGACATAGGTGTAAGTGGTAGAAAGAGATATAAAGAGGTGGAAAGAGGAGGGAGTAGGGGAAGAATGTGAAGAACCGGTAAAGAGGGGAAAACAGAAGGAAAGAGAGGAAATGTTAAGGGAAAGGGAGGGGGAAATGAGGAGAGTGAGGAAGGGGAGGACTGGCTAGAAGGAGAGAACAAAGAGGAGAGGGGCGTAGGTGAGAAAGAGATGGATAAAAAGGGGAGAAAGGAGAGGAAAAAGGAGACGAAGTGGGAGGAAACAGTTGAAAGAGGGGGAATATCGGGAAGAGGAGCAGTGTGAGAAGATGAGATAAAGAAAGAAAAAAGAGAAAGAGGGGGAAATAGAAGGAAAGGCCGGAAGGTGAAGTAGGGAAGAAATGGGAGGAATGGGATGAATGAAGAAGATGGGGAAGAAGGGGAAGGAACGGAGCAATTGTGTTAAAGAGAGACGAAGAGGGGGTAAGGGGAGGAAAGGAAGGACGAGCAGGGGAGAAAGAGGAGGAAGGGAAGGAAAGAGTGGGAACTGGGGTAAGATAAGAAAGATGAGTTGGAAAGGGAGGTAAAGTGTGGGAAAGAGGACAAGATTGGGAACGAGGAAAAAAGGAGAAACAGAGGCAAATAAGGAAAAGGGAGAAATAGGGAAAACAGAGGCAAAGTGGGAAAAGAGGCAGAATAGGTGAAACAGAGGCAAAGAAAGAAGAGGGAGAAATATGGGAAACACGGGCAAAGAACAAAGTGGGAAAATAGGGAAACAGAGGCAAAGAAGGAAGAGGGAGAGATAGGGAAAACAGAGGCAAAGTGGGAAAAGTGGGAGAAATAGGGGAAACAGAGGCAAAGAAGGAACAGAGGGGAGAGAGATAAGAGAGGTTAAGAAGACGTTAGAAAGGAAAGGGAGAGAAGTCACGAAGTGAAGGTGTCGATGGGGATGAATGTGGAAACGGGAGGAAGGGGAGGAAAGGCAAAATGAGATGAAAGGGGATCGATTGATGGAAAAGGGGATGAAAAGTGGAAAATAAGTGGAAGGGTGAGGCAGGGGTGGCCATAGAGGTAAGATGGATAGAGCAAGGAGTGCAATGGAAACAAGGATAGAAAGCACAACAAGGAGAGTAAGGAGGGTAAGGAAAGTAAAGAGAACAAGGAGAGTAAAGAGAGCAAGAAGAGCAAGGAGTGTAAATAGAGTAAGGAGAGCAAGGAGTGTAAAGAGAGTAAAAAGAGCAAGGAGTGTAAAGAGAGTAAGGAGAACAAGGAGAGACTGAGAGCAAGGAGAGTAATGGGAGCAAGGAGAGCAAGAAGCAGTGAGGAGAGTAAGGAGAGCAAGGAGTGTAAAGAGAGTAAAAAGAGCAAGGAGTGTAAATAGAGTAAGGAGAACAAGGAGAGACTGAGAGCATGGAGTGCAATGGAAACAAGGATAGAAAGCACAACAAGGAGAGTAAGGAGGGTAAGGAAAGTAAAGAGAACAAGGAGAGTAAAGAGAGCAAGAAGAGCAAGGAGTGTAAATAGAGTAAGGAGAGCAAGGAGTGTAAAGAGAGTAAAAAGAGCAAGGAGTGTAAAGAGAGTAAGGAGAACAAGGAGAGACTGAGAGCAAGGAGAGTAATGGGAGCAAGGAGAGCAAGAAGCAGTGAGGAGAGTAAGGAGAGCAAGGAGTGTAAAGAGAGTAAAAAGAGCAAGGAGTGTAAATAGAGTAAGGAGAACAAGGAGAGCACGGAGAGCTAGGACAGTAAGAGGGATACGGAGAAAGTGATCGGTGTGCAAGGAAGAAGTCTGTAAGAGAGCATGGAGAGCAAGTGATGTGTGTGTAAAAATACTAGGAGAGCAAGGATAGCAGGTAAAGCATGGAAAATGTGTGTAAGAGTGCAAGGAGAGCAAAGAAAGCAGCGACCATAAGGAGAGCAAAGAGGGGACGTTGTGCAGGAAAGAAGAGGAAAGAGTGGGGAAGTCAGGGAGAACGAGAAAAAGGGAAGGAAAGAGAAAGAATTAGAGGGAAACAGAGGTGAGATAGAGGGAAATGGGAAAAGGCGGTAATATGAGGGGGAAAAGAGGTAGAGGGAAGAAAAACTTCAACCTAGAAATATGTACCTTCTACCTAGAAATAGGTACGATCCACCTAGAAATATGTACCTTCTACCTAGTAATATGTACCATCCAGCTAGAAACATGTACTATCTATCTAGAAATATGTACCTACTACCTAGAAATATTTACCTCCTACCTAGAAATAAATACCCTCTACTAGAAATATGTACCTTCTGCCTAAAAATATGTAACTTCTACCTAAAAATATGTACCATCCACCTAGAAATATGTACCATCTACTTACATATAAGTACCTTCTGCCTAGAAATATGTACCATCTACTTACATATAAGTACCTTCTGCCTAGAAATATGCACCATCTACCTAGAAATATGTACCTCCTACCTAGAAATATGTACCATCTAACTAGAAATATGTACCTCCTACCTAGAAATAAGTACCTCCTACCTAGAAATATGTACCTTCTACCTAGAAATATGTACCTCCTACCTAGAAATATGTACCTCCTACCTAGAAATATGTACCATCTACCTAGAAATATGTACCATCTACCTAGAAATATGTACTTTCTACCTAGAAATATGTACCTCCTACCTAGAAATATGTACCATCTACCTAGAAATATGTACTTTCTACCTAGAAATATGTACCATCTACCTAGAAATATGTACTTTCTACCTAGAAATATGTACCTCCTACCTAGAAATATGTACTTTCTACCTAGAAATATGTACCATCAACCTAGAAATATGTACTTTCTACCTAGAAATATGTACCATCTACCTAGAAATATGTACTTTCTACCTAGAAATATGTACCATCTACCTAGAAATATGTACTTTCTACCTAGAAATATGTACCTCCTACCTAGAAATAAGTACCTCCTATTTAGAAATAGGTACCTCCTACCTAGAAATGTATACCTCCTACCTAGAAATATGTACCATTTAGCTTTTACTGTAGCTTTTAATGTGTTTATTATCGGCTCTATATTTTCTACGGATTGCATTGTACAGTGTTTTGGCCACTACATCATGCCTTATAGATAGATAGTACCGCGATGACATCTTTGGACAGTTGCTTATAACATGGGTGACATCTTCAATGTTAACTCAGCAGAGTCTGCACTTGTTATCACATCTAGGTGTTTTGCCTGCATCCCTATCTCTTTTGTGAATCAGGTATTTCGTATTGATTTCCTGTTCTTGGATTGCAAAAACGTATTCTTCAAAGTGGGAGCCAATATAGCGGTTGTTGGTCCAAGATAGTATGTATGTATGTATGTATGTATGTATGTATGTATGTATGTATGTATGTATGTATGTATGTTGTTTTTTTTCTTAAGGCCCGGTCGCTGGTGATGGTGATGGCGGCGGTGGTGGCGGTGGTGGCAGTTGATGTTGTTGTTGTGTTGTGTGCGTGTGTGTGTTTTGTTATTTTGAGTTTTTTTTTTGTTTGTTTGTTTTTTTGTTGTTGTTTTTTTTTATCTTTTGATGCCGCTGTTGTTGTTGTTGTAAATGTTAATTTCAGTTCATTCTGAAGCTGTTGTTGCTGTAAACATTAGTGCCGGTGTTGTTGTTGTAGATGTTGGGGTTGAAATCAGGTCGTTTGACTGAGTGATGTATATACACACATATACATATATATATATATATAAACACATCCAACAGAGAGTAATAATTTTTCTGCTTTTGGCACGGATCCAGCGGCTGGCCCAGCGCATCACTGGTACTCTCTTTTGTTGACTCCGTGGGGATGAAAGGCAAGGTTGACCTCGGCGATGTTTAATCTCAGAGCGTGGAGAGCCATAACTCTATGCTGTAAAGCAATTATAATAATACTGGACTGTAATACGATCGGCTTCAACTATACAAACTCTTGAAAGTCAACAGTTGACATAATCTTGTAATCTTGTATCAGTAATGACGGTAATATATATATATATATATATGTGTGTGTGTGTGTGTAAGTGAGTAGCGTATGTGTGTTTGTTTGTATGTATAAGTGTTGCTGTGTGCGCGCGTATGTATGCGTGTGTGTGCGCGCATATGTATGCGCGTGTGTGTATGTCGTACGTATAAGTGTTAATAAGAGAGTTTTTTTTTTGTTTTTTTTTGCGCGCGTGGACATAGAAATAATCGGGCTGGATGCCCGATCGCGCAGTTAAACCACTGGGAGTGAAGAACCCCTAGCCCTTGTCAGGGCATTCTTCTAGGAGAAGGCATCTCAGGAAACTGGGTTAACTCCGACATAAAACCTGCGGCTCAGTAGTTACCGATGATGTTGATCTTTTCTTCTTTTCGGGTTATAGCTACTGTCGCTCAGAGAGTGGGATTGGCTCAGTGCACAGTCTTTCCTCACTTTAAAAATATTCGTCACGCACAGGCATTGCACGAGTGCATTAATAATTATTAATAGTGTACTATTATTATTATTATTACTATTATTATTACTTTTTTTTTTTTTTTTTTTCAATTCATTGATGTTCCAGAACAATATAAAAGAGATAATTGGCAATTTAGGTTCTGGAACAAAAAAGATAATTGGCAATAAGGGCAGGGGCCCCAGGTTATCACAGCATGGGCCCGCTCGTCATCGTGCCATTGTAATAGAGCCAAACAAGGCATTTAGTCTTGGCTGCTGGAACGTACGGACGCTGCTTGACAGGGATTCCTTGGAGCGTCCTGAACGAAGGACCGCTCTTGTTGCATAGGAGCTTCGACGTTACGATCTTGACATCGTGGTTTTATCTGAGACGAGGTTAGCTGGAGATGGTTATCTTACAGAATTTTGTGGAGAATATACATTCTTCTTGAAAGGAAAAGATGAATGAACCAGAAGAGAGGCTGGGGTAGGATTTGCTGTTAAGACTGTGCTTGTGAATAAATTAGAAGAATTCCCAGTAGGGATTAGTGAGCGTCTTATGTCCATGAGAATTCCGCTGGACAAAGAAAGATATGCGATCCTGGTGAGCGTGTATGCTCTAACTATGAATTCTGTCGATGAAGAAAAAGTGTCCTTTTACCATGCCTTGAAATGTGTTTTAAGAAATATCCCTCAGGCAGACAAAGTCATCGTGCTTGGTGACTTTAATGCTAGAGTGGGTAGGTATTTTAACATATGGAATGTAATCGGAAAAAAGGTGGGAAAGTGTAACAACAATGGTATGCTCCTGCTGCAGATGTGTGAGGAGCTGGATCTGTGTGTTACCAACACCATGTTCCAACAAAAGAACAAATTCAAGACCACATGGATGCATCCTGCATCTAAGGAATGGCATCTAAGGAATACGTCCTAGTCAGGATGCGTGACAGACAGGGTGTGCAGTGTGTTCGTGCTCTTCGTGGAACTGAGTGCTGGACGGACCACCACCTGGTACGCGCAAAAGTGAAACTAATCACTAAATGTAAAATCCGGGCTCCTGGTTTTGCCCTGCCCAAAAGATTGAATGCTGCTCGTCTTAAGGATAAAAATGTGAAGAGGACATTGGAAGAAGAGATGCAGGCTGCAGATCTTGGTGAGGATTGGCCGACCATTAAAAAGTAGGTTTATGATGTAGGCATGTTCTGGGATTGGTGCAGAGAAAACATCAGGACTGGTTTAATGAGAATGATGTGCATATAGAAGACTTGTTGGCTGATAAGAGGCGTGCTCTGTCACGCTACTTGACGGCAAAACCACAGGAGAGGAATACGTTGCATGAGGAACTCAAGGATGTAAAATCACGTGTTAGGCGGAGTCTTTCTCAGATGAAGGATCAGTGGTGGAGTGAGAAGGCTGGTGAGATACAAACTGCGTCAGATTCCAATAACACAAAGCTGTTGTACAGTCTCTTGCGTGAGGTTTATGGACCGTCTTCTTCTCTGGTGACACCGCTTCGCAGCAAGGATGGCAAAGAACTTCTTCGTGACTCACAAGGAATTCTACGAAGGTGGCGAGAGCACTTTGATGGTCTTTTGAATCAGCCGTCTGTCGTCAGTAAAGATTTCCTCAATCTCATTCCAGAAAGTCCTGTGAAAGTAGCTCTCGCAGAACCTCCGACGCTTGTGGAGGTTGCAGTGGCTATCTCGAAGCTGAACAGTGGAAGGTCTCCAGGTATGGATGGCATACATGCTGAGCTCCTACAATATGGTGCTTAGAGACTCCTGCAACATCTTTACTCTTTGTTTGGCAGGATATGGGCTAATGAATCCGTACCTGAGGACTGGAGAGATGCAGTAATGGTGGTCTTGTACAAGGGAAAGGGTAACAGGAATGATTGTGGGAACTACAGAGGTATATCATTGCTTTCTGTCGTAGGGAAAGTTTTATGTAGGGTGCTTCTGGACCGTCTGCTGACACACATTGCAGATTGTGTTCTTCCTGAAAGTCAATCTGGTTTTCCTGCTGGGCACGGCACTACTGATATGATCTTCTCAGCTAGACAGCTCCAGGAAAAGTGCATGGAACAAGGCTTGGATCTGTATCAGGTTTTTGTCGATCTGACAAAAGCTTTCGATACTGTTAACAGAGATGCATTATGGAAGGTTCTCCAGAAACTTGGTTGCCCTGATAAGTTCCTTGCTTTAGTTAGGTCTTTCCATGACGACATGAAGGCTTGGGTTAATGTCGGAGGTAACTTGTCGGAGCCTATCTCAGTAAAAAATGGAGTGAAACAGGGGGATATTCCAGCACCGACCCTGTTTGCCATATACTTTGCAATGGTTTACTGTATTGCATTCAGGAATTGCGAGCATGGTGTTTACATCCGATATCGAACCTCAGGCAGCATATTTAACATCAGGCGCTTTGCTGCGAAGACAAAAGTATTTACATCAATCATAAGAGACCTCTTGTATGCAGCTGATTGCGATCTTGTAGCGCACACAGAGAGTGATATGCAGCACATTTTGAATGCATTTTCTGACGCTTGCACTGCCCTAGGATTGACTGTCAGAACAAGAAAACCGTCGTCATGTACCAACCTGCTCCTGGTAAGCAGTACACTGAACCAAATATCTATGTGTTTGGCAAACGACTTGGAGTGGTTGATCAGTTTGTCTACCTGGGAAGCACTGTCAATCGATACAGCAACCTTGACAGTGAAATCTCACTTAGGATTAGGAAAGCAAGTGATGCTTTCGGAAAGCTGGAAAGGCGACTCTGGGGTCGGCGAGACATATGCAGGAGGACAAAGGTAAAGGTGTACAGGGCATGTGTGCTCTCTTGTCTTCTTTATGCCTGCGAGACCTGGGTCACATATCGACACCACCTTAAGCAATTGGAGCGTTTCCATCAGATGTGTCTCAGACGGATCCATGGCGTTCACTGGAGGGACCACATCAGTGATGTCGAGATTTTGGAAAGCTCTATGTGTGACAGTATAGAAGCTCTTGTGCTTAAGCAACGACTCCGTTGGAGTGGTCACCTTGCCAGGATGAAGGATTCTAGAATACCAAAACAACTCTTTTATGGAGAGTTGGTTAAAGGAAAACGACAGCCACATAAACCAAAAAAGAGGTATAAGGATTCGTTGAAAGCCTCATTGAAAGACATTAACATCTCTGCTGATACATGGGAAAGCGTAGTTGCTGATCGTAATAAATGGAGAAAGACTCCGCATGAGGGTAAAGTTTCTTTTGAAACATCTCAAATCGCATACGAGAAAGTGAAAAAAGGATATAAGGAAGGGCATTTTTGTTGCATTTCCAGACAACGAAGGTACTCCTATGGCACTGACATGCTTCGCAGTCATAAAGTGAGACCAGTGGTTGACTACCAGGCTGCTGTCGAAGATGTTGCTCATCATACCTGTCAAGCATGTGGAAGAGAGTGTAGATCAGCAGGAGGGCTCAAACGACATGCGAAAGTACATGAAATCCAAAGACAGCCGGCTGTTGCCAGTGAATGTTTTGGTTGCCAACTCTGTGAAAGACACTTTAGATTATTGGCTGGGAAAAGAGGGAGAAATAGGGGTATAGGTAAGATGAAGGGTTAAATGTTATCTATATCCTTTTACAATTGCATGCTATTAGTCTTCGAAGGATCTTATTTATAAGCGATATAATTGAAATACCTTAATCAAAGAGTTGGTAGCTTCTCAGTGGTAGTAAACGCTTCTGACTTCCAGGTTATAAATAAATATCTCTTTAACGCTCAATCATCTATAAATATAATTTTATTCGTCGAAAAGGAATGTAGGAGTCATGTTACCATAATTCTTCGCGCGTCCGTATCATTTCCTGGTCAGCTCGGTCTGTCTGGTCTCTCGAGTGCTGTCTGAGGTTTTTTTTACCGGAGAGCGAGAGTGAGATTGACCATGTATTCATACGCAACTTCCCATCGGTCAGTTTGACCTTATTGCCTTTTAAAATGTTGCTATTGCGAGGTGCGACATAGTTCCACTTATTCACCGTCTGCTTAGACTGGAAGGCAGTCGATAAAATTGAGGAGAAATTGTCTGTAAAGGTAACATAAGTCATGCAAAGCAAATACAAAAATGAAGAAAAATTAGAAAAAAGAATAGTTCATACGTAAATTGTTTTACAAAGTTTATTGGGCCAATGGACTTTTTGTTTGCGGTGGTGTTTGTATTGACACATTGTAGGAGCGGAGAGTATGAGGCTCTGGTGTGAGAGCATCTGTGTAGGTCCGCTTTAGTCTGTCAATAGAGACTGTGTCTTTATGTCCATTAAAGTTAATGGTGAAATGTTTATCTGTACGTGCAAGTACGCGATAGGGTCCAGAATAAGGTGGAGTGAGAGGACTTCTCACTGCGTCATTTCTGACAAAAACATGGGTCCACGAGGCAATGTCCCTCGGAACCGAAGATTGAATGGTTTATTGCCTAGTGTTCATAGGAGACAGGACTTGAACATACGCACACAAGCGGGTCAATTATAGTGTAGGGTCCTGAGTAGCAAGGTCAACTGGGGCAAGCATCTGCCCTGGCAGAGATAATGTAGTGCAGTACAAAAGCTCGGCTGGAGAGAATCCAAGATCTTCTTTCATTGAGGTGCGGATACCACGTAATACTATGGGGTGGTAGTCGCTCCAATGTAGAGTATCCGGATAGGCACGCAATACGGCCTTTAACTGGCGATGAAAACGCTCTACCATTCCATTAGATGCAGGGTGGTAACTGGTAGTCCTGATGCGTTGAGCGCCGATGATATTCGATAGATCCCTGAAAAGTTGGGATTCAAACTACCTACTACGATCTGTAGTAATAGTGGTAGGAACCCCATAGCGCGATATCCATCCAGAAACCAGGGCTCGCGCTACAGATTCAGCAGTAATGTCACTAAGAGGAATGACTTCAGGCCATGGGTGAAACGGTCAATACAGGTCAGGATGTATGAACATCCACGACTGGCAGGCCAAAGTCCAACGATATCAATGTATATGTGGCAAAAACGTGCGTCAGGTGTCCTTATGTGCCGAGATGTGCGCGAATATGTTTATGCATCTTCGACTTTTGACAAGATAAACAGGAACGTGACCAAGCAGTGATATCACGTCTCATATTCGGCCAGAAGAATCTAGCTGAAATGAGTTTCACTGTGGCCGAAATTCCGGGGTGTGCCAAACTATGTAGAGAATCGAAAACTATTCGACGATGAGTCTCTGGTACCAGAGGGCGAGGTGAATCTGTCACACAGAATCTGAGAGTCCGAAGTGGGTACAGGCAGGTATTTAAATTTGCAGGTTGCAAATTCAGGTGAAGACAGATCCAATGACTATAGGGTGGGCTGTTCTGCAGCCATAAGATGTAAGTCAACAGTCGCAGGTGCTGACAAAGCATTGATGGGTAGGCAAGATGACGCATCCGCCGCTGTGTTTTGTTCACCCAGTATATGAAGAATGTCATTCGTAAACTGGGATATGAAGTCCAAGTGACGAGTTTCTCGAGGTAAGTATTTGTCCGGATTGGAACCGAGTGCGAACGTATGTGGACGATAGTCAGTATAGATCATAAACTGACGGCCTTCCAGTGAATGTCGAAAGTGTTTCACAGCAAGGAAAATGGCTAACAGTTCGCGGCCGAAAGTGCTATAGCGGGATTCGGCAGGCTTCAGCTGCTTAGACAAGAAAGCAAGAGGTTGAAGCTGTTGTTGGTGATGCTGTTGCAATACTGCATCTACCGCTGTGCTTGATGCATCAACAACCAGCGAAAACTGGGCACCAGACACAGGGTGAGCAAGCAGAGATGCTTTTGCTAAATTCTGTTTAGCTTTGGAGAATGCTTCAAGTTGCATGGGTCCCAAAGTGATTGGCTCGTTCTTCTTATTTCTGTTACACAGGAGATCCGATTGTGGAGCTAAGAGTTCTGCGCAATGCAGGATAAACCGACGATAATAATTTAGGAGGCCCAGGAACTGCCGCAGCTGTCGCAAAGAAGTAGGTGGAGGGAGTTCCTGAAGAGCCTTCACTTTCTCAGGAAGTGGGAATATTCCCTCAGAGTTTATCACATGGCCTAAAAAGACGAGTGAAGCAGCGCCAAAAATACACTTCGCAGGGTTAATGCGAACTTGGTACTGCTTAAATTGTTCAAACAGTTGGCGGAGGTGCGAGATAAGGTAGTAAACGTTTCTGACTTCCAGGATATAAATAAATAGCTCTTTAACGCTCAATCCTCTTTAAATATAATTTTATTTGTCAAAAAGGAATGTAGAGGTCATTTTACAATAATTCTTCGCGCGTCCGTATGATCTCCTGGTCAGCTCGGTCTGTCTGGTCTCTCAAGTGCTGTCTGAGGTTTTGTTTTTTTTACCAGAGAGTGAGAGTGAGATATACCATGTATTCATACGCAACTTCCCATTGGTCAGTTTGACCTTCTTGCGTATGAAAAAATGTTGCTATTGCGAGGTGCGACGTAGTTCCACTACAGGGGTAGGATGCGGTAATAAGAGGGAAAGGGAATAAAAGAAGAGGGGCAAGGGGAAAGAGGGATAAGTGTGCTAAGTGGTAAAGATGAAAGAGTGATGAGTGAGGGGGAATGAGGGAGGGAAGTTGTAAAGAAGCGAAGAAAGGGTAAGAAGGAAGGGGGAAAATAGGTTAAAAGTGTTTGGAGTAGTGAGGAAAGGGAGACCAGTGACGAGAGAAGAAGGGGTGAGGGGGGATAAGCGGAGAAATAGTTAGGGTACGTCGAGGAAAAGGGGGAAGTGAAGGGAGAAGAGAAGGAGAATTAGGAGAATCAGGAAAGTCAGGAAGGTGAAATGTGAGGGGAATGGAGAAGAGAAGGAAGGGCGAGGAAGGGAAGTATAGGGGGAGAGAGGAAGTGGATGAAGGGGAGGAAAGGGGAAGGGGAGAAAGGTTTGGAATGTCTGACATAGGTGTAAATGGTAGAAAGAGATATAAAGAGGTGGAAAGAGGAGGGAGTAGGGGAAGAATGTGAAGAACCGGTAAAGAGGGGAAAACAGAAGGAAAGAGAAGAAATGTCAAGGGAAAGGAAGGGGTAAAATGAGGAGAGTGAGGAAGGGGAGGAATGGCTAGAAGGAGAGAACAAAGAGGAGAGGGGCGTAGGTGAGAAAGGAGATGAAAAAGGAGTTGAAGATCCTGTTGTCATTCTATGAGAAGTCAAGAATGTCACGTCATCGGTATTTTTGGCCACTCATGGCCGTCCTATATTTGGTTACTTTCATTCGTCACCTATCAATTAAAGTTGTTTCTTAAATCGGAATTACTACTGTAGGAGGTAAGGGGTTGTATGATTGGACCGCTCGCGCCCCGTCGCTGCCTTCTCACCTGTAGGCGCCCTCACCCATGTCCATGTTTCGCGCCGGCGTGATAGAGAAGGGCACTTATACACCCACAGCGACCACGTACACACCTGCAACTGTATTATATGCGACAATCACAGTAGATATTGAATGTGCAGCGGATACTTAGAAAGAATTTTAAAAAAAAAGGAAAAACATTTAACAGAATGTTTCAGAAAAACAAAGCCGCAAAATACCTTAAAAAACACATTTCAAAAAGAAAAACCCAGTAAAAAGAACGTTTTTAAAAGAATACTTGAAATAGTCTTTCAAAAAAGTTAATTTAAAGGTATCTTTGATAAATATACACATATCTACACACACACACTTTACTCGGGAAAGCGTATATAAGCGTATAGTATATATACAGATATGTGCAGGCGCCTACAGGAGAAAAGGCAGCGACAGGGCGCGAACAGTTCAATCATACAACCCCTTACCTCCTACAGTGGTAATTCCGATTTAAAAAACAACTTTGATTGACAGGTGAACTCTCTATTTTATTCTATAATTCCCAATATTTTTCTTAAATTAACTTCAAATAATTTGGGATCATGGTTTATTTCACTATGTTATCACATAAAATAATATATATCTTCTATTGTTTCCTGCTGGTGATTCCCTTCTCAGCTTCTGCTCAATTTCTATATCCAAAGCAAAAAATGCCCCAAAGGGGGTTACATGAGAAGATTGAACTTTTCGCTAACACTTTGCTTCGAGTTGAAAATATGGTTGGAGCTGCTGTAGCTGTGGTCAAGAATGATCAAGTGGTATACTCACAAGGTTTTGGTCGACGTAATATAAACAGCGATGATAGAGTTAATAATAATACATTATTTGGTATAGCTTCTTTAACGAAACCATTTGCAGCAGCAACTCTAGTGAAGGTTATTGAAGATCAGAAAAAGTAAGTTAACATATTTTTTACACTTGCCTGATTTTTTCTGGTTTTCTTTTGTTATTTTTTAATCGTATGTTCAAGCATGAAAGGGCAGTGCCCATGGCTCTGATCCCCCGGGACTGCTGGTGGAGGGAGATTTTATATACAATTTATTTACTTTTATGTGACGAATTGACAGAATAGTTAGCTCGCTGGATTACATGGTTCGGTATTTGTTGTCTCTGCGATCTTTGTTGAAATCACGCCGCGATAACCATAGCCTTTTATCTTTTACGGGTGTCGATAAATAAAGTCTCAGTTCATTAGTGCTGGATTCTCTGCGATATATACTCCGGATCTGTTCATTCTCTGTTTAGATCCCACCTGTTGCCGCCGGAAAAAAAAACACGGTCGCGCTTCTGCTAGAAGATATAGACAGAATATAGCACCCGCAAAGTAAAAACTGATAGAAATATTGTTTTCTTGTTTTGATCTGACGATCGATTTTTATATTTAGTTGTCACCACAAAGCAATATGTTTCTAGTTGTGTAATTTTGAGAAGATATGCAAAACCATCACGAAAATGTATGTTACACTCTCTTCTGTATGTATACATGTATGTAAGAAGCAAGAAGGTAACCTCGATATATCTTGACCTGTTAGACATAGCAGTCGAACCCTTCTCAAATCACAAAATATTGGCTTATCTAGGTATGTATGAGACCCCGACACTACAACTAGACGTAGCAGAAATAACCAAATTTTCATTAAACCACACTTTACAGACTTGTATATATGAATGTGAAAGCGCGTGGTTTAGGGTGTTAGGTTCACGATCGTAATGTGTTGAGCTCAATTCCCGGTGGCAGTCTGTGTCATTGAGTAAGACACTTTATTTCCAGTCAACTAACAAAATTGAGTTTTTTTGGCAGTGTCATGTTGAATATATATATATATATATATATATATATATATATATATATATATATATATATATATAAATGTATTTATTTGTTCTCGCTCGTCAGTTCTTTCGTTGCTACGGACCCCGTTGCTGAATTACCGGTCGCTATCTTCAATTTGGAAAACCCCTTTAAATTGTATGTTATTACTCTGAGGTTTTATACATTGTCGAGTGCTTGGCTGCATTTCTGAATGCATTCGTCGGCTTAGCTGCGGCTCGAGCTTCGAATATGCTGTACGTCTATTTGTATTATATATATATATATATATATATATATATATATATATATATATATATATATATATATATATACTGGCATTTATAGAGGCGTTTGAAATGTTGCGATCCAAACTCAGACGTCGCTATAAATAATAACACATCTGGTATTGAGTGTAGTTATGATAATTTTTTCTCGTTAATAACGAGGTAGGGGTTATCAATTTCCACATAGTTGACCTCCACCCACTCTCACTTGATAATTGTTTCTTTTTTTACTCTCGCAATAAACATCTCTGCATCTAGTATTGTTGTTGTTTGTTTGTTTGTTCTACTCTGCCAGGATGGGGAGGGGGGACGTGAACAGTGCCCTCCTTCCACCGACATTTACAGCTTCTATATAAACCAGCTTTACTACAGCCACCACCTCTCGTAACCACCTGGTTCCATACCAGCAACCAGGTGCATTCGGCAACTAGTCCAGGCTAGGCTTCGCTGCTCGTCAAGCCGAAGAGTGCAAACTATCGAAATATCGGTTGCTCTCTGATAGGTTCGTGATCGAAATTGTAGCAGTGGAGACTTCCAGCGTTCTTGGGGGCGAATTTGGCCACACAGAAAAGTTAGCACCGCCAGTTGGAGTGACTATTCCAACGCCCCTCCTTCGTCATACCCCATTCTGTCTACTGCGAATGCGAGGCTGCCTGCAGAAATAAAAGGGAAAGAAGGGGAGAGGAATGGGGAGTGAGGAGGAGAAGGAGGAATGGAAGACATGGGGGTAAAGAAGAGGAATAGAGATAAAGAGGGGGAAAGACGAAGAAAGAGAAGCAAAGAGGGCGAACGAGGGGACACGAGAGTGGGGAAAGAGAGGAGGAAACTGTGGAGAGGTGAGAAAGGTGAGTGGGGAGAATGAAGACGGTGAGGAAACAGAGGGGAGTGGATAAAGTGGCAGGAAAGGGGGTAAGAAGTTGTAGAGGGGAAGAAGAGATAAAATGGGGAAAGAAGGAAATGAGGGAAAGAGGAGAGAAATGGGTAAGAAGAGGAACAGGGATAAAAGAAGAGGGGCAGGGGGAAAGAGGGATAAGTGTGCTAAGTGGTAAAGAGGAAAGAGTGATAAGTGGGGGAATGAGGGAGGGAAGTGGTAAAGAAGCGAAGAAAGGATAAGTAGGAAGGGGGGAAATAGGTTGAAATTGTGGGAAAGGGAGGCCAGCGACGAGAGTGAAGAAGGGGGTGAGGGGGATAATGGCAGACATAGTGGGGGGACGTCGAGGAAAAGGGGGAAGTGCAGGGAGAAGAGAAGGAGAATTAGGAGAATCGGGAAAGTCAGGAAGGTGAAAAATGTGAGGGGAATGTAGAAGAGAAGGAGGGGCGAGGAAGGGAAGAATAGGAGGAGAGAGGAAGTGGATGAAGGGGAGGAAAGGGGAAGGGGGAAAGGTTTGGAATGTCTGACATAGGTGTAAGTGGTAGAAAGAGATATAAAGAGGTGGAAAGAGGAGGGAGTAGGGGAAGAATGTGAAGAACCGGTAAAGAGGGGAAAACAGAAGGAAAGAGAGGAAATGTTAAGGGAAAGGGAGGGGGAAATGAGGAGAGTGAGGAAGGGGAGGACTGGCTAGAAGGAGAGAACAAAGAGGAGAGGGGCGTAGGTGAGAAAGAGATGGATAAAAAGGAGAGAAAGGAGAGGAAAAAGGAGACGAAGTGGGAGGAAACAGTTGAAAGAGGGGGAATATCGGGAAGAGGAGCAGTGTGAGAAGATGAGATAAAGAAAGAAAAAAGAGAAAGAGGGGGAAATAGAAGGAAAGGCCGGAAGGTGAAGTAGGGAAGAAATGGGAGGAATGGGATGAATGAAGAAGAGGAGGGAGAAGGGGAAGGAACGGAGCAATTGTGTTAAAGAGAGACGAAGAGGGGGTAAGGGGAGGAAAGGAAGGACGAGCAGGGGAGAAAGAGGAGGAAGGGAAGGAAAGAGTGGGAACTGGGGTAAGATAAGAAAGATGAGTTGGAAAGGGAGGTAAAGTGTGGGAAAGAGGACAAGATTGGGAACGAGGAAAAAAGGAGAAACAGAGGCAAAGAGGGAAGAGGGAGAACTAGGGAAACAGAGGCAAATAAGGAAAAGGGAGAAATGGGGAAAACAGAGGCAAAGTGGGAAAAGAGGGAGAATAGGTGAAACAGAGGCAAAGAAGGAAGAGGGAGAAATATGGGAAACACGGGCAAAGAAGAAAGTGGAAAAATAGGGAAACAGAGGCAAAGAAGGAAGAGGGCGAAATAGGGAAACAGAGGTAAAGAAAGAAGAGGGAGAAATAGGTAAACAGAGGCAAAGAAGGAAGAGGGGAATAGGGGAAACAGGGGCAAAGAAGGAAGAGGAAATATAGGGGAAGTCAGAGGCAAAGAAGGAAGAGGAAAAAATAGGGGAAACAAAGGCAAAGAAGGAAGAATGAGAAATAGGGAAACAGAGGCAAAGAAGCAAGAGGGAGAAATAGGTAAGCAGAGGCAAAGAAGGAAGAGAGAGAAATAGGGGAAATAGAGGCAAAGAAGGAAGGGGAGAAATAGGGAAATAGAAACAAAAAAGTAATAGGGAGAAATAGGAGAAATAGAGGTAAAAAAGGAAGAGGAAGAAATAGGGAACACAGGCAAAGAAGGAAGAGAGGGAAGAGAGAAAAGAGAGGTTAAGAAGACGTTAGAAAGGAAAGGGAGAGAAGTCACGAAGTGAAGGTGTCGATGGGGACGAATGGGGAAACGGGAGGAAGGGGAGGAAAGGCAAAATGAGATGAAAGGGGATCTATTGTTGGAAAAGGGAATGAAAAGTGGAAAAGAAGTGGAAGGGTGAGGCAGAGGTGGCAGAAGAGGTATAGATGGATAGAGCAAGGAGAGCAATGGGAAGAAGAATAGAAAGGGCAACAAGGAGAGTAAGGAGAGCAAGGAGAGTAAAGAGAGTAAGGAGAGCAAGGAGTGTAAAGAGAGTAAGGAGAGCAAGGAGTGTAAAGAGAGTAAGGAGAGCAAGGAGTGTAAAGAGAGTAAGGAGAGCAAGGAGTTTAAAGAGAGTAAGGAGAGCAAGGAGTGTAAAAGAGCAAGGAGTGTAAAGAGAGTAAGGAAAGCAAGGAGTGTAAAGAGAGTAAGGAGAGACTGAGAGCAAGGAGAACAATGGGAACCTGGATAGTAAGGAAGGCAAGAGGGTAAGGAGAGCAAGGAGGAGAACAAGGACAACAAGGAGAGCAAGGAAAGCAGGAATAGAAGGAGAACAAGGAGAGCAAGAATCAGTCAGGAAAGTAAGGAGAGCAAGGAAAGCAGAGATAGAAGGAGAGTAATGAGAACAATGGAAACAAGGAGAGCTAGGAGAGTAAGAGGGATAGGGAGAAAGAGATCAGAGAGCAAGGTGTGCAAGGAAGAAGTCTGTAAGAGAGCATGGAGAGCAAGTGATGTGTGTGTAAAAATACTAGGAGAGCAAGGATAGCGAGTAAAGCATGGAAAATATGTGTAAGAGTGCAAGGAGAGCAAAGAAAGCAGCGACCATAAGGGGAACAAAGAGGGGACGTTGTGCAGGAAAGAGGGGAAACGAGTGGGAAAGTCAGGGAGAAGAGAAAGAGGGAAGGAAAGAGAAAGAATTAGAGGGAAACAGAGGCGAGATAGAAGGAAATGGGAAAAGATATGACAGGGAAAATAGGTAGAGGGAAAAAAATCTTCAACCTAGAAATATGTATATTCTACCTAGAAATATGTACCTCCTACCTAGAAATATGTGCCTCTAACCTTGAATTATGTACCTCTTAGCTAGAAATATGTACCTCCTACCTAGAAATATGTACCATTTACCTTGAAATATGTACCGTCTACCTAGTAATGTGAACCATCTATCTAGTAATATGTACCATCTACCTAGAAATATGTACCTTCTAACTAGAAATATGTACCTACTACCTAGAAATATGTACAATCTACCTTGAAATATGTACCATCTACCTTGAAATATGTACCTCCTACCTTGAAATATGTATCTTCTACCTGTAAATATGTACCATCTACCTTGAAATATGTACCATCTACCTAGAAATATGTACCTCCTACCTATAAATATGTACCTCCTACCTAGAAATATGATCGAGCTACCATGAAATATGTACCTCCGACCTAGAAATATGTGCCTCTTACCTAGAAATATGTACATTCAACCTAGAAATATGTACCTGCTACCTAGAAATATGTACCCACTACCGAGAAATATGTACCAACCACCTAGAAATATGTACCTCCTACCTAGTAAATATGTACCATCTACCTAGAAATATGTACGCCCTACCTAGAAATATGTACCTCCTACCTACAAATATGTACCTCACTAACTAGAAATATGTACATCTTACCTAGAAATATGTACCTCCTACCTAGAAATAAGTACCTACTACGTAGAAATATGTACCTCCTACCTAGAAAAATGTACCTTCTACCTAGAAATATGTAACCACTACCTAGAAATATGTACCTGCTACCTAGAAATATGAACCAGCTATCTTGAAATATGTACCTTCTACCTATAAATAAGTACCATCTACCTTGAAATATGTACCTCCTACCTAGAAATATGTATCTTCTACCTGTAAATATGTACCATCTACCTTGAAATATGTACCATCTACCTAGAAATATGTACCTCCTACCTAGAAATATGTACCTCCTACTTAGAAATATGATCGAGTTACCATGAAATATGTACCTCCAACCTAGAAATATGTGCCTCTTACCTAGAAATATGTACATTCTCCCTAGAAATATGTACCTGCTACCTAGAAATATGTACCCACTACCGAGAAATATGTACCATCCACCTAGAAATATGTACCTCCTACCTAGTAAATATGTACCAGCTACCTAGAAATATGTACGCCCTACCTAGAAATATGTACCTCCTACCTACAAATATGTACCTCACTAACTAGAAATATGTACCTCTTACCTAGAAATATGTACCTCCTACCTAGAAATAAGTACCTACTACCTAGAAATATGTACCTCCTACCTAGAAAAATGTACCATCTACCTAGAAATATGTAACCACTACCTAGAAATATGTACCTACTACCTAGAAATATGAACCAGCTATCTTGAAATATGTACCTTCTACCTATAAATAAGTACCTTCTACCTAGAAATATGTACCTACTACCTAGAAATATGTACCTACTACCTAGAAATAAGTACCAGCTACCTTGAAATATGTTCCTTCAACCTAGAAATATGTACCTAGTACTTAGAAATATGTACCTACTACCTAGAAATATGTACCATCTACCTAGAAATAAGTACCTCCTACTTAGAAATATGTACCCACTACCTAAAAATATGTACATAATACCTAGAAATAAGTACCTCCTACCTAGAAATATGTACCTTCTACCTAGAAATAAGTACCAGCTACCTTGAAATATGTACCATCTACCTAGAAATATGTACCTCCTATATAGAAATATGTACCACCTACCTAGAAATAAGTTCCAGCTACCTTGAAATATGTTTCTCCTACCTAGAAATATGTACCATCTACCTAGAAATATGTACCAGCTACCTTGAAATATGTTCCTTCTACCTAGAAATGTGTACCGTCTACCTAGAAATATGTACCTACTACCTAGAAATATGTACCTCCTACCTAGAAATATGTACCAGCTACCGTGAAATATGTACTTTCTACCTAGAAATATGTACCATCTACCTAGAAATATGTACCTCCGACCTAGAAATATGTAACCACTACCTAGAAATAAGTACCTACTACCTAGAAATATGTACCTCCTACCTTGAAATATGATCCTTCTACCTAGAAATATGTACCTACTACCTAGAAATATGTACCATCTACCTAGAAATATGTACCTACTACCTTGAAATATGTACCTACTACCTAGAAATATGTACCATCTACCTAGAAATATGTACCATCTACCTAGAAATATGTGCCCCCTACCTAGAAATAAGTACCTACTATCTAGAAATATGTACCTCCTACCTAGAAATATGTACCTCCTACCTAGAAATATGTACCTTCTACCTAGAAATATGTTCCATCCACCTAGAAATATGTACCTCCTACCTAGAAATATGTATCTTCTACCTGTAAATATGTACCATCTACCTTGAAATATGTACCATCTACCTAGAAATATGTACCTCCTACCTAGAAATATGTACCTCCTACTTAGAAATATGATCGAGTTACCATGAAATATGTACCTCCTACCTAGAAATATGTGCCTCTTACCTAGAAATATGTACATTCTCCCTAGAAATATGTACCTGCTACCTAGAAATATGTACCCACTACCGAGAAATATGTACCATCCACCTAGAAATATGTACCTCCTACCTAGTAAATATGTACCAGCTACCTAGAAATATGTACGCCCTACCTAGAAATATGTACCTCCTACCTACAAATATGTACCTCACTAACTAGAAATATGTACCTCTTACCTAGAAATATGAACCTCCTACCTAGAAATAAGTACCTACTACCTAGAAATATGTACCTCCTACCTAGAAAAATGTACCTTCTACCTAGAAATATGTAACCACTACCTAGAAATATGTACCTGCTACCTAGAAATATGAACCAGCTATCTTGAAATATGTACCTTCTACCTATAAATAAGTACCTTCTACCTAGAAATATGTACCTACTACCTAGAAATATGTACCTACTACCTAGAAATAAGTACCAGCTACCTTGAAATATGTTCCTTCAACCTAGAAATATGTACCTAGTACTTAGAAATATGTACCTACTACCTAGAAATATGTACCATCTACCTAGAAATAAGTACCTCCTACTTAGAAATATGTACCCACTACCTAAAAATATGTACATAATACCTAGAAATGAGTACCTCCTACCTAGAAATATGTACCTTCTACCTAGAAATAAGTACCAGCTACCTTGAAATATGTACCATCTACCTAGAAATATGTACCTCCTATATAGAAATATGTACCACCTACCTAGAAATAAGTTCCAGCTACCTTGAAATATGTTTCTCCTACCTAGAAATATGTACCATCTACCTAGAAATATGTACCTCCTACCTAGAAATATGTACCATCTACCTAGATATATGTACCTACTACCTACAAATATGTACCTCCTACCTAGAAATATGTACCAGCTACCTTGAAATATGTTCCTTCTACCTAGAAATGTGTACCGTCTACCTAGAAATATGCACCTACTACCTAGAAATATGTACCTCCTACCTAGAAATATGTACCAGCTACCGTGAAATATGTACTTTCTACCTAGAAATATGTACCATCTACCTAGAAATATGTACCTCCTACCTTGAAATATGTAACCACTACCTAGAAATATGTACCTACTACCTAGAAATATGTACCTCCTACCTTGAAATATGATCCTTCTACCTAGAAATATGTACCTACTACCTAGAAATATGTACCATCTACCTAGAAATATGTACCTACTACCTTGAAATATGTACCTACTACCTAGAAATATGTACCATCTACCTAGAAATATGTACCATCTACCTAGAAATATGTGCCCCCTACCTAGAAATAAGTACCTACTACCTAGAAATATGTACCTCCTACCTAGAAATATGTACCTCCTACCTAGAAATATGTACCTTCTACCTAGAAATATGTTCCATCCACCTAGAAATATGTACCTCCTACCTAGAAATATGTACCATCTACCTAGAAATATGTACCATCCACCTAGGAATATGTACCTCCTACCTAGAAATATGTACCATCTACCTAGAAATAAGTACCTCCTACTTAGAAATATGTACCCACTACCTAAAAATATGTACATAATACCTAGAAATAAGTACCTCCTACCTAGAAATATGTACTATCTACCTAGAAATAAGTACCAGCTACCTTGAAATATGTACCATCTACCTAGAAATATGTACCTCCTATATAGAAATATGTACCACCTACCTAGAAATAAGTTCCAGCTACCTTGAAATATGTTTCTCCTACCTAGAAATATGTACCATCTACCTAGAAATATGTATCTCCTACCTAGAAATATGTACCATCTACCTAGAAATATGTACCATCTACCTAGATATATGTACCTACTACCTAAAAATATGTACCTCCTACCTAGAAATATGTACCAGCTACCTTGAAATATGTTCCTTCTACCTATAAATGTGTACCGTCTACCTAGAAATATGTACCTACTACCTAGAAATATGTACCTCCTACCTAGAAATATGTACCAGCTACCGTGAAATCTCTACTTTCTACCTAGAAATATGTACCATCTACCTAGAAATATGTACCTCCTACCTAGAAATATGTAACCACTACCTAGAAATATGTACCTACTACCTAGAAATATGTACCTCCTACCTTGAAATATGATCCTTCTACCTAGAAATATGTACCTACTACATAGAAATATGTACCATCTACCTAGAAATATGTACCTACTACCTTGAAATATGTACCTACTACCTAGAAATATGTACCATCTACCTAGAAATATGTACCATCTACCTAGAAATATGTGCCCCTACCTAGAAATAAGTACCTACTACCTAGAAATATGTACCATCTACCTAGAAATATATACCTACTACCTTGAAATATGTACCTACTACCTAGAAATATGTACCATCGTACCATCCACCTAGGAATATGTACCTCCTACCTAGAAATATGTACCATCTACCTAGAAATAAGTACCTCCTACTTAGAAATATATACCCACTACCTAAAAATATGTACATAATACCTAGAAATAAGTACCTCCTACCTAGAAATATGTACCTTCTACCTAGAAATAAGTACCAGCTACCTTGAAATATGTACCATCTACCTAGAAATATGTACCTCCTATATAGAAATATGTACCACCTACCTAGAAATAAGTTCCTGCTACCTTGAAATATGTTTCTCCTACCTAGAAATATGTACCATCTACCTAGAAATATGTACCATCTACCTAGAAATATGTACCTCCTACCTAGAAATATGTACCATCTACCTAGAAATATGTACCATCTACCTAGATATATGTACCTACTACCTACAAATATGTACCTCCTACCTAGAAATATGTACCAGCTACCTTGAAATATGTTCCTTCTACCTAGAAATGTGTACCGTCTACCTAGAAATATGTACCTACTACCTAGAAATATGTACCTCCTACCTAGGAATATGTACCAGCTACCGTGAAATATGTACTTTCTACCTAGAAATATGTACCATCTACCTAGAAATATGTACCTCCTACCTAGAAATATGTAACCACTACCTAGAAATATGTACCTACTACCTAGAAATATGTACCTCCTACCTTGAAATATGATCCTTCTACCTAGAAATATGTACCTACTACCTAGAAATATGTACCATCTACCTAGAAATATGTACCTACTACCTTGAAAAATTTACCTACTACCTTGAAATATGTACCTACTACCTAGAAATATGTACCATCTACCTAGAAATATGTACCATCTACCTAGAAATATGTGCCCCCTACCTAGAAATAAGTACCTACTACCTAGAAATATGTACCTCCTACCTAGAAATATGTACCTCCTACCTAGAAATATGTACCTTCTACCTAGAAATATGTACCATCCACCTAGAAATATGTACCTCCTACCTAGAAATATGTACCATCTACCTAGAAATATGTACCATCCACCTAGGAATATCTACCTCCTACCTAGAAATATGTACCTCCTACCTAGAAATATGTACCTTCTACCTAGAAATATGTAACATCCACCTAGAAATATGTACCTCCTACCTAGAAATATGTACCTAGTACTTAGAAATATGTACCATCTACCTAGAAATAAGTACCTCCTACTTAGAAATATGTACCCACTACCTAGAAATATGTACCCACTACCTAGAAATATGTGCCATCTACCTAGAAATATGTACCTCCTACCTAGAAATATGTACCTTCTACCTAGAAATATGTACCTAGTACTTAGAAATATGTACCTCCTACCTAGAAATATGTACCTCCTACCTAGAAATATGTACCATCTACCTAGAATTATGTATCATCTACCTAGAAATATGTACCATCCACCTAGAAATATGTACCTCCTACCTAGAAATATGTACCTAGTACTTAGAAATATATACCATCTACCTAGAAATAAGTACCTCCTACTTAGAAATATGTACCCACTACCTAGAAATATGTACCTTCTACCTAGAAATATGTACCATCTACCTAGAAATATGTACCATCCACCTAGGAATATGTACCTCCTACCTAGAAATATGTACCTCCTACCTAGAAATATGTACCTTCTACCTAGAAATATGTACCATCCACCTAGAAATATGTACTTCCCTCCTAGAAATATGTACCTAGTACTTAGAAATATGTACCTCCTACCTAGAAATATGTACCTCCTACCTAGAAATATGTACCATCTACCTAGAATTATGTATCATCTACCTAGAAATATGTACCATCCACCTAGAAATATGTACCTCCTACCTAGAAATATGTACCTAGTACTTAGAAATATATACCATCTACCTAGAAATAAGTACCTCCTACTTAGAAATATGTACCCACTACCTAGAAATATGTACCTTCTACCTAGAAATATGTACCATCTACCTAGAAATATGTACCATCCACCTAGGAATATGTACCTCCTACCTAGAAATATGTACCTCCTACCTAGAAATATGTACCTTCTACCTAGAAATATGTACCATCCACCTAGAAATATGTACTTCCCTCCTAGAAATATGTACCTAGTACTTAGAAATATGTACCATCTACCTAGAAATAAGTACCTCCTCCTACTTAGAAATATGTACCCACTACCTAGAAATATGTACCTCCTACCTAGAAATATGTACCATCTACCTAGAAATATGTACCATCCACCTAGGAATATGTACCTCCTACCTAGAAATATGTGCCTCCTATCTAGAAATATGTACCATCCACCTAGAAATATGTACCTCCTACCTAGAAATATGTACCTAGTACTTAGAAATATGTACCATCTATCTAGAAATAAGTACCTCCTACTTAGAAATATGTACCCACTACCTAGAAATATGTACCCACTACCTAGAAATATGTGCCATCTACCTAGAAATATGTACCTCCTACCTAGAAATATGTACCTCCTACCTAGAAATATGTACCTTCTACCTAGAATTATGTATCATCCACCTAGAAATATGTACCTTCTACCTAGAAATATGTGCCTTCCATCTTTTACTGTTTTTGCAGTTTGTTTGTTTTTTGTTGTTGGTTTTATTGTTCATCTTGTTTTAGCTATTTATTGTTTTTGTTTTGATTTTTTTGTTGTTGATGTTGTCATTGCTGTTGCTCATGTTGCCGTTGTTGTTTCTCAAGTTGTTGATCTTATTGCTGTTACTGCTCTAGTTCATGTTGCTACTGTTGCTGTCGTTATTGTTTGTTTGTTTTTGCTGTTGTTATTCAAACCTTAATGTTTTGCAAGCAAGAAAACATAGGTATTAAAAAAATATTTATCAATTTACTCATAATATGTCCGGTTTCTTTACCATGTGTCCGGTTTCCTTAGCAGATATCTGGTTGAACTGTTTTATCTTTTACAAACATTTTTCATTCGAAATCTACTTATGTATGCTAATCTCACACACATATGTATGTATGTATGTGTGTATGTATGTATGTATCAATGTATGTATGTATATTCTTCCGGTTTTATAATTTCTCAAATTTTTGCCAGTAGAGAGAGAGTCGATTTCTAACATAGACACAAGACTCTCTCATTGGAATTTACACAACATCAACCAGGTAAATATGTCTGCATGTCTGCATGCATATGTAGACATGGATGTTATTGTATGTGTAGATGTGTATGTTTTGAGTTGTATGCGTGCATGTGTATATGCTTTGTATCTGTAAATGTGTATATGCAGTTATTAGATGCAACATTTCTGGAATGTTTTACATATTTTTACTATTCCATTAATGGATTGTACTTGTAATTTCCTAACTACTTGTGTTCTTTCTGTTCCTGTGAAACCCAGCTTCTCAAGATTTGTATTGAGGCAGTTACTAACATATCCCAGTGTCCCAATAATCACAGGCCTAAATCTGAAGGTATAATCAGGGTGGAGTATCTGCAGATTTCTCATCAGTTCTGCATAAATATTCTCCTTTTCGCTAATATTTGATATTATATTGGCATCTGCTGGGCAGCTAAATTCCCCTACTGTGCATGCCTTCTTTCCCATATCATAATATCTGGGCTGTTATGCCTGCATTTTATTGGGGTTTTTACTGGAATATTCCACCAGTTCTCTTTCATATTATGTATATGTATGTTTTCCACATTGCTATCTTTTCTACGGATTGCATTGTACATTTTCTACGGATTGCATTCTACGGATTGCATTGTGTTTTGGCCACTACATCATGCCTCATAGGTAGATAGTATCATGATAACATCTTTGACAGCTGCTTATAACATGGGTGACATCTTCAATGTTAATTCTGCAGAGTCTGCACTTGTTATCACATCTAGGTGTTTAGCCTGCATCCCTATCTCTTTTGTGAATCAGGTATTTCATGTTGATATCCTGTTCTTGGATTGCAAAAGCGTATCCTTCAAAGTGGGAGTCAATATAGCGGTTATTGGTCCAAGATAGTATGCATGTATGTATGTATGCATGTATGTATGAATGTCAGGTCACCAGTTGGTGCTACAGGTAACATGTATCCCAGTACAACCTGTCCCATAGTCGGGTCGTGGGCGACTAAACTGGCAACCCCACCAAGGTTTCAAGGTGGGGAGGGTGACTTTGGACATCCTGCAGGACTAAAAACAAAACCTGTCAAAGGGCAAAGGAGTTCTTAAGAGTCAATGGCCATCCAAAATCACCGGGAGAGATGACCCCTTAACCTTTGTCAAGGCAGAATTCTAGGAGAAGGAAAACTCTGATATAACACCTGCAACCCTGATGGTATCCAATGATGTTGACTTGTTCTTCTTTTTGGTAAATATCATCTTGGTTAAGAGAGTGGGACTGGCTTTGTGCAGTGCCTTTGTTCACTATAAAAGCTTCACGGCACAGGCATTGCTTTATATCTGGAGATCTCTCTGCACTTGTCATCACATGGTACCATGGGCCCAGCACTATATGTCAATAATTGTCACAAGTGTAGTGTTTGTACCAGAGTTTTCAAGTCGCTGGCTGGACTAAAAAGTCACACTCGTTCAGCGCATCGGTAGGGGTTTTCCTACATGAATATAAAGTAGTGGCCGTACTCGAAAACGAGTTGGCAGCCACCATTTATGAATGTATATTTGTATCTGGAGATCTCTCTGCACTTGTCGTCACATGGTACCATGGGCCCAGCACTATGTCAATAATTGTCACAAGTGTAGTGTTTGTACAAGAATGTTCAAGTCGTTGGTTGGACTAAAAAGTCACACTCGTTCAGCGCATCAGTAGGGCTTCTCCTACATGGATATAAAGTAGTGGCCGTACTCGAAAACGAGTTGGCAGCCACCATGTATGTACGTATGTATACAAAAAAGAGGTATAAGGATTCGTTGAAAGCCTCCTTGAAAGACGTTAACATCTCTGTTGAGACATGGGTAAGCCTAGCTGCTGATCGTAATAAATGGAGAAAGACTCCGCATGAGGGTAAAGGTACTTTTGAAACATCTCAAATCGCATACGAAAAAGTAAAAAGGGATGTGAGGAAAGACATTGCTGTTGCATTTCCAGACAACGAAGGTACTCCTATGGCACTGACATGCTTAGCAGTCATAAAGTGAGACCAGTGGTTGACTACCAGGCTGCTGTCGAAGATGTTGCTCATCATACCTGTCAAGCATGTGGAAGAGAGTGTAGATCAGCAGGAGGGCTCAAACGACATGCGAAAGTACATGAAATCCAAACACAGCCGGCTGTTGCCAGTGAATGTTTTGGTTGCCAACTCTGTGAAAGACACTTTAGATTATTGGCTGGGAAAAGAGGGAGAAATAGGGGTATAGATAAGATGAGGGGTTAAATGTTATCTTTATCCTTTTACAATTGCATGTTATTAGTCTTCGAAGGATCTTATTTATAAGCGATATCATTGAAATACCTTAATCGAAGATTTGGTAGATTATTGGCTGGGCTAAAAAGCCACATTCGATCACAACACCATTAATTGTTAATATATATGTGTGTATATATATATATATATATATATATATAATATAAGATCAAAAGATGGTTAAAGGAGTTCCATATATTTTATTATGCGCATTTCAAAAACAAACATCATCAAGCAATAATATTTGTGTTTTCATCAGATAAAACAGGAGAACATGATATGAAGGCTAAAAAAACACTTGTTGATAGTGCAGTTTTAAATCAACATATGAAAAGTGGTTTTAGATTGATGTGTGATATTGGGAAAAATATTTTATTTAGAGAGGGGGGGGGGGAGGATGAAAAGGGAAGGAGATGAGAGGGAGAGATGGGTGATAGAGAGAAAGAGATAGTTTTTATAACTGAGAGGAGATATATTTTTTACATAGAGGGGTTGAAAACCGTTGGAAGATACTGTATAAATTAAAATTTTGAAAATTAACGAAGGGAGGATATGTGCGAGGAAAAAATATTTTATTTAGGGAGGGGCGGGTGGAAAGGATGAAAAAAAGGGGGGAGGAGATGAGAGTGAAGGTGGAGAGGGAGAGATGGGTGATAGAGAGAAAGAGATAGTTTTTATAACTGAGAAAAAGATATATTGTTTTAATATAGAGAGGTTGGGAACCGTTGGAAGATAATGTATAAATTAAAGGAATTTGAAAATTAACGAAGGGAAATTATGTATGAAGATAGAGAGAAAAAATAATAATTGTGGGTGAATATTCTAACGTCAAAAGAAGAAATGTATGTATTGTGGCAAATTTCAAAATTAGCGAAGAGAAAAATTAAGGTTTGTGTGTAGAAGGATTTGAGAAAAATAATGTGAAGTTAAAGTTTGTATATTGAATTGATATGTATTAATAATGAGTTCGTTGATGGGGAGAAAAAAAAAAATAATAATAATAAATTAAGGATGAAATTGAGATTAAAAAGATTTATGATAGAGAGAAAAAATAATAATGATTGCGGATGAATATTCAAAATGTCAAAAACAAATGTTATTATTTTACGAGAAGATAGAATGAGGGTAATGAGTAAACGAGTATTATAGAGTGTATAATGCCCTTTAAAGTAAGGTAGATGGGTATATTTTAAAGAGGTGTATGTATATGTGCCTTTGAGAAAAGATTCTAAATTGATAAAGAATTGAATATTAACTGTATACTTTGTGAAAAGTTCTATGGAATTTATGCAGGCAGATAGAAGACAAATCTGAGCGTCTATTTATTATAGATTCTAGGTTAGAGATAATGGTAAATTTTTCATTTAGGCAGAGATTACAGATTTTAGATAGAGAGCTGTTCAAGTATGAGGATGCAGAAGAAATCTTTTTCCAAAAGATGTTATATTTAATGTTTTTGTCTTTTAAGGACCATATGAGTTCTGAGAGAGCAGTGTTAGTTCTTTTAAGTTTGTATTTGAAAGATGAATGATGATTATAGAGACGAGCTTTAAAAGAGGTGGAAGTGGAGCCAAAATAGGTGAAGGAATTGGTGCTAGTTATAATTTTACATTCATAAATTAAGTTTTTATCGAGGCAATGGTTGTTGAGAGGACATTTATTTTTAATGCGGCAGTTGCAATTAGAGAGATTATTAATGAGTGATCTAGTGTTATCTATAGAAGGAATTGGATTGGAGAAGTTGTTTGCGATAGGAATAATAGGAATAATAGTTTCTTGATTTAGAGTTGGATTATGAACATTTAGCGAAGTTGTGTTTGACGTTGTATTTGGGTTTACAGAAGTTAGCCTAGGGTTTACAATGACGTCGGGAGTACTATTACTGTTATTATGAAATTCAATATTGGAAGGAAGAGATTTAGTATTTAATATTTTGTTGTTGTGTTTAGAGATGATGTTGGAAATATTGGAGGATGTAGAATACGAAAATTTGATGGTGTGTTTGTTAAATATTTTACTATAGATATGTGAGGGAGGGAAGCATTTATTTAAGGCACTAAAAAATAATTTAGGAATATTGTTATTAATAGAGATGGAGAAAGGAGCATTATACCAGATTATGTTTTTGTATCTAGGTCTTTTATTAAAATTATTGGAATGGTCATGATTAATTATTCTACTGTAAGTTTTCCTAGAATTTGTTTCTTTATTATATTTGATTTTATCTGGATAGCCGGCTTTAGAAAGTGCGTTATTATAGTAATTGGCGTTAGCATCAAAGATGTTTTTATTAGAAGATATGTTAGATATTCTATTTCCAATATTATTAACTATAGCATTCTTGATATTGGTAGGATGGTTAGATTTAAAGTTAACATAATTAAGATTCTCATTGTTTTTATGGTAAGGGTAATATAGGCCAGTGTCAAGATTAAGAGATAATCCAAGAAATTAGCTAGTTTGATACTATTATCAAATTCAATTTTTAGGTTATGTTGGTTAAAGAGATTACGTATATTGTTCTTAATAATATTAAGTTTAACTATATTGCAATTTAGGATAGTAAAGAGTCCATCGTCACGATAAATTCCACCGCGAAGTTGAGGAATTTTCCGCATTATACACTCTATAATACTCGTTTACTCATTACCCTCATTCTATCTTCTCGTAAAATAATAACATTTGTTTTTGACATTTTGAATATTCATCCGCAATCATTATTATTTTTTCTCTCTATCATAAATCTTTTTAATCTCAATTTCATCCTTAATTTATTATTATTTTTTTTTTCTCCCCATCAACGAACTCATTATTAATACATATCAATTCAATATACAAACTTTAACTTCACATTATTTTTCTCAAATCCTTCTACACACAAACCTTAATTTTTCTCTTCGCTAATTTTGAAATTGCCACAATACATACATTTCTTCTTTTGACGTTAGAATATTCACCCACAATTATTATTTTTTCTCTCTATCTTCATACATAATTTCCCTTCGTTAATTTTCAAATTCCTTTAATTTATACATTATCTTCCAACGGTTCCCAACCTCTCTATATTAAAACAATATATCTTTTTCTCAGTTATAAAAACTATCTCTTTCTCTCTATCACCCATCTCTCCCTCTCCACCTTCACTCTCATCTCCTCCCCCCTTTTTTTCATCCTTTCCACCCGCCCCTCCCTAAATAAAATATTTTTTCCTCGCACATATCCTCCCTTCGTTAATTTTCAAAATTTTAATTTATACAGTATCTTCCAACGGTTTTCAACCCCTCTATGTAAAAAATATATCTCCTCTCAGTTATAAAAACTATCTCTTTCTCTCTATCACCCATCTCTCCCTCTCATCTCCTTCCCTTTTCATCCTCCCCCCCCCCTCTAAATAAAATATTTTTCCCAATATCACACATCAATCTAAAACCACTTTTCATATGTTGATTTAAAACTGCACTATCAACAAGTGTTTTTTTAGCCTTCATATCATGTTCTCCTGTTTTATCTGATGAAAACACAAATATTATTGCTTGATGATGTTTGTTTTTGAAATGCGCATAATAAAATATATGGAACTCCTTTAACCATCTTTTGATCTTATATTATGCATACTCCAGTCCCACAAACTGTAGAGTGCTTCTTATCCGATATCTGCATTGCTTTATTGTACTACAATAAAACTCACCTCCTACATATATATATATATATATATATATATATATATATATATATATATATATATATGTGTGTGTGTGTGTGTGTGTGTGTGTGTGTATATATATGTGTATATATGTATACATGTATATATGTGTGTATGTGTATGTATGTGTATTTATGTATATGTGTATACATGTATATATGTGTGTATGTGTGTGTATATGTATTTATATATGTATTTATATATGCGTATATAGGTACATGTATATATATATGTATATATATGTATATATATATATATATGTACATATATATACATGTATATATATATGTATATATATGTATATATATATGTACATATTATGCTAACAGAATAACTATGAAGCTTGTCTCCTTCCTTCTACGGTTAGCTCTACTCTTTGTTGTTATCTTGTCTCACTCGCTTTACGCGTTTTAATTGTCCTAATAACTTAATTTAGTTATTATTGCACCGACGTGAGGTATATGATTTTTAATGCAATGAAATATCTATGATCGTCGGCAAATCACTGATGAGGGACTTATTTTATTACATGTTATCCATGTGCTACCAGCAGTATTTTTCTCCCCATTTTATTATATATATATATATATATATATATATATATATATATATATATATATATATATATATATATATATATATATATATATATATATATATATTTATATTCAACCACGCAGCACGTTTATTCTCATATTTACACTTTTTTTCCCCCGCTGTGACCCGTCTAGTTCGTTCTTACTGCTTCCTCTTTCTCTGTATCTTTACCCTCTCTAACAGTCACTCTCTCTGTTAGCCTCTTCTTCACCCTTCACTCACTCACTCTCTGTTACTACCTCTCCTCCTCCTCCTCTTTCTTCTCGTTTGACCTGTGTGTAATTCTTTTCTTTCGGACGCTTGGTCAGGCTGCTTTGCCTTTTTTCTCTCTCCCGTCTACGATTTCACAGAACTTATGTTCACCGAATTCACAGACTAGATTCCTTTTCCTTCCCGTTAGACCTGTACGGAATTCCTTCCTTGCTCACATTCCAACTAGGTTTGATGGTCTTTATTCTCTCTCGTTCACGATTTCACCGATCTCATATTCATGGAAATTTGGGACTTGACTCGTTCTTCCTCATTTTTCGTTGCTTCACCATCTTTGTTTGTTTACACTCTCGCTGTTCCCTTTATTTACGTGTCTCAACGACTTTCTTTAGCCGTTGCTCGCACCAACCGGAGGTATATGGTCTTTAAAGCGAAGCTATACCGATGATGTTTGGAAGATCACTGATGAAGGACCACTTTATTCGTATATATATATATATATATATATATATATATATATATTACAGAGCAGAGTATGATATCACATAAGAAACGGAGAATCAGTGTTGCGACGAATAAAATTTATTAGACATATTACAATCGTTTCTCTGGCGATCAGCTCGAGGCACTTTCGAAGTAATGATCGAACCTGACTCTGAAATCGCAAGGTCCTCAGATACATCTCGATTTTACGAACCAGATTTTCCAAATGTCCAGTTACACCCGTGACCCTCACTCGGCAGCTTAGATCCTGTTGTCATTCTATGAGTGGTCAAAAATTGTACACGTCATCGGTATTTTTGGCCACTCATGGCCGTCCTATATTTGGTTGAGCCTCTGCCCTTCTAAAATCCCGGAGAGCTCAATTTTCTGGCCACTGTCACCGTGCCAGCAATGAAATCATATCCGCTCTCTTGCTCTGGAACCCTGACTCCAGCCTGACTAGGAGTAGGAAGCTGTCATTCCCTGACGTTATCTCTAGGGATACGGGAATCAGCAGACAAGACCTGGGGGCAGCGATGGGGGACAGTGGATTCTGGGGCATGAGAGTGAGATCCATCATCTCGACAGTAGTCGACGAGTGATGGTGATGATATTTGGTTACCTTCATTCGTCACCTGTCAATTAAAGTTGTTTCTTAAATCGGAATGTAGTGTTTGTACCAGAGTTTTCAAGACGCTGGCTGGACTAAAAAGTCACACTCATTCAGCGCATCGGTAGGGGTTCTCCTACATGGATATAAAGTAGTGGCCGTACTCGAAAACGAGTTGGCAGCCACCATGTATATATATATATCTGTATGTATTTATGTATATATATATCCGGGAGAGATGACCCCTTAGCCTTTCTCAAGGCAGAATTCTAGGAGAAGGAAAACTCTGATATAACACCTGCAACCCTGATGGTATCCAATGATGTTGACTTGTTCTTCTTTTTGGTAAATATCATCTTGGTTAAGAGAGTGGGACTGGCTTCGTGCAGTGCCTTTGCTCACTATAAAAGCTTCACGGCACAGGCATTGCTTTATATCTGGAGATCTCTCTGCACTTGTCGTCACATGGTGCCAAGGGCCCAGCACTATGTGTCAATAATTGTCACAAGTGTAGTGTTTGTACCGGAGTTTTCAAGTCGCTGGCTGGACTAAAAAGTCACACTTGTTTAGCGCATCAGTCGGGGTTCTCCTACATGGATATAAAGTAGTGGCTGTACTCGAAAACGAGTTGGCAGCCACCATATATATATATATATATATATATATATATATATATATAAAATTTCAGGTTATCAATAATGTAGTGATAATATATCGTTACGTTAGAGATGAACAGCGTACGTGCAGGTTTGCTCAACGAGTATAAATTATATTCCGGAGAAAATGTAGAAAGGATGAATATAAAATGAAAGTGCTTTTTTTAAAAAAGGAATTTATTAGGTATTGACATATGTTTCTGTAATAGGAATTTTGTAAATTATGTAATGTGGAATTATTTTGTATTATGAAATCCAAAAACATTTTATTAAATAACAGAATAGAGCGATCGTTATACTGTAACCATCGCTTAAAA
>OZ024742.1:179564268-179579268 GCA_964016885.1 Eledone cirrhosa
TTTCTTATATATATTAATAAGAGGAATTCCAACTTTGTCTGATTTACTCGTTTTATTTACAATCCTTTAAAATATATATAATGGTATTATAATGAAATAGTATGATAGAATATTAAATTCTAAGTGTTAATTGAACAAGTACTTTCATGCTTTCGCAATCTTCAGGTTCATGATATGTGGTGACAGTCGAGTTTGCAATTTTCAACTGTTCATACTATTTCATTATAATACCATTATATATATTTTAAAGGATTGTAAATAAAACGAGTAAATCAGACAAAGTTGGAATTCCTCTTATTAATATAATCTTCTATACAGAATCATACACACCCGTGTATATTTACCTATCTATATCTATATATATATATATATATATATATATATATATGTGTGTGTGTGTGTGTGTGTGTGTGTGTATATATATATATATATATATGTATATATATATATATATATATATATATATATATATATATATATATATATATATATATATATATATATAAAATAAAAAAAGTAAACTTTTTCGCTCTACATGGCTGAATACAATAAATGTAAGTGAATTTTTCGAATATTGATAATTATTTTCGATTCGTTTGCAATTATGCAAACAAGCTTCATTTTTAAAACCATGTCAGTACAATGAGCCCCTCATTCTTGCTCTTGTGTTGGCATGTAAACAGAACTGCAGACACTAATGTTTTTGGGTATTACCCTTCATCAGTACAGTTAACTGTTCACCTGCCAAACTGTCAGAGCTAGTGAAAATATGATATTTTCTAAAATATAGAGTGAGTGATCGGCCTGATTTGCATATTAGCAGATTTAGTCCTGTAGAAGCCATTTCTATATTAAGCGTTATCTGAATATATATAAAAATGTAGTTTTCTGTATGCGTATGTATGTGTGTGTGGACAATTTTTAATGAGGGCTCATATATTCTAAACCATTCATGCGATTTTTTTGAAATTTTTTACAGAGCTTCTCCTTGCACAAAACCTGTACATGATCTACAAAGGCTTTCAAAAATCGATATTGGGGTCTTTGGAGACATTAAAAAATTTCGGTTATTTGTCTCAATGTTCGTGATTAAGTAAGACAAGAGTTATCTTTCGTCAATAGTTTGTGATTAAGTAAGACAAGAGTTATCTTTCGTGAATACAATAGGAACTCATTTTTGATGTCAAAAATTTTGTTTGGGGATTTTGATAATTACAATTCAGCTCATTCGGATTTTACTTTACTCTTTGTACTTGAAACAAAAGGTTTTACTGTTGTCAAAAAAATGTATACCTAGACTGGATTTCTGATGTTACATGGGATAACGGATGACACTGAGCTCACATATTAATTATTTCGCTGGAACAGTGCCTAAGGTTTTCATGTTTACATAAAGTACGTTTTTCTTCTATGTATTTAAATTTACATTGTTTAGTTTAATGAGCTACATCGAAACTACTTGAACCGTCCAAAGGACGGGTACTTTAGCTAGTATATCTATATATATATATGTGTGTGTGTGTGTGTCGAACGCAAGTGACCATAATAATAGTCAATTGCTATGAATAATAGTTGAGAAAATTGGTAAAGTATCTATGGAGACGGTAAAACGTGAACAGAGACGCCTACCTGGAATTTAACAATACATCTCTCAGCTGCCGTGTGCGTGTGTTAACTACTCCGCTAACAAATCGCTGTTGACCAATCCCGTATTTTTAGAAAATATCAAGCATGTAGCTAAAATTGTAAACAAACCGGTTGACCTTTTTCTAATTTGTTTTAATTAGATTTACATATATGTTTTTATCTATTTTTAGTGTGACCCAGACAACTCCTATCAACAACTTTCTGGATATTGAATTCTCAACAGAACAAAGAACGAAATATGCAAATGTAGAAGACTTGCTATCACATCGTATGGGTTTACCAAAAAATAACTTCCTACGCCTAAATCTTAATATGACCAGAGAAAACATTCCGCAGTGGGTGGAAATTTTACCTAATTCGTTTTATAAATTTTGATTTTGTATTTGATGTGAAAGGCAATGGATGCGAGATCGGGTGTTGAAACAGATTTTGTTGTAATTTGGGGGAACAATGCCGCTATTCGAAACATATGCACCATTTCTTCTTCTTCTTCTTGAGAGGGTCGTGGGGGCAGAGTCCTCAATAACTCCTTCCAGCGAGTCCTGTCAAAAGTAACCATCGCCATCTGATCCGACTGGGTCCCCAAGCAAGATCAGCCGAGCTCATGGATGTTATCCAACCATCTTGCTCCGGTTCTACCCCCCGGATCCCGTGTCGGATGCTTTTGCCCGTGAAATCTGTCCGGCGATTTTTTTCCTGAGACATTCTAACCATATGCCCATAGTATCGGAGCAGTGATCTATCGATTCGGAAAAGTAGTGGTTCTACATTGAATGATTCTCTGATCTTAGAGCGACGCACTCTATCGAGTAAGGTTACTCCAAAGAACCTTCGGAGGAACCCAATTTCGGCATCTTGTATTCGTGATCGTATTCTTTCGGTCATTACTCAAGATTCATTACCAGAGGTAAGGGTTGCCACTAATAAATAATGGAAGATAGCGAGTTTGGCTTTTACACTTAGCTCCCTTCTTCTGATTACCGAATGCTGAGGCTGGCGCATTACTGCACCAGCTCCTGCAATTCTTACACTTATTTCAGGCTACTGCTTCCATCACTCGTGAACACGGCCCTTAGATTCTTGAACTTCTCCACCTGCTTCAGTGGAACTCCATTCATATGTAGGGTGCATTGCGGAGGTTTCCTTGAGAGGACAAGTTTCTCAGTTTTCGCAACACTGATTTTCATTTGTCATGCAGCACTCGGCATCAATCCTATCAAGCACTTATTTTATTATTAATCAGATAAGCGTGGTGGATTGATAGTATCGGCAGAGCATCGGATAACATGCTTTGCAGCATATTGTAACGTCCCTTTATGTCCTGGGTTGAAATCCCACCGAGGTTTGCTTTGCTCTTCACCCTTACGAGGTCGATAAAATAAAGTACCAGTAATGCACTGGGGTCGATATAATCGACTTTTCCCTCCCCCAAAATTGCTGGCCTTGTCTCTAAATCAAAAACTATTATTAAATAAAGAAATCATTATTAATCGGGTAGAGAGGGTGGCGGAGCAATATCATAAGATTGTTCTGGCGCCCTGCGCTCAGAGCCGTTTAGCGATTTATTTATTGATCGCAGGAAATTATATATTTAAGTTCATTATACAAATTTGTATAAACATTTGGTATTTTAAGGTTCAGTAATTAACTTCTCTGACGTCTACGCCCTAAGCGGCTACCTAGTAAACCATAATGGTAGCTGTAGCCCTACACGTTGAACTACTTCCAGCATAATCACATTATCAATTTTAATTTCAATTTAACTTTTTATATTTATTTATAGTAGTAAATTGATGTTTATAATAGTAAAAACAATTTAATAGAAAAATAAAAAAAATTACCGTATTTCCCGGCGTCGAAGACGCTACTTTTTTCCTAAAATAAATCTCAAAAATCTACCATGCGTCCTGGAGACCGAAGGTTGTTTATTATCGTTTTTCAAATGTTTGGTTCTCAAAATTAAGGTGCGTCCTCGAGGACGAAGCGTCTTCAGTGCCGGGAAATACGGTATATAATTATTTGTATCTTCAATGTAAACGAATGCGATGTGTCTAATATTTTCTATGTGAATATTTGTTTAAAAATGAGTCATTTTATTGCTAGGAGTTATATAGTATAATTCTGGATGTTGCATGTTAGTACGGAGTTGCTTCTAGGGTCTGTTTTTCATTTGTCTACAGAATGAAATGTAAAAAAATAAAATATTTAAAAAAAACGGAAAAGGAAGGGAAAAGACAAGGACTCTAGTGTCACGGAAATACAATTTTAAGTTTTATTTTCTTACTATTTTCATCAGGTACATTAAACAGTTCAAACAACATAAAGATTTCCGAACTAGTTTTATATACAACAGTATGATGTATGGTCTGGCAACTTATATTACTGAGAAACTGACCAAGAAAACCTGGGAAGATGTGGTCACAGAGAAGATTCTTAGGCCTTTAAAAATGTTTGACACAACATTTAGCACAAGATCTGATAAAAATAAGACCAACATTGCTATACCTTATATAGAAGATGACAAGGGTTTCATCAGAATACCTGCTTCCTTCAAACGGTAAGTCCTGCTAAACTTCTTCTAGCATGTGAGCATAAAACAGAACATAATCTTCTTCTTCTTCTTCTTCTTCTTCTTGCGTATATGTCTGTGTGTGTGCGCGCGGGAGCGTCTGTGTCGGTGTGTATTTGTGGGCAATTATTCGGCATGTGCTTTTTATACATTTGCAGACCCGTATCCCAATGGTTAGGGTGTTTGCTTTCATAATCATAAGGTCATGAGTTCAATTTCTGGTCCGATAGGTGTCTTTTCATGCTAGGACGTACCTGGGGATTCTATCATAAAAAAAACTCTTGAGAACCACCGCTGCTCCACGCTTTGAGATGCAATCTCGTAAGAGGCTAGCTAAATCTACATAGATATGAACTTTTAACAACATTTTCGGATATGATGCCTAAGAGAAACGCTAATTTATTTTACAGTATTTTCCAAACCTCGAATTATTATTATTATTATTATTATTACAGTTGCATTTATCTTGCTTTATGTTCATACGAGTTATCACCAAGTCACAACCAGTGACCTCAAGAGACAACAAGGTCCGCCAGGTTCAAGGAAGAACATACATACTCACACATGCATCTTTAGTGTTTAGACTTGTGATGTACTTATATTGACAGAATCTTCCTTAGTATATGGGCAGTTCCCATTAGTACTATCTTTTGTATTTCTCCAATACGCGGGTTTCCTGGGATTTGCGATAAGTAATCATTAGACCCCTTAGGTATCATTCCCAGAGCGCCTACAACCACTGGTATTGTTTTAGTTCTCAATTTCCACATTTTTCCAATTTCTATCTCCAGGTCCTTATACTTGCTCAATTTTTCAAATGTTTTTATAGATACATTCTTGTCTATTGGAACAGACATATCAATTAGCAGGCATACACCTCTTTTTAAAGTCCTTCAATATTATATCAGGTCTATTTGCATCTATTTTTCGGTCTGTTTGGATGCTCAAGTTCCACAAGATTGAGATGTGATCTTTTTCAAGTATGGGAGGTGGTTGATGCTCCCACCAATTCTTTTGATGGGGCATGTCAAAATGCTTACACATTATCCAATGTATGTATTGTGCAGCTCTGTCATCCCTGTTTAGGTATTCGGTTGGAGCTATAGGACTGCACATTGAAATTATATGGTCAATGGTCTCTGGTTGTTTTTTGCATACACGGCATAATGAGCTGCACCCATTTTTTATTATGTTGGCTTGGTAATTTTTTGTTGGCAGACACTGATCTTGTGCCGATATCAGTCCTTCAGTCTCCGATTTCAGTCCAGAGGATGCCAACCACTGATGGGTTAAAGTTTTGTCAAAATCAGGATTGTTAGCACGCTCTGGGTATTTTCCATACAGAGGCTTTTCTTGCCATTTCTTAGCCAGTTTCTGTAGCAGTTCTTTCTTTGCAGTTACTTTTACCTGCTTTGCTTTTTCTGTGTTTTCCATTTCAGCAGTAAATGGGACTTCTGAAATTTGTAGTCCATTACTGTATCTTTGTGCATCTTTTGTAATGGAATATGATCTTTTGATGCTTTCGTGTTTCAAAACGAGTTTGATCATCCAATCATGTGATTCCCTTAGATATGTAGATAATCCAATTGTTGCAGTTTTCAACGCAATGTCTAACTGGATAAACCCACGTCCTCCTTCTTTCCTAGGGAGATATATTCTATCTATATCTGCCTTAGGGTGATGCATTCTGTGCATGGTTAAGAATTTTCGGATTTTTGTATCGAGCCTACGGATCTCTGTGCTTGACCAGTTGATGACATTGTAACTGTAGCTTACTACTGGTATGGCAAGCGTGTTTATGGCATCGATCCTATTCCTTGCATTCAATTCCGTTCTTAAGATTGCTCTTACTCTGCGGTAACATTCCTTCATTATCCTTTCCCTCATTGTCAAGTGCTTGATTCCGTCTCCTTCACAAACACCTAGATATTTGTAAGTTTTTTCTTGATCAAGTTCTCTTATCACGTTCCCCCGATCAAGATTAATGTCTGAACTCTTCAGCAGCTTTCCTCTGGTGAACGTTGCTTTGGCGCATTTATCTAGTCCAAACTCCATTTTAATGTCATCACTGAACTGCTTCACAGTGGATAATCACCCTTGCAATTGTTCATCATTTTTTGCAAATAGTTTCAGGTCATCCATGTAGAACAGGTGATTAATGGTTTTGTCATAGACTTTATATCCATGTTTTGTTTCATTGAGCATTTTACTTAATGGTATAAGTGCGATGCAGAATAAAAGCGGTGATAAAGAGTCACCCTGAAAAATTCCACAATTAATATTAACTTCTTCAGCTTCCAGTGATTTTGTTTCACTATTCAAAAGGAGTGTCGTTTTCCATGTCTTCATACTGAATGACAAAAATCTCCTGACAACGGGGGATATTTTGAAAATCTCTAAACATTTTTCAATCCAACTGTGTGGCAAACTATCGAATGCTTTTTTATAATCTATCCAACCAATCGATAGATTTTTGTGTCTATTATGACAATCATCCAGTATCATTTTGTTAACCAGAAGCTGATCCTTACAGCCATATGAGCCTCGTTTACACCCTTTCTGCTCAATGGGAAATAGGTCATTTGTTATCAGGTGGTCATATGTGTATTCAGTTAGGACTGATGTTAAAATTTTATATATTGTGGTCAAGCAAGTTATCGGTCTGTAATTTTTGGGATTGTTTGTCTCATCATTCTTCGGAAGCAAGAATGTAATGCCGTTAACTAGCCATGATGGTATCTTTTCTGGCTCCTTAACTATTTCATTGTAAAGTTGGGCTAACAGCTCATGAGACTCTGTGAAGGCATTTATCCAAAAGTTTTGTATTTTGTCTTTTCCTGGGGATTTCCATTTGCTGGTTTTTCTTAGAGCCAAGCGCAACTGTTCAACTGTTATATTTTCCCATGTTTGTTCCTCAAGGTGAGCTGTATCTTTCATTTGTCTGTCTATCCATGGGGCATGTATGTTATGAACTTTTTCTTCGGCCCAGATCTTTTTCCAGAATTCTTGCACTTCCTCCTTGGGTGGTATTGATTTAGCAGTTATTGTTGACTTACCAATTTTTCTGTAGAAGTTTCTTTGGTTGTTTTTGAACATATTATTGTCCTTATAGAATCTAGATCGTTTTTCAAAGCGCCTTATACGAGCAGCTTTGGCGGACACTTTTTGCTTGATTATTTCTATCAGCATGTCTATGTCACATGTTGATTTTATACTGTACTTTTTTTTCAATTTTCTAAGTTTAGTTTGTTTAACATGTTCACCTACTTTATAGTTTGTTAAAATTTCTATGTCAGATCGGAGAAGGTTTATTTGGCGATTGATGTTCTCTTGCCAAGTAGATTTCTTGTGGGAATTCCTTTGTTTTTTCATCTTCACTCCACATAAGTGAGTGGTGACTTTAGCCGATGCATAATAGAAATGATTTAAATCAGTAATGTTTAGTTTGTTTGTGATGATAATGTTTTTGAGAATTATGTTAGTCTTGTGTATTATCTTTTGGTTCTGTTTGGAGTTCTGGATCTTAGGGAGGGTGTCTCGTTGCCCCATGTCAGGTTCTTTCATTTTCATCCATTCGATCATAATTTCATCCTTCAAGTTGGCAAGTTCATTCTCATTCATTTCTTTATCATTTACGATCTCATTATTTTCATTTGGAGTTTCATCCTGAGCATGCACTCCCTCCACTTTTTCGATCCTTTCTTTAATTTGTTCTGTTGCCAGTGATTCCGCCCCAACCCTGGGGTTCGAAGTGTTACAGTTTACCTCGTTTTCACTGACACATGTTTCATTTTCCCTTTGCTGACTTTGTGCTAATAGCTTGATCTGATCAATTTCTATATCAGTTAGTAACTTTTTTCTTACAATATTTCTTCGTATATTGGCTAGTTTGTTACTGTCAATATAGCCTCTGTTTTCGGGATGTTTCTTTTTCCAGTTGATATATGTCTGTTCTGTATTCGATGTATTTGATGGGTAGTACATGGCATTGTAGAAAGCCTCAAGGACTTCTTTATTATCTTCCCTTGACCATTTTTCTCTCTTTTTCTTTGGATTTCTTGGTGGTGAGCATGGAGGGCCAACAGTAGGAGTATTCCGGTTATGGGAGGTCTCCAGCTCCGAAGTGATGGGAAGGTTTGAACCATTAGCTGATTTTTCGACCCCAGTCTGGTTCCTCTCTGAGGGACGCGGCCCTTTTTTACCCGGGTGACGGCCGATCCGGTATGAGATTTTATCATTAGACATTTACTTTATTTTGTCGCGTTTTATCCTTATCCGCCAAGGGGTAATCATTTCGTGTTACCACTTCTAGAACGAGTGTCAACCAAGACTAGAGGGGTCGTTCTCCCCTAGAGACACGGCTATTCCCCGACAGCCGCCATCCCGGTATTTCTTGGTCACGGGGTTTTCTTTTTGTTATTTCTTTAAATTGTTATTATCATGAGTGGTTCCTTAATGTGAGCATTGCGTGGCTTAAGAATGAAATTATTAATAATTGTCTCCACTCCAGGCACAAGGCCAGCAATCACCCAGTGCATTACAATAATATAATATACTTTTTGTTGCAGTTGGCTGTTATTGTTGTTGGCTATGTCGGTGGTGGTGCCGGGGCTTTTTATATTGTTGGTGAGGAAGGGGTGAGCCAGCAGTCCCATAGTTGTTGATGTTGACGTTTGGCCGGTGGCCAGGTCACTAAGTCAATCTATTTATATCTTTTGCTAGCCTCTCCCTTGTCTAGTGATACCGCCACCTTCCCCTTTCTCTCTCAAGTTAACAGGGAAATAGTGGTGGTAGCATTGAAGGAGTGGTGGCGGCGACGATGGGATAGTGGTAGCAATGATGGATGGGCTGGGGTGGTGGCAGCGGTGGCGTTGTGGTTACTGATATGTAGTATCTATGAGTTTGTGTTCGTATGTTTAATATATATTTTTATTATATTTTGTGTTGACATATTCCCGTAAAATTGGAATTAAACATTTTTTTAAAATTTGAGACAATAATAATAGTAATTATTATTATGATGCTGGTGAAATTGCCGTTATCTGGCTGTTATATTTAGTGTGATGGGATAGGTGGTGTATCAAGTTTCTGGTGTTGGTGAAATTGCTGTTATTTGGCTGTTCTATATAGTGTAGACAGAGGGTGTTTTTTCCCCATTTATAACCATTTTCTTTTTTGAATACAAAATATATAATACAAAATTGAATATTTGAGTGATACAACAATATAATATGGATCCGAAACTTTTGGGACCTGATTCGATGGTTTATGCAACATTTGTACTAAGAATTGTTATTTCACAATTGATTTAAATATGTTAAAAATCAAAAAACTTACGGGAGCGATATCATGACCTTTTACCACCTCGTGCGTCTTCTTCCCTTATTATTATTATTATTATTATTATTATTATTATTATTATTATTATTATTATTATTGTTCTTTGAGTCTCAGTCATTGATGTTATTTAACTGGAAAGTTTGTTGAAATTAATACCAAGCTGCTACCTGCAGCCTCAGATATTCAGGACGTATCGGAGGGTTCTTGCTGTTCCCAGCAAGCATGCCTTTTGAAGTGTTCCAAAAAGCGGGGCTGGACTAATCTTCTTTAACCATCCCTGGAAACTCCTTGAGATAGTACCTAGTGCGTCTATGACAATCGGGACCACTTTGACTTCATGGCAGTTACAAATCCTTTTTACCTCCCACTTTAAGTCCTGGTATCGTTTAATTTTCTCCCTCTCCTTCTCTTGCACTCTCGTGTCGAATGGGCAGGCCACATCCACAATCAGGCACGATCTTTTTTCCTTGTCCAAATATAATTATTATTATTATTATTATTATTATTATTAAGCTGGAGCTGTTGCAGGGCATCCCGCTTGAACCGGGACGTGGAAAGGCGGTGTCGGCGTATGCGGACGACATCACCATGATGGTGTCGAAAACCTCAGAAATCGAGGTGGTCGGCACCTTATTGAAGGAATATGAAAGGTTGACAGGAGCCAAACTTAATCCGGAAAAGTCGGTGGGCTTGCAGCTCGGAGCCTGGAGCCAACAGCGTCGTGGGGCGCTGGACGGACGGACCGGTAAAGTTGCTCGGGGTTTGGTTCGGACCAGACCTCCAAGTGGAAAAGAATTGGGACGAGGTAACGAGCAGAGTAGCCAGTCTCACCCAAAAATGGGCTGGGAGGAAGCTATCACTGAAAGGTCGCGCGGAGGTGGCGAATGCGTACATCGCGTCCGTCATCTATTACCGCCTGACCGTTGTGCCTTGCCCCCATCTGCGCTCGTCAAGCTGGAACGGCTCCTCTTCAAATTCTTGTGGAGGGGACAAGTTCCGTTGGTGAGGCGGTCCATCTGCTGCCAGCACCCTCTACGCGGAGGGCTGGGCATGCCGTGGCTAATGATGCGCAGACATGCATTGAGGCTGCGACATCTCCAGATATTCTGCCTCAACGGTGAATAGGTGTGGTCGCCGTTTATCAGACGGGCCTTTCGGCAGCTCATTTCTTTGAGCTGCAGTCCTGGGTCAAGAAGAAACCGAGACTGGGTGACTGGCACCTGGAATATTGCCAGGCACTCACTGCCCTCTACCAAGCGGGCAATGCGATCAGTGGAACTTCCACTCTCGAGTTCTATAGAGGATTACTGGTGGGCAAGTGCGATGACGCACTCGGAGAAGCTTTGGGCCTCGACGAAGTCGAACTGACCAGTCTGTATCGGAGGACTTTTGAGCCGAGGACGATGGACAATTTCCAGAAATCCCTCGCTTGGCAGTGCTACCGGGGGGCACTGCCGGTTCGGGATAAACTCTACAGGCACGGAAGTGCTGTCAGACGGACCTGCCCAAGATGCTCACAGAACGACGAAACCGTTCTGCACGCACTTGTCCAATGTTCCTGCATTACTGACTTGTGGAGTTATGTCGTACAGCTACTGTCGCGTGTGGAACGAATCCGGCTATCGGCCGAGTCCATAGTGAAGATCGATCCACCGCCTTCCTTAGGTCAGGAAGAGCAGGAAATTTTCCTCTGTCTGGTGGCAGTTGCGAAAGAGATTATATGGTGGACCAGGTTGAAAGGACTAAAGACAGACACTTTGTCTCTTCGGCAAATCCCTCATCAACTTCTTCAAGTTTTACCTGGAAAGGAAGGTGAGGGTGGAGAGAGAAGTGCTGCCCCCCAGTACATTTGCTAAAAGGTGGGTGAATGTGGCGAGAATGGCTCGTGTGAACGGGCCTACTCTGACCATGCGCCTATAGGCTAGCTAACTTGAGGAGAGGGGTGCTCTCTCTGGGTGCCCTAGAAGCGCAGGGTGGTTCAGGATTGGTGGGGTACCCGAATCACCCCAGGGTCGTCCAACCCCTATCGGGGGAATTTATTTTGTTATATTTATGCATAGTTTATTTTATATTTTTATATTTTCATTGTTAAATTAGTCTTGCCATTGTGCACTTTTACTCGACCTTATTGTAAACCCCCACTGTCCCTGTCTTTGTATTGTCCCCTACATGTCGGCCCTTGTGGCTAATAAATGAAATCATTATTATTATTATTATTATTATTATTATTATTATTATTTTGCAGTCTTTTATTTTCTTTAACATTTTTGTATTTTTACAGGAAATGGGGCCGAATAGGAGGCTCCGGTGCAATACAAACGTCCGCTAATGATATGTCGAAATGGATGAAGTTTCTCCTCAACGGGAACACTTCGTTTCTATGCAATCTTTTCGGAACTCGAAATTTTGGAATACAAACTACAACAGTGTTTCGTCGACCCGAGATGCCAGTTTCATATAGTGATGACCAATATGCACTTGGATGGAAAAAAGGTTATTACAGAGGTTAGTTCAAAATTTTAAACTTGCTTTGTTTTATATTATTGATTTCTTGTGAAATGGACCTCAGTTATTCGGTCATCTGAACAGCCTGATCGTGAAATTAATTGTTTCTACTTTTGGCACAAGGCCAGCAATTATTTCAGTATATTACTGGTACTTTATTTTATTGACCCCGTAAGGATGAAAGGCAAAGTTAACCTCGGCGGGATTTGAACTCAGATCGTAAAGGGACATAACTATGCTGGAAAGCATGTCCGACACTCTACCGATACCGCCAACGGGCAAGTGGCAAAGCATTCCACAAACATTTGTGCACTTTTATCTAATTCTTAGTGGGATCCAGCGTGAGAAAGTGTGACAAGGTGAGGTTCATTTTGCATTATAATGTTGAACATTCTACGGAACGTGTACCCCTTAACGTTCATCTCAGAGCAATTCTGCATGACAGCGTGACAAGGATGACCCTTTGAATTGTAGACAGACTCCATCTTGTACTATGACGCAAATGGCTGAGTATTCCACGGACACGGCAATTCGACATGATAGTGTGACAAAGCTGGCCCTTTGAATTATAGGTAAATTCGAACTTGTTTTATGGTACAAATGGCTGGGTATTCAACATACTCGTGTGCTCTTAACGTAATTCTAAAGGAGATTTGTGACACAGTGTGGCCCTTTAAATTTTAAGTACAGTCCATCTAATTTTACTTACAAGACTAGGATAGACGCGAGGAAAGAGTAAATGGCACTTGCTCGTGATCTTAAGATTACGAAGAGTACGTCTTAACCATTCGCCGATTCTGCATCCACCCATTTCTTGCATTGTCAAAGGACACACTGTTGCAATGGTATTCCCTCCAGTAGTTAAAGAGCAACATCCATGTTTCTTTTTAGGGCTTCCGATACTGTTGAAAGGGTGGGAGAGAGGAGTATATTCTCGAAACGGAAACCTAATCTGAATTTTTATTATAGGGCAAACTCGACTAAAGGCACAAATAGATCAGGTGATCGTGGTAAACCTGTCGACAGATAAAGTCTACTACCCACATAGGACACGGGCTGGATTTCAACACAAAGTTTAAAAAACCAGAACAAACACAGCTATATCTCATACAACGCTCAAATAATATATCATTTACATATAAATTCAATTTTTTGTTATTCTTTTCAATATATATTTGTTTTATTTATAGGATATCCTATTATAGAGCATACTGGATCAAACTGGGGTAATAATATGCTGTTGACCCTATTCCCCCAAGAAAAACTAGGAATTTTCGTCGCTCTTACAGGCTCAGATTCCCAAGTCTTCAAACGAGTATTATTAATGCAATATGTAGCGGATCTTTACCTAGGTGTTAATCCCTGGATAAATGCAACTTCGATCAAGGATTTCAAACCACCAAAATATGAACCCACGTGTTCTAACACACTTAAAGAAAAAATGGGTAACATTATTATAAAGAATCCAAATATTCTCAATTTCGATGGAACCTACAATAATCCTTTATGGGGAAATGTTTATGTGAGGTTCGACAAGTCGTCGAGAAGACTGTTGTTCACTTACGGTTTTGTAACGTTTCAGTTATTTCCAAAAAATCGAATGCTTAGTTCTTACACAGCAAGAGGAGTTGGAGAAATGCGATTCCTAGAATTGTCTTCGGTGTATTTCGAAATTTGCTCAAGACGAGGTGTGGTATCCATTACTATTCCATCCTTCGAGAAGTTAATGCCACCAACGTTTGTGAAAATAAATTAAATGGAAAAGAGAAGAAGAAAAACAATATCCCAACCAACCATGAATATTTTAACTAGGAAGATTTTCAGTTTTGCACTTTATCATTATACACATCTTGGACTATATACATATATATAATTTTATTGGTGCCACTTCCTCTAAATTTAAAGAAAGGTGATACAATTACGGTCACACGTTCAAAAGAGAAAACAAAAGATTTAGTACAGCTTTATCTGAATTAATTTGGACGCTTAAAAATATTAATATAGAATATTTTCTTTCTTGGCACAAACGTTCTAATGCTTTACTTTATAAAATGTTTTCCATTTCTGAGAGTTGTAATCTCTGTACTACTGAAATACTTTATATTCTTAATAATAGAAAACTAATTATTAATAAACGTTCTGAGATCTTTAATTCGCGCCTCCACCAATTCTTGAAAACGTTTTATAGGGTTTTTAGTTAGGCTTTATAATAGATAACAAAATAGGGAATATTCCTTTATATATAATTTTTAATTCTTGCCTCCACCTATTCTCGAATATGTTTAAAGTTTTTACTTGAGCTTTATATATATTAGCAGAAAACTACCCTTTGGGTGTGTTTCTGCTTGCATGTGTAGTGTGTATATGTGCATGTAGATATAATAAAATCGTAATTGACAATATATACAGAAATTGAACGAAGACTGTGTTACACTGCCTTATCTAATCAGTAACGTAATCCATGATACATTAAAAAAAGACGATATTATATATATAAACTGCATTAGGAGAAAATTAGTTACAGAAATATATGAATATTTGTTTAAACGATCAGTAACCGGAAGTGTTGACTTTTGAATATTTTAAAGAAGTGAATCTTTAAATAAGTAATAACATATATTTAATGAACAGCCACGAAATTTAGTGGATAAATTATGTAATATTCATTCATTATTTATTCAAAGAAATCCAACTTATTTTACTAAGGGGATAAACAAAATTATAAACCGTACGCAGTCCCGCGCTTCTTACTTTATTATAGTTTAGATAAAAAAATAATAAGATAGGTATTACTCCTTTATATATAATTTTAAAGTGATTTTGTTATTTTATTTTAATAAAAATCTAGATTATATGACAAAATAAGTTAACTAATTTTTCTCCGTTATAATCTTCCTCCCTTATAATTTTTCATCTATCTTAACTTTAGATTGTATCTA
>OZ024742.1:179589202-179609202 GCA_964016885.1 Eledone cirrhosa
AATTGTCTTATTAATAACATATTATATAAATGTAAAATTAGCACTAAGGACTCAACTTATTCATATATAGGAGCTACGTCTAACCAATTTAAAGTAAGATTTAATACCCACAAACATAGTTTTTAAAATGCCGCATTAGCTAATACAACATCCTTGGCTGAGACAATTAATAATTATAGAAAAAAGAATATCGATTACAACCTGACCTGGAGTGTGCTCAAAAGGGCCACCCCTTATCAAAATAACAGATATGAGTGTAGATTATGCTCCCAGGAACTTTTTGAAATAATGAAATCTAAGGATATCCTATTAAATAAGCGACAAGAATTAATTATATCTTGCAATCATAGAATTAGAAGAACTTTCAAATATTATAAACCTAATTAACTTATATTTTACATATTATTATAATTAGTTTTTTAAATTTAGTTAACCTATAATTAGTTCTTTACTAGAGAACTTCATAATTTTATCTCCCTCTTACAGCTCTCTTTTCCTAAAATTAATACCTAAAAGTATACATGGAAAGGGGTCGGAAGGGGTGGGGGAGAGGGAGGGTGTGTATGTGTGTGCGGAGGTGCGGTGGACGGGAGACGAGGTGGATCAGTGTGAAAAGTTGAAGGAGAGGGTAGCAGTGTGTGTAGGGGGTTGTGTGTATATTAGTGGAGGTGTTAGGATTTGTGTGTGGGGTAGGTGTTGGTAGTACGTTGGGAGAGAGAAGGTACTGTATGAGTGAGTGTAATATACAGGTGTGTGCGTATTTGAGTATGAGTGCGTGTGTGTGGTAGGGTGAGTGTTAGTATTATTAGTAGTGGGGGTCGAATACGGGTTAGTGGGGGTAGTGCAGGTGTGGAGTAGGTTGTGTATCGGTGTGTACGTAGGTGTGGGTGAGTGTATATATGCTGGTGTGCGTTGTGAGGTGGAAGGTGGGTTGCGGGGGAGAGGGGTGTTTAGTATTATTAGTGGTAGAGTGATCGAATGTGTGGTGTGAGGGTTAGTGGTGGTAGTAGGGTGTGTGAATAGTGTGTGGGTGCGTATTGAGGGTGTGGGTGCGTGTGTGGTAGGAAGGGGTTGGGGGTTGTTAGTATTATTAGTGGTGGGATGGACCAAGGGGGTGGTTGGAAGTGGAGGGGGCTGTTAATCTTGGGAGTAGTTTATGGTGTTAGAATGGGGGGCGTAGGGGTTGGGGAGGGGAATGGTCGAAGGCTAAAGGAAGTGGGGTGGGGAGTTCAAACCGAGAGTGGGGGGGTCTCTAGGGGAAGATGGTGTGTCGTTCGGCCCTAAGTCGGGTGTCGGGGGTCCCATGGCATTCAATCAGGCCGCAGACGGTTAGGTCGCTGGTGGAGTGTCCAGCGGAGCCAAAGTGACGGACGATGGAGGCACTCCCGCCGAGACGAATATCTCGGAGGTGCTCCGTGAACCGATCCGCCAGGCGACGTCCAGTCTATCCGACATAGGTCGCACAGCACTCCGTGCAGCGAAGTCCATAGACAAGGTTGGAGGAGGTGCAGCGGAAGGCATGCCGGACAGAGAGAGACGCCATTGAGACTCTGGAAGGTGGTGGTGTTCGTAATGTGGGGGAAGGTGTGGCAGCGGGGTCTGTAGCAGGGAAGTGAACGGGGTAGGGGGTAGGAGCTACAGACGAGGAGGTTACGGAGGTTGCGTGCGCGTTTGAAGGAGGGGTGGGGATGGGCAGATGGGGGAGGTGGAGGGGTCAGACTGGAGGAGGAGGATGGTTCGTTGGAGGGGTCGGTTGGTGGGGTCGTAGGTGAGGAGGAAGGGGACACAGTGGGTGGAGGCTTGGGGGCTTGGAGTGAAATGGTTGAGTGGTGGACTGCGTGGGCGCGGATGAGGGCGGCGTGGACGAGGGAGGGGGTAACCTCTCCGGGTGAAATGGCTGACCAGGGAAAGAGCCGTGGTCTTAAAATCAGCATCTCGGCTGCACAGGCGGTGGATCCGGAGGAGTTGGGAGTAAGGAATGGAGTGTTTGGTGTGGGTAAGGTGGAAGGAGGTGAAATCGAGGTAGGAGTGGGAGTCGGTGGGTTTGAAGAAAGCGGAGGTGATGAGGGAGCGGTGGGAGGGGTCGATGGCGACGGAGATGTCAAAGAAGTGGGCGTGGGTGGTGGAGATAGAGGTGGTGAAATGGAGGGAGGGGTGGAAGGAGCAGAAGAAGGAAAGATAGGAGTCGAGCTGTTCTCGGATGAGGGTCGTGGCCTCGATGCAATCGTTGATATAACGACCGTACTGTTTGGGCGTGGGGCCGGTGTATTGGGCAAAGATTTGGGCTTCAACATGGCCGACGAAAAGGTTGGCATAGTTGGGGCCCATTCTTGTACCTATGGCTACCCCAGTGACCTGCTGGTAAAATTCACCCGAGAAGGAGAAGCAGTGAAGGATGAGGACCAGTTCAGCGAGGTGGAGGAGGGTGGGGTGGCAGGGACGGAGGAGGGGTGAATGTCGAGGTAGTGCCGGAAGGTGCGTAGGCCGTGGGGGGGGGGATGACGGTATAGAGGGATTTAATGTCTAGGGTGAAGAGGATTGGGTGTGGGCCGGGTGGGAAGGTGAGAGAGTAAAAAAGGCGAGAGGCATGGTAGGTGTCGGAGATGTTGTGAGGGGAGGGTGGTGACGAGGGGGGCGAGGATGGAGTCGAGAAAGGAGGAGATGAAATCGGTGGGGCAGTTGCAGGCGGAGACGATAGAGTGGTCGGGGTCGTCGGGTTTGTGGATCTTGGGGAGGAAAGAGATGGTGGGGGTGTGGGGGTGCGGACGATGAGGTCCAAGGCGGTAGGAGGGAGGAGGAGACGAGATGTTGGATGGTGGAGGAAACTTGTTGTTGGTAGAAGGGGTGGGGTTTGGAAGGTAGGGGGCGGTAGATGAAGGGGTTGTGGAGCTGCCTGAGGGATTCAGCTGTGTAGAAGTCGGCGCGCCACACCACCACAGCGCCTCCCTTGTTCGCCGGTTTGATGACGATGTCGTCGGAAATTCCAGCCGGCTGATTTTACCCTCACCATCCATGATACCACTTCCAACCTGGCTGCACATATCAATTCTGTTCAAGTAAATAATGAACAGGAGAGGTGACACTGCTAACCCTTGACAGAGTCTAACCCCCACATTGAATAGTTTCGATTTAGCACCATTTATCCGAATGAAATACTTGGGAATTCATATAGAGACATCCAGGGTAGCAAGGAACTGATTATCGATCCCATACTCCTGCAGAACCTTCCACCGCAAGTTCCAAGGAGCGCAGTCATATGCCTGTTCAAGGTCGATACTGTCCAAGTACAGGATCCCCTGACTTACTATTAACATCCTGAAATAATTTAGGAGAAAATACCTAACAGCATTGTTAATTCAAATGTTTAGAGAACCTTTAAAATAGATCACTGTGAAAATTTTCAGTAAACTGAAGTTAAGACTATAATTTTTAATGTGGTGCAAACCAGTGTTGTTTTGTAATTTTCAAGATGACAGATTAGAAAGGGCATATGGTTGTCGACTTATTTTCCGAAAATGGAATGAGGGGTAAGTTGGGGGAGAATTTACTGCTCTTTCTAACATTCGGCTACTGTCCGTTTCCTCGTTATGCCATCTATATAGAGAGATGGAAACACTACACTTGTCATTCAATGTACTTCACCCATTCTCTAACTAACTAAAACTTTAGGTTTTTTCGTTTGTTGTCTGATATTTGACTCTCTCTCTCTCTCTCTCCCTCTCCCTCTCTATCTCTCTCTCTCTCACCCACTACGTCTTTTTCTCTACATCTGTATATGTGTCTCCCAGTTTCAGCAAACACTATGTACATTTCAGTGATCAGGTTACGTAAGATCTTAGTGACATTATCAGGTGTATATTGCATGATAGTTATATAATAAATTAATAATGGTAAACACAATCCAAGAGGCTATAAGGAAAGAAAGAATATTAAAAAAAAATTAAAAAAACAGAAAAAGTCTTTGACTCGAGTACTTTTCCTAATATTACATCATAGTTGGCTAAACGGAATGACCAGTTCTATCCAGTGGTGAACTACCAAACTAATATATATATATATATATATATATATGTGTGTGTGTGTGTGTGTGTGTGTGTGTGTGTGTGTGTGTGTGTGTGTGTGTGTGTGTGTGTGTGTGTGTGTGTGTGTGTGTGTGTGTGTGTGTGTGCGTGTGTGTGTGCGTGTGTGTGTGTGTGTGTTTGTGTGTGTGTTTGTGTGTGTGTAAATGAAACGACGCAATACTTTTTAAGATGTTTGTAGCTAAATATATGTATGCATAAAGTAATAGAATATGTAAAAATATGACAAAATATCAAATATTGGCTTCTTGTGGTTACTTATGGAATGGGAGCATATAAATAATTGCGGTTTTCTCAGAGTAGAAAAAATTGTATAATTTATGCTTTGATCACTCTCTTGAGTTTGATGTCTCTTATTTTATCATGGCATTGCATTATTTTATCATGGCATTGCACAAAGAATTGTTTCTATAAGTGTGCTGACTATTTGGGGCGGCAAACACTTGACCTAGAAATTCGATACATTTCACTCTTATCATCCCCATTTCTTTGTCTTCGCAAAAAATAACTCGGTTAAGTGTCAAGAATGGAGTTTGGGCAGACTCTAGCCTTTAACCCTTCCACTCTTTTACTAGTTTCAAATATTAGTGAAGGCGCGTGATCTAGTAGTTAATATGTTGGACATTAGGTCATAATATTGTGGGTTCCATTCATGGACAGGATTGCTTGTTGTGTTCTTGAGCAAAACACTTCATTTTAAGTTACTCTCGTACACCTAGCTGAAAATGAGAACCAGCAGTTGCTGGGTGTTAGCGATAGACTTCCGTCCTGTCCAAAGAGATGTTCTATACTCACAGTCGCATAACACCAATACAAAGTGGGATTAGCTTTATAAGCCTCCAGGCTTCGGACAAACTTTAACTTTTATTTACGAGGTGCGACTGAAAATTTCGAGCTTCCAAGAAACCGTAGCATATACAAATACTTTCTTGCTTTATTTTTCAACATGGTCTCCCTTTGAGTCCACACACTCCGTCCATCACTGCTGAAATGCTTGGATTCCTCTGAAGTAGAGCTCCTTAGTTTGGTCCTTCTGTTAGGTGTCAACAACATCTATGACGTCATCATCTGTGGCATATACTTTTTCATGCTTGGGAACAGGTAGACGTCGGTGGGTGATAGGTCTGGCGTATATGATGGATGAGGGACGAGCTGGAACACACAGTAAGGATTGTTTCCATTGCCACCACAGAGGTGTGGGCAGGAACTTTGTCATGATGGAATAAGATCCCTTTCGTCAGCAACCCTAGCCTCTTCATGTTGATGTTCTCACGCAAACGTTTAAGAAGGTTGGCGTAGTATTGTACGGTGATGGTGTGACTCTTTTGAAGATAACTCACAAAAAACACTCGTTGTGCATCCCAGAAAATGGCAGCCATAACCTTTTCTTTTACTGCTGGTGTGACATTGGCTTTTTTTCAGTGTGGGTGGGGACGGGGGCTTTCACTGTTTAGACTGCTCTTTAGTTTCAGGTTGGTTGTGATGAACTCAGTTCTCGTCCACGGTTACCAATTGAGCCAGGAAATCTTCTTGGTCAGCTTCAAAACGTTCCAAGCGTTTCTGATTAACATTTCTAGTCTCCTTGCATTAATTATGGCAACACTAATTTACTTATTACTGTGTCTATCTATCTGTTTCGCCACTTAACTATTTCTGCTTCGCATTCTGATACACGTTTCACTAAATCTATTAACACTTACTTAATAATTGAGGATCGAGTGTCTAAAGTAGAGGTGTCTGAGAGTAATTGGAAGCATTCGAAGATAAACAATTTCTTATTAACACTTTTGATAACAACCCAGCCAAAACCTGTTCTGGTTTTATGAATATCATCAACCATTTTAAAGCAGACTTGTCAACTCTCCCCGTCTGATCGGGAGATCTCCCACCCACTTTTTTTCTTGGTACTCCCCGTTTGGGTTTGTAGACGTCGGCAGGTCTGTTTAAAGGGATGTCACATAAATTAAATTCTTCCAGCATAAAATTATATAAGAATATTTTGATAAGTTTTTTGGTATCTTAAAATATTTTAATAATTTTAGCAAATCCCTCAAAATACTTCATTAATGAATTGGAATAGAGAATGTTTCATTAAGAATATAGCCACACAGTTAATTTAGAGTCACCAGCATTGGATGATGATAATGATGATGATCATCATCATCATTATCATATCCATCGTCATCATCATCATCATATTACAATATGGGGGGCGTCGGATTAACAGAGCTGGCATAGCGTCGAACAAATGCTAAGCAATATCCATTCTGGCTCTTTACGTACTGAGTTCAAACACCATCGATATTAGCTTTGTGTTCCTTCTTCCGAGGTCGATAAATTAAAACACCAATCAAGTACAGGGATCGATATTATCGACCTACTCTTCTCCTAAATTGTTGAAATTGTACGAAAATTAAAAATCATATTACATTGCAAGGGAAGTAACTTCGCAAATATTGTGTAATTTTATGATTTAATTCCCCTTAACTAATATGTTTACGGCAGCACTAGCTGTTTCTCTTTCTTTTAATGTGTTAATCGGTCTCATCTAATGTCATACATATATGTATGTGTGTATAGGATGGGGTGTGAATGCAGGTGGCTTAGTGTTTAGGGTATTCAGCTCATGAGCGTAAGATCATTGTTTGAATTTCCGGTGGATGTTGTGTCCTTCAGCAAGGCACTTTATTACACGTCACTCCAGTTCATTCAGTTGAAAAAAACATATTACCTGTGATTCACAGGTCCAACCTTGTCAAACATTGTCTCAAGCTGAATCTGCCTTAGAATTATGTTAAGGTTACACGTGTCTAAGGAATATTCAGCCATTTGCATGTTGATTACATGAGCATGCCGTTTTATTGATTAAACAACTGGAACACTCGTCGACGAAATCGATGGATATCAAACACAGATGCGCGCGCACACACACAAACACTACACACACATAGGTTTGGCTCTGCAAGCCTGTTTGTCTATCGACCTTTCATTGAATTCTTCAATCCTTATTGACCCCAAACAAGTAAATAAATAAATAACTTAAAGAAAATATATCATAGACAATTATATAAACTAGCAGAAAAATCGCCCTCGAGCTGTTTTCTTCTAGCATATGTAGTGTGCATATTGGTATTATACGCAAATATATATATATATATATATATATATATATATGCATATAGACTATCTTACTCAGGGTCTACCTCTGGGTCTCTTGCCAGCTGGTTTTGCCTATAAAATGTGCCCAGCAATTCTTTACTGAGACGTTATAACCACATGCTCATAATATCGGAGCTGTGATCTCTCAATTCGGAGAAGTAGCGGCTCTACCAGAAGTGACTCTCTTGTCTCTGAGCTATGCACTTTATCGAGTAACGTAACTCCAAAGACCCTACGGGGAACCCCATTTCTGCCGCTTTTATTTGCAATTGTATTATTTTGGTCATTACCCAAGATTCATGATCCTCGGTAAGAATACCAGGAAGACAGCGAGTTTGGCCTTTACACCTACCCCCTTCTTCTGATTGCTGAACGCTGAGGCTGGCGCATTACTGCATCAGCTTTTGTAATTCCTGTACTTAATTCAGCCTCCTGCATTCCATCACTCATGAACATGGCCCCGAGATACTTGATGTTCTCTAACTGCTTCAGTAGAACTCCATTCACATGTATATAAATTTAAGAGACTTCTGTCCAACCGTCCGTCACACAATGTGTATGTTTATGCGCGCACATATACAAACTGTCCTATTACCACTTAAGAGCTTTGGCCCGGGCAAACATCCCCTCAATTTGGTAACCGTCTGGGTTGTCCAGAATTGATGGGAAAAGACGTGATGGTCTTATTCTGTGCTCCTGGTCAAGAGGCAGGTGCCTTATCTGGAACGTCACAGTTAGTGACTCTTTTGCTTCTTCCCACAACCTGGATGCAGCGGTAAGGGCGAGAGCTACAGCATGCAGAACAAAATCCTAAAATACCGTATTCTGTCAGCTAGCTACATTATCCAACCTGTGGCGTTCGAGACATTTGGTGGAGTCGGGCTACTGATAGTGAGGTTCTTATCTTCACTGGTGGCTCGCCAAACTGAGGTAACTCGTGATGCTCGTGAGGGCACTTGGTTGTTCCAACACCCCAGCCTCGCCATCACCCCAGGTAACGCTGCGAGCGTGCTGGCTTGCCTCAAAAATTATTAGTGAGGTTTCCCAGTGCTCCTCGTGATATTGTTATCTTTTACTCTGGTAGCGGCTCGTTTGTCCACCCCTTTCGCCTGGATTTTGTTGTATGTGGTCTAAGATGTGTGTATTACGTGCTTGTGTATTTTTTCTCTTTCTTTTTTTTCCTTTCCCTTTCCTTTGTATATATTATAGTTGTTTGTGTTTTCGTTCTGTAACCATTATATTATTTTTTTATACAAATGAGTTTAAAAAAAGAAGAGTTAAACTGTGTTGTTAATAAATAAATAAAAAGTTGTACTTCATTTTATCCTCCCATTTCCAATTTATCGAACGCTGCTATCATGACTCTATTTGAGTGTTTGTGTAAATGTATATGTGTGAATGTATGTCCGTGAGAGTGTATTTTTGTAAGTTTGTGTTTGCGCGATTATAGTTATATATTCATACATATAGATGTATGTATGTGCACATACACACACATACGTGTCAGCGTGTTGAAAAAAATCCTAATCTCTTCATCTATCTCTTTCACTCTCTTTCTCTATTTATATCTGTCACATAATCACTCTATCTATCTGTATCTCTCTCATCACACACTCTCTTTCTATATATATGGTAGTTGAAGTGGTGGTGGTGGCGGCGATGAACCGGAAGTGTAGAAATTTGAAACTTTTATTTCAAATAAGCAATAAAATTATTTATATTTAATCAAGAGTTACGAAATTTAGTAAATAAATTATGTAATATTAATTCATTATTTATTCAAAGTAATCCAACTTATTTTACTAACTGGATTAGTATAGATTTACAGTAGAATAACATTGCAAATATATTTTAAATATATACATAAATAACATTACAAATGCGTAAATAACATTATAAATTGCTCGCAATTCGTTCAGAAGGACATTACAAATATAATTGTTTCTACTTTAGGCACAAGGCCAGCAAATTACCCAGTACATTACTGGTACTTTATTTTATCGACCCCGTAAAGATGAAAGGCAAAGTTAACCTCGGCAGGATTTGAACTCAGACTGTGTAATGTCTAAACAAATGTAATGTCTAAATAATATAAATTCATTGACAAAAATGATAAAGGAAAGAAAGAAGAAGGGGAGGTAATTCACCACCAAGTGTGATAATCTGCTGCACCTCACACTTTAGGGGTTAACTCACACTTTCAGGCAAGCCAACACGCTCGCAGAATTACCACGAGTGATGGTCAAGCTATGGCGCTAAAATAACCAGGCACCCTCACGGGCATCACCTGACACCTCAGTAAGGTGAGCCGCCAGTGATATATTTAAACAGATTTACAATGTTATTCTACTGTTAATTTATAAAATTGTAATAACAAAATTGTAAGTAGACAATAAAAAAGGATTTTATATAAATCAGAAATCTCTATAAACAAGTAATATTTTATTAAAGTACTTTCTGGACATTGTCACCATACATGTTGCTTCTCAAGTGATATAGCATATGCTAGATTATATGATATTACTTCTACGATAATTTTATTAGTCCTGTAATTTGCCGTTATGTGATTCCTATATTGGAATTGCACCAGTTTCCACTATATAATAATTTTTATATAGGTACAAGGCCAGTAATTTTTTGAGGAGGAGGGGAGAGTCGATTAAATCGACGCCAGTACATTACTGGTACTTTATTTTATCGACCTCGCAAGGATGAAAGGCAAAGTTAACCTCGACGGGATTTGAACTCAGATCACAAAGGGGCGTAACTCTCTATATAATTTAATATGAATGAATGTCCTGTCGAACTATGAGGCTGTTTTTCTCGTTTTGTGAAGACGTTTTTCCTTAAAAACAGGGGTATTATCTTGTCAAGTTTTTATTTTATTTTAACTCTACATAAATTGACAAAGCATCAGCTGTTGAATAAGAACCTGTAGGATCAAAGAAAAATAGTTCGATTATGAATCAATTGTTTGGCAAAATATTTAGGATGGTAAACAAAATATTAAGAATTTTTATTGTATAGAAATAAACGATGTACATGAAATTACATAAAAGTAAACAAATATGCTGACAATATAGATAGCTTGAAATTACAAACACAAATGCCATAGCTGTCAAAATTCAACACAAACACAGATATGTCTCTATTACTTAATTACATAAATATTTCACATGAAAATATAGATTCAAAACGAAAGAAAAGATTAAATCAACACTAAGGGTGGCAATCAGTGACAGACCACATGGGATGCAGGAGTCTCCCTCTATTATCTTTTCGGTTAGGTCAACATACTGGTAGCGTTAATGCGAGCGAAAGCGAGGCTAAGCGTCTGGAACACTCAAGAACCCTCACTGGCATCACCTGATACCTCAGAAAGGTGAGGCGATAGCAAGGCTAAGGCACTGAAACAACTAAGTACCCTCAAGGGTATCCCCTAATACCTCAGTAAGACTGAGTGATAGCAAGGTTAAAGCGCTGGAACAACCAAGTACCTTCACGGGCATCGCCAATGATAACAAAATATCAGATGATAATCAAGTGTGTTTAAAGGTTTGTCAGGTTCGACTTAGCCTTCATACACCTGGGGTTGATTAATTAATTACCAGATATGCACTGAAGGATTGATTTAAGGGATACAACACTTCTTCACAAATGCTTCTTTTTATCAATAAATCAATCAATATTTTGGGGTTGTCTCCCCTGACTTCATTTATTGAGCAAAATGTATCATCAATCTGACCGTTTTTATTCTCCTATCCACAGTTGTAATTTTAATTAATTAAAATTTAATAAATTAAATCACATAATTGTGAACTCCCAGAAGTTAGAGGTTAGTAATTATTTTATCCAATGGCGACCTGCAAAAGTGTCTAGAGTGGCACCCAACGACTGGCTGCAGCATTTGCGGGAACATATATATAATAATTGTTTCTACTTTAGGCACAAGGCCAGCAATTATCCAGTGCATTACTGGTACTTTATTTTATCGACCCCGTAAGGATGAAAGGCAAAGTCAACCTCGGCGGGATTTAAACTCAGATCGTAAAGGGACGTAACTATACTGGAAAGCATGGCGTCCGACTCTCTACCGATACTGCCAATCCACCGCCCTTATATATATAATAATAATGAAATTATTGTGTACAGTGCTCAGGTACACTACAACTCATCAAAGGCGCATGTGTAGTACATAGAATAATGTACAAATGTCAGGAAAGTGAACAGTGATGATGTTGAATTATTTTGTCCAAGTCTGAAATATTAAATATATAGAGGGAATTTGAACTGAGAATTTGAACTGAGTGATGTCTACATTTCAAATACAACAAACAAATATTGTTAGGGAATTTTAACGTCATCTCTCTTCACTTCAGTTAACACCCTCCTAGTATTACTGTTAACACCAACATACACCACACCACAACATACACCACTAACACTACAACACCAACATACACTAGTACTACCAACACCACACCTTATTAGCACCTCTACCACCACTAACACCATAACACCAACATACACTACTACCACCAGCACTAGCACCAATGCTATAATCAACACCTCAATTAATGCCACCACGAAACCCTAACAACAATCAGCACTACAAGATCCACTACAAACACCACCAGTAAAACTGCTCTACACCATTACCACCACTAATGCTACCACTAACACTCTGCCATTACTTTACACCACACTCCTATTAACACCACTCCCATCATCAACACCACCACTAATACCACCACAAATACCACCAACACCATGAGTAACAGTACCACTAACACTAAACCACTACCATCACAAACACCACCACTAATACCACACTACTACCACTATCAACAATATTACTAAAAATCACAGCACTACTATAACCAACACCACCACTAATACCAAGGCACACCCCCTGCCACCACCAAAACCACAACCCTATTAGTACCAATACCATCACCAACTCCCTCCTTACACCACACACCTATTAGCACCATTAACACCACCTACACCACCACTAACACCACACAGCTATTACCAGCACCAACACCACCACTAACACCACACAGCTATTACCACCATCAACACCACCAACACCACAGCACTAACACTACCACAAACATCACACAACTACCAACATCAACACCACCAGCAACATCACAGCACTCCCCTACCACCACCAAAACTATCATTAACACCACACTCTTATTAACACCACTATCACCACCAACACGCACTCATACCACTGGGTCTTCTTTTTCAGTATGTAAATGATCCAGGGAACACTATCTAATCATAATATAATAAAGGGAGGAGTGCGGGACCGTGACCTGAATATATCTTTTTATCCCGTTAGTAAAATAAGTTAGATTACTTTGAATAAATAATTGTTTCTACTTTTGGCACAAGGCCAGCAAATTAACCAGTGTATTACTGGTATTTTATTTTATCAACCCCATAAGGATGAAAGGCAAAGTTAACCTCGGCGGGATTTGAACTCAGAATGGCAAGGGCCGTAACTCTATACGTCAAAGCATGGCGTCCGACCCTCTACCGGACGCCATGCTTTGACGTATAGAGTTACGGCCCTATAATAAATAATTGTTTCTACTTTAGGCACAAGGCCAGCAATTACTCAGTACATTACTGGTACTTTATTTTATCGACCCCGTAAGGATGAAAGGCAAAGTTAACCTCGGCGGGATTTGAACTCAGACTGTAAAGGGACGTAACTATGCTAGAAAACATGGCGTCCAACCCTCTACCGATACTGCCAATTCACTGAATGAATATTACATAATTTATGTACTAAATTTCGTAGCTATTGATTAAAAATAAATATTCTTATCTGTTAGAACACGAAAAGTGTGAAACAACAGAATGTTCACTTTTCGTGTTCTAACATATATGCCTAGCTTCTTCATAAATTTTCCGGGGATAGCCGTGGTGGTGGTGATCGTATGTCATTGGCTAATTTTCAACCAACCAGAGTAAGTGTTGATATATTTTTATATATATATATATATAAATATATACTATTCCCCCTCTCTCTATATATATCTTACGCTTTCGCTTTACACTCCTCCCCTTCAATAACATATATCTCTTATACTGTTACACTTATATTTCCATTTATTTATTACCCCCTCTCTCTATATCTCTTCCACTGTTACTTACGCCTGTTTCTCTCTATCTGTTCCGTCTCTATATATATCTCTCTTACTCTTTCGCTTTGCACTCCTCCCCTTCAATACCATCTCTCCCCCTCTCTATATATTTGTTACTCTATCGCTGCACGCTCCCCTCCTTCAATATATCAATTACACACGCTTTACACTCCTTTATCCCTAGCGCCCCTATATATACCCCCCCCCCCACATCTATATTTTAATGTTCCGTTGCACCGTGAATATATGTGTCTATATATATATACATATATATTGTATATACACATTCATGTATGTGTATACACACTCATGTATGTATATACACTGGTTTTATGTGTGTATTGTAAATTTGTACTGTTAAAACACGAAACTAACATTCGATTGACACTTTGATTACCTGTACAGGCAATAGTTATTAGAATGCTGTTGAAGTGTGTATATATTTTGGGGGTACATCCTGTATATACACACATTATATATAATACAATAAACAGATAAATACACACATATGTATATGAGCTTATTTAATTATAAATATTGTGAATTTTTAACTCAGTTCAATTATATATATAAATGGCTTCTACAGGACTAGAACTGTTTCATTCGAAAGAAATCATCATAATATTGAGAGGGGGGACTAGATAAAATATTTCAAATCAAATGTGTATAAGTTATAAGTTAAAATGTATAAATAGAGACGATAGTGGAGGTATATCTGTTTAGTGGAACAGTAGACGATAGAATTAAATACAGACGAGAATCTCCCTTTAATGAAACAGCAGACGATAGAATTAAGGCAATTTAAATTTTAAGCATTTGCATTTTTGCCTTTCATCGTTACGGGGTCGATAAAATAAAGTACCAGTAATACACTGTCACTATAAGTAGACGACTTTCAAATTGAATTGTTGGTTCCATTTCTTTAGTATTTTCAATTGTAGTTATCTACTTAAAAAGCGTTACACGGTTAGAGACATAATTGGTAAGTTATATCTTCCCTATTAAACCATTGCATTATTTCACCTACAATAGAACAAAAATGAAATGTTCTTTAAAGAAACAGGAATATAACTTTATAAAAAAAAAGTTGCATCCGCTTCTTTTATCATTGATAATTTTTTCGTTTTAATATTAATTGTTTTTTGTAGTTGTTTATATTAAAAATCTTACTGTAATATTTACTTAAACGAAGGCAGACATCTAAACTTATAGATTAATCTTGAGCGAAGGACTAGATAAATCTCTCTCTCTCTCTCTCTCTCTCTCTCTCTCTCTCTCTCTCTATATATATATATATATATATATATATATATATATATATATATATATATATATATATATATATATATATAAACGAAGAATGATAAAATTTCAAGCAAAGAGTTTAATTAGGTAATGACTTACAAATTTGTTTCAGTATATATTTAATATAATATTAATATATTTTGTAATATTATTAACTAATTATTATAATTAGCGCTTCAGGCTTTGTCTATATATATCACTCTTCGTTTTGAATTTCTCCTAAGTATTCAATACTCTGTTGAGAAATACATTTTACATAAACAGTCTTTGTACCATTTATACGGTATTAATTACTTATATTTATATATATATATAGCGTATGATTAGAACTGTGTTTATTATTAATATTTTAATGGATTTAATGAAAAATTTTAGGTGTTCATATATATATTCTAAAAATGCGCGAAATCGTGAATCCGGGATAGTTGAACCGCCAAGTAATGAGGTATCACTGTATATATGTTTAAATATATAGTGTAGCTGTGATGTATCTCGCGAGTGAATCGAGACCTGTCACTGATTTTGGTGTCCCCACTGCCGATGTGAATGAGCAACGCTGCACTTGTGAATTGGGTCTTGATGTTGCAGGAACCCCTATCTTGCTCAGAACATTGACCTCCTGGAAACTGTTCAGAGACATGCAACCAAGCGCATACCCTCCATCAGACACCTACCATACCCTGAATATTTTGCTTCCCTCTGGCAATGGACTTGGTAAACACCCACAAAGTTATTAACCATCCGACCAACAACAACCCCGAACACCTTTTTGATCTCCATGTGTCTAACAATTCGCTCAGCCAACAACTATTAAAAAGTGAGTTGCTTAAGATAACAATTTAATCACAAATTGTTGCTATCTTTTAATACACTCCAACAAGTCATCAAATTATGTACAATAAAAACAAATCTTATTAATTTGCTCAGGGAATATAAAGAAAATGTATATACACTGATAATTGCAATTGTATGTAAATATTTTGTTTTTGTATTGTTTATTTTATGTTTTCTATTATGTATAATATATTGATTTAATATTGATTGTTTTTTGTAGTTGTTTATATTAAAAGTCTGAAAATATTTTTATACATCTTACACTAATATTTATAAGATAATTTATAATAACAATTACATAATCTAATTACATTACAACGATAATTTATTATTAATATATATCCTGTTTAACTAGAGTTATTACAAGCGTTGCCTTAAAAAAATATTAAACTAGACATGAAAAATGCGCAAGCTCAAAAGTGCCACAGAATGTTATAATAAACCTTCAAAAGTGTGGGACTAGAGTTGTTGCTAAAAAATATTGTAATCATTATATATCGTACATTCTGTGGCATCCTTTATAAAAATAGCTTAAACCAACGAAGCCTTTATTTTTACGCTATTTCACTTAGTTAATTCTTAGAGTGTAACATATAAAAATAAATACATCTATGTTTAATGTAATAACAGCTATAAATAATTACGTAATATTATTATCATATACTCATAGTAACAAAATAATTGTGTTGAAAATTAATATGATGCTTATATGAACGATCAAATCTATAATGATAATTTCTTAAATATACTAATAGTAAAATAATTTAGTTATCTATTGTTACATTTTCATAGAACTATAATATTAACAATCGTATTGCATTATCAAATTTTTATCACTACAAACTTTCATATTGGAATTACCTTAAGCCACTTATTATTACTTCGCTTTCGTACTTTTACAGCTGTAGATATTGCGCTGTATCTTATATCTAATATCAATATCTCATGGTAATTTGCATGCAGTGTAAAATAGGTTTATTAATAACTTTAATATGAAATGTATTATACAGGGCTGCGGAGTCGGCCAAAAATTGACTGGCTCCAACTCAGGATCCGATACTCCATTATTTCCTAAATTTCAGCTCCGCAGCTCTGTTATTATATTAATTAATTTATTTTATAGTTGTAAATCATATTTTTATATGTTACACTCTAAGAATTAACTAAGTGAAATAGCGTAAAAATAAAGGCTTCGTTGGTTTAAGCTATTTTTATAAAGGATGCCACAGAATGTACGATATATAATGATTACAATATTCTTTAGCAACAACTCTAGTCCCACACTTTTGAAGGTTTATTATAACATTCTGTGGCACTTTTGAGCTTGCGCATTTTTCATGTCTAGTATATATATTGATTACTTATTCTAAGATTTACTTCTTTTAAAATGTTCAAATGTCTACACTTCCGGTTAACATTCGTTAAACCATAACACTTATTACATCGCTTATATAAACGTTCATATATTTGTATCGTTATATCATAACGTTTATATTTCCGTCGCTAATTTTCTCCTTTTTCCTTTTCATTACATTTCATTGTAATGCAGTTTATATATAATATCGTCTTTTTTAAATGAATCATGGATTACTTTACTGATTACAGAAAAGAGTATAACACAGTCTCTCTTCAATTCCTGTGCATATTGTCACCTGAAAGGTGGTTTCTCTGCTAGTTAGATATAATTAATATATAATCAAAATTATCAGTGAATTATTTCAAATTTGAGAATAAATGTGGTCGTTTTTTTTCTAAATGTAACCATTTATGTACACCTTTCTGGTGCCAAACCACCTGAAACCGCCTTAAACTGCCTTTTGTTATATATTGATTTCCGTTTTAGGCGCAAGTTCAATAATTTCAGGGGAAGGGAAAAGTCGATTAAATCGCTCCCAGTGCATAACTGGTGCTTTATTTATGGACCTGGTAAGGATGAAAAGCTAAGCTAACCATGGCAGGATTTGATCTCAGAACATAACGGGCCATAACTCTATGCTGCGATGCATGGTGACCGACACTCTACCAGTACTTCCAATCCAACACTCTCGCCTCTTGTTATATAATACTAAGCTTTATATTTTAAAGTGCTTACAATTATCTCAAAACATTCCAACAAAAGTTTATGTAAGAATGCTTGTTAATTTATGTTCCAAACATCAGCTTGATAATGAGAAAATTAGTTATTTTGCTAAATCTCTTCAAAAAATTAATTATTTTCATAATTTGAAACATATAGGCAATGCCTTTCATTAGACATACGAGCTGAAAAGCCACCCTTCGGGTGGTTTTCTGCTAGCATGTGTAGTGTGCATATTGACATTATATGCATATTATATAAGCATATAGATATAAAATCGTAATTGAGAATATGCACAGAAATTGAAGATAAACTGTGTTACACTCCCTTCTGTAATCAGTAAATTAATTCATGATTACAATTAAAAAAGACGATATTATATATAAACTGCATTACGGCAAAATTTTATGAAAACGAAAAAGGAGAAAATTAGCAACGGAAAACTAAACCTTATATAACGATGCAAGTATAAGAACGTTTATATAAGCGATGTGATATAGCGTCCATTATAAGCGGAAGTATTGACATTTGAAAATAAAAAAAAAGTGAATCTTGAAATAAGCAATAAAATTATTTATATTTAATCAAGAGATACAAAATTTACTAACGGGATAAAAAAATATTTTCACGACACTGTCCCACACTCCTCCCTTTATTATGTTACGATAGTATTGAAATATGATGACTGCAAAATATTGAAAAAAATAATATTTTTAAATATTTATTTTGAATGTTTTAAAAATTGTGAAATAACCAAAATAACTTATTGACAAGTTTGATCTCTCAAAGTACTTTCAATAAATATCCTATTGATTTATAATATTTACTTGCAAAAGTGGTTTATAAAATTGTGTTGTGAGACATTTTAAGTGTTTAAATCAGTTGAAACATCACTTAACATCCATGTTTTCCTACTAGCAAGGGTTGGACAGGTTGTCACAGACTAAGTCAGTACTTGATCAGAGTAACTGATCTCTAAGACAAGCAAAGGATGGATCTTACTTACATATGTATAAGTGAATGTACTGAGTGAATTTCATAGTGATACCAGCACTAGGGATGTTGTCATGTCTTTGACATTTAAAGAGAACTCTTGACGCTTTGTTGGCAAGTTTTCTATAGCTGGATGCCCTTTTTATCATACCAATGCAGTCTTCTCCGTTACACAGCTACGTCAGTTTTCCTTTAATACCTAGTTTTTCTCTCAGTTCATTTATCCTGCATTGTTCATGCATTCTAAAATTACACATCCGCCAGTGCATATATATTCACTTCTTTCTAGCCATCACAGATCTTCTGCAGTTAAGGGCCATGTCTCACTGCCATGTTGCATTACAGTTCATATGCAGGTTGTTCACCCTTCACTCTGAGAGAGAAGCCCTTTGTTGTAGCAGAGATACTAGCCATTTACACTTCTTTCAACCTGTTCTTACTCTGGCTACTACACTTTCAGATAGTATTACCCCACTGCTGATTAGGTCACCTTGGTAATAACATTTCTCAACAATTTCTAGAGAGAATTGATGGAGTCTGTTTCATGTGTACTCTTCCATCTTTATAGCCTACCAAACAATGCTATTTCCATGACAGTATTAGAGCCCGGTTTCATTTCCTTTTAATCCATTCAATTCTAGATTTTTCTTCCATGTTTGGAATTTCACTACTAATTCTTCCATGGATTCAGCTATAAGAACAAGATCATATGACTACAGTAGCTCCCATGAGCAGTGTATCTTAAACTCCTTTGTTATGGCCTGAAGAACAATAATAGACAGAAGTGGGCTGAGAATTAACTTCTGGTGGACACCCACCTGCACTTCAAATTCATCACTGTACTCATTGCCAACCGTGAACTTGTTGATTGCACCTCTAACCTTGTATGCCATTCAGAAGCCATTCATCTACACCTATCTTCCTTCATTCCCACCAAATTACAGAGTAGAGGAACCTGTCAACGGCTTTCTCTAGTTCAATGAACACTGGTTACAGAAGCTTACTCTTACTCTTACTTTACAAGAAAAAGGATACGTATAGTACCCTTTCTGGCATGAAACCAAACTGTATCTAATCTAGTACCTACTTAATTGCACAATAAGCTTTTTGGTAACTTTCATGACTAAGTCCATCAACTTAATACTTCTGTGGTTATCTTTGTCTAGTAGGGGGTTACAATGCTACTGCAGCCACAGTCATTGAATGGCTAAAAATCTAAAGACGTTGTATAGTACGCATTTAGTCTTAAAATAAATTACAAAGATAAATACATACCTTGTGCCAAAGCAGTTTTTGTCGTTTTGTTCGAGTATACAATTTCTGGCCATTTATGAATTTCTTTCAAGCAAACGCTCGCGGAATTATACACCATCATCCAGCCAAAAGACT
>OZ024742.1:179611702-179669202 GCA_964016885.1 Eledone cirrhosa
TTTAGATTAATTGTATTATGCCTTTAGATTAATTCACTATTTTGAACTAACATAAAGATTCGAAATTTAACGGTCATCAGGATACGTTGGGATATATATAATTAATTAATAGTCTATTTCTAATTAACTTAAGGACTCGAAAATAAACCCGCATATAACTACACCCAGATATATTTGATATTTTGATTGATTATTTTTAGATAATTTAACGACTCGAAATTATTCATTCACAAAGCTATGCCCAAATATATATTTATTTATATATATATATTTGCATCATCTAACTATACACTATTTATCCACGACAATACAAATCTCCCTCCCTATGCTTTATACTATAAATATTATTTTATCCTCGTCTCTCTATCCTTAATCAATTTTCTTTTGCTTTCGTGCATAAGATATTTCTATACTTCTAGTAACTCGCTTTTTCCTCATCTGTTTCTCTCTCTGTCTTTCACTTCTTCTTTCTTCAATAATTTAAATTATTTGAATCTCTAACAGTTATGTAAGTTTGTATTATATTAGTAGTTGTTTATTATTATGTATCTTTATAAGTTTTCTCACACGCACCCTCTGTATTATATGTAATTTTTTCATGTCTCAATCTTAAGGTATATAAATATTGAGTTTTGTCATATCTTATTCACTGCCATGACTTAATTTTAACCATCTCATCATCATCATCATTCTTCGACTACTGTCGAGATGATGGATCTCACTCCCATGCCCCAGAATTCCCTGTCCCCCATCGCTGCCCCCAGGTCCTGTCTACTGATTCCCGTATCCCTAGAGATCATTATGATCAGAAACAGGACCCGGGAAAGCAGGGGCTGGACCTATATCAACAGGTATACCATATAGTGTGGTTCCTTGAGGAACAGGAACTCTGGTGCAGTTAGTTGCGAAATCCATCATCTTTTCAAATAGCTAATAATGTGTGTGGGCGCCACTACTACACACATCTGAAAGAATTTGACAGCCAAGTCTTGAAGAAGGTGCTTTCTCCTCCGTGTGGTGGGTTACCCGGCGTCAGATACCAACCTGGCATTTATACCCTCGCCCTAATTGTTCGTGTTGCAAGCACTAGAGTAGTCGCTAACCAAAGCTACGGACCCACTCTATCCGTCTGGAGATACGTTGTACTAGCTTACCAGCATACTAGTAGCAGGAAATAACGTCAGGGAATGTGACTTTTCCGGCACTGCAACGCCTTTCGGCGGGCCGTGCTGGTTTTGGATGGCCATTGACTCCAAGAGCTCTAAGAGCTCCCAGGAGTTCCTTTGCCCTTTGACAGGTTTTGTTTTTAGTCCTGCAGGATGTCCAAAGTCACCCTCCTCACCAAGAAATCTTGGTGGGGTTGCCAGTTTAGTCGCCAGCGACCCGACCATGAGACAGGTTGTACTGGGATACATGTTACCAGTATCACCTTAACCATCTACTTAGTCAGGGTATGTCATGCATCATCTTATTTTATCTGATGAGGACGTTCTGTTGAAGATAGCTCAGTACCTCTGAAATATGTTTAATAAAATATACTTGATCACACGAATGTTTATTTTTGTTAATGTTTTGAATTAATATTAATAACTCCAGAAAGCCATTACTGTGGAGTGCTTCTAATCTATTGTAAAACTTTATTCTTTAATTTATTCCTTGAACCTTGTTTAACCTTTAAATATATATATATATATATATATATATATATATATATATATATATATATATATATATATATATATATATATATATATATATAAATATAATTCAAGAAAGAAGAGGGACATGGTTTGCTATACAATAAGGGGTTTATTCACATTTGTGGACTACATCTAAGTGGACTGCCTATAACGATGACCTGTTATCCTGTGTATATATATATATATAAATATATATATATATATATATATATATATATATATATATATATATATATATATATATATATATATATATATATATATATATATATATATATACATGCATAGATAAATACATACATATTTACAGGTATATTTATATATATATCGCCATTTTTCTAATCCTTATGGGACTTTACATTCAAAATCTTCATTAGAAGTCCTATAAACAGCAACCAGGTAAATTTCTTTGATTTGATTTGTTTCAGATGTATTCAATTACAGATTTTCGATGAGATCGAGTCCCGTTCTGTCTGTGTGTGTAAAGTATATTCACCCGATCTCTTAAAATTTTACACATTGCTAAAGGAGGATGCGAGATGTTTTTATAAAAGAAACATAACCACTTTAGATGACGCTGTATATTGTGTATTACAAGACTCTTTTATTAATTACCACTGATGAACTGTAATACTTCTAGAACCTACAAGGTAGACAAGTATTGTGCTCAGTAATTTGATTGCCGATGTCTCGAAATATAGTTGCTGTGACAATTCCTTAACGACATATACAGCATTGTGTTTCACAATTTCTTCTCGGTGATCAGTCAGTTTGTAATGATATTTTCTTTGAACATTTGCAGTAGGTTCTGTAGTATAACAGTCTCTGGTTGACAGTTAATGATTTGAGAAGGAAGTAGAAAGTTCAGAATAGAAGAGAGAGAGAGGGACAGTAAAAGAAAGACAGAGAATATCTATAGGAGGGAAACATCGACAGAAAGAAAGAGACAAAGAAAAAAGGGGAAGAGAGAGAGAAGGCTGTGTGAGAGAAGGGACTGGCAAAAAGAGAGAGAAAGAAGAGGCTGTGTGAGAAGGGAAAGAGAGAGAGAGTGAGACAGTAAGTAACCACATGTTGTGATGAAATGAAAGAGAAGCAGACGACAACAATATGAAATATTAAACACGATATTAGAAAAATATTTTTGTAAATATGACAATATTTTATATATGCATGCATAGATAAATACATACATATGTTTCAGGTATATTTATATATGTATATATTTTATATATACATACATGCATAGATAAATACATGCATATGGTTACAGGTATATTTATATATACCTGTAAATATTAGAACTCCCATAAACTGCAACGAGGTAAATTTCTTTGATTTGATTTGTTTCAGATTTATTCAATTACAGATTTTCCATAGAATGCCTCGAAAAAGCAAGAGTCACATTGGAAGAAAAACAAGAAATGCTTTTACTTTGCGTTCTTTGCGCGCAAGCGAGACAGAAGAACAATGTATGCTACGGCGTGCTCGCAATGCTGCTTCTACTTCGATCGCCAGAGCATTACAGACTGCTGAACAAGCAGAACTCCGGCTTGCTTTCGATGCTGCTTCTACTTCAAATAGCCGTGCTTTAGAGACTGTTGACCAAAGGGCAACAAGGTTTGCGGCTGATTCTCAACAGAAAATGCGTTCTTATGTCTTTCCGAGGATTTTTCTTGTTACTGGTCTAAGAAGGCTTTTCATTACAGCCTCCAAGAGGACTACGCATCCCACCCACATATCATCATTAGTAGCATGTCAACTGTTTGCGTCCATTGTAACGCAATGAGGTGGCCAGCAGATTCTACCGGTATATGCTGCTCCAATGGAACAGTTAGATTGCCTCATTTACAAGTCGGTACCGAACCTTTGAATTCTCTGCTGCTTGGAGACCACCCTTATTCTAAACACTTTCTTAGAAATATAAGAGCCTATAATTCGGCTTTCCAAATGACAAGCTTTGGTCATACACCAATAAAACATGGAAATTATATGCCCACATTCAAAGTGCAAGGCCAAATTTACCATCAAATTTGCTCCATTATTCCACAAGATGGCGATGAACACAGTTTTCTCCAGATTTACTTTATGGGGAACGGACCTGAAGAAACTGCACGAAGAGCTTCAGTTGCTAAAGGAACAATATCTTTTCTTCTGCAGCCCCTTCAATATATGCTTCATACCATAAACCCCTAAGTCACCATTTTCAAAACTGCTTTTCAGCGTAGAGATGCTAACACCAATTAATTCAAGATTATTATTTAAGTTGACCGCGCTCCACCAGAGCAGCATCAGGGTTCATTTACCAGACCCCAAACCGATGAAGTTGTGGTGCTTATAACAAGTCCTAAATGAGAGTGCTTCAAACCGTGATATTGTTCTTGAATGGCAGGACTCGCGTCTTCAAAAAATAAATGAACTTCATCCTGAATATGATGCCTCCAATATCGATTACTGTTCCCCATTGGCTACGATGGCTACCGCATTGACTTGCCAAAGTGTAATCCGGTAACTTTAATGCATCTTCAACCACGGAAAACCATTTCAAAAATGGAATTTTATGCATTTAGGCTTATTGTTCGCAAAAACGACATCAATCAATACTGTGTAGACGTATTTGCTAAGGTAAATATTTCTTATTTTATGATTTCATTCAGAAAATTTCCTTAGCCAGTTCACTCAATATTTACCACAACAATTTCTTCCTTTTCCAGATTGACACCGAACGTCTCCAATGGATAAGACACCATCAAAAGGAACTGCGTTCAGAAGAATACGGCCATCTACGCGACGAAGTCAACCGAAATGATCAGGTTATTGCTTCGGATGTTGGACTTTCTGTCATTCTCCCATCGTCATACACTGGAGGCCGCCGTTACATGCATGAAAACATGTAGGATGCTCTCACCTATGTCCGCCATTGTGGCCGTCCTGATCTTTTTATCACCTTCACATGCAATCCAAAATGGTTTGACATCCAGTCTCACTTACTTCATGGCCAAAATCCTTCACACAGGCATGATATCACATCTAGAGTGTTTCACCTAAAGCTTATAAAAATGATAGGTGTTATAAAATACGTACAACTTTTTGGACCAGTAAGGTGTTTCATATACACCGTAGAATGGCAGAAGAGCGGACTCCTACATGCCCATATTCTCCTTTGGCTTAAAAAAAAAACTCATGTCAACTGATGTTGATTCCGTTATAAGTGCTGAATTGCCAAATCCCCAAGAAGACCCTGTCCTTTTTCAAATTATAAAAGCCAACATGATCCATGGACGATGTGGCCACCTAAATCCAAAATCTGCATGTACGATAATGGGAAATGTACAAAGCGTTACCCACGTAAACTTATCCATGAAACCAAAACTGGTGATGATGGCTACCCTTTATACCGTCGTAGGGCACCGCAGGAGGGTGGACATACGGCAACTATAACAATGGTTGGTGGTAAAGATTTCAATATCGACAACCGATGCGTTGTACCACATAACAAGGTGCTTTGTAAAATGTTTTCAGCCCACATTAATGTTGAATTCTGCAATCCAATACATATGCAAGTATGTTCATAAGGGAGCCGATCGAGCAGTTATTGAGTTGGCTAAGACCGATAACCCTGATGCCGCCACAGATGAAGTCACATTTTTCCAGACTGGACGCTATATCTCTTCTAACGAGGCATTTTGGCGCATATTTGGTTTTCCGATCCATGACCCTGCAGTTATTCACCTCAACGTTTTTTTGGAGAATGATCAACGGGTGTATTTTAACCAAGAAAATATGCTTGACTGTGCAAGACAACCTCGAAGAACGACCTTTACCGGATTATTTGAACTTTGTACTTCTGACTCTCTTGCCAGAACACTTCTTTATGCGGAGTTGTCTACATTCTACACGTGGAATAAATCTTCAAAGAAGAAAGACAGGATGCATTTCACAAAAGGATGCTTCGATGCGTTAGTCTGATGCTCTCTCAAGAGTGTACAGAGTTCAACCGCTCAATTCAAAATGCTTTCACCTTCTATTCTTTCGTCTTCTATTGCACGTTGTCAAAGGTCCAACTTCCTTTGAAGACCTTCGTACCGTCAATGGCCATATTTGTTCAACATCTAAAGAGGCCTGCTCCAAATTAGGTCTTCTCGACAATGATGACCACTATGACCACGCCCTCCATGAAGCATCAATGTTGCAGTCACCAATTGCTCTTCGTAAGCTTTTCGCCGTTATGCTGGTGTAATGCAGTCTTGGGAATCCACAGTCTTTCTGGGAGAATATCGCGACAGCATTTACTTGGACATCCTAATGCAATCTCGCTTCGCGTTCACACATATGAATTTACAGTTTATACCTGAAATGTACAACTGCGGTCTCATATTTCTAGAAGATATACTTATACTTTTGGAAATAGGTGGCCGTCCCTTGAAGAACTACTGTATGGAATCCCCTAAAAGAGAAAATGAGGCTGTTTGTAACCGCCCCCTACTAAGGGAGACATGCTACGATGCTGCCAGGCTTCTGTCCTACGTTCAAGAAAGAGAAAAACTTTTGAATCTTGAACAAGCTGATGTCTATACTTTTGTTTTGACCATGCTTGAAGACACCAGCGGTGGCATCCACTTCCTTGATGCGCCAGGTGGCACAGGAAAGACATTTCTCCTCAACCCCTTCTTGCCAAAGTTCGCCAACGTGGACAGATTGCCATTGCAATGGCGTCTTCAGGAATAGCAGCAACACTGCTAGACGGCGGCAGAACAGTCCATTCAACATTTAAGCTTCCCCTTAATATTGGTCATGTTGAAAATCTGACCACCAATATAAAGAAAAATTCTGATGAGGCTGCTGTCTTTCAAAAATGCAAATTGATTGTCTGGGACGAGGCAACAATGTCCCACAAGAGCAGTTGATGCGATCAATACAACGCTACAAGACCTGCGCTCCAACTCTAAACCGTTCGGTGGCGTCGTTCTGCTTCTTGCTGGGGATTTCCGTCAAACTCTTCCTATTGTCCCAAAGGGCCAGCCAGTTGATGAAATAGATGCTTGCATTAAACATTCTCATCTTTGGCGCTTCGTCCAGTCGAGAAAGTTAACCATCAACATGCGATCGATTCTCCACCAACAAGACGGTGACAATTACTTTGCTTCAAAGTTTTTGGATGTTGGTAATGGGAACTTACCAATCGACATAAACGGTTTGGTTGACATAAGTACCATCGGTAACTACGTCTCCAGCCCTGAGGACATTTGCACAAGAGTTTACCCCGACCTCTCAAAAAATTACGTCAGTCATCAATGGATGTGTGAAAGGGCCATCTTAGCTCCTACAAATGCCACCGTCCAAGCTCTTAACACATGCCTGCTTCGTCAACTTCCTTCCCAAGAGCGATGTTATGCTTCGATTGATTCGATTACGGATCCGACGCAAGTAACGTTTTATCCAACAGAGTTTTTAAACTCCCAAGAGCCATCGGGAATGCCACCGCATAAACTCTGCCTAAGACTTGGAAGTCCCATCATACTCTTGAGAAACTTGGAACCTCCTCGGCTTTGCAATGGCACACGTTTGGTTATAACGCAAATGTTGGATGACGTTCTCGAGGCTACAATCATTACGGGAAAAGGCGCTAGCGACTCTGTTTTTATTTCCAGAGTTCCACTTATTCCAACTGACTGTGTCTTTCTGATGAAAAGAGTCCAATTCCCCATTCCATTAAGTTTTGCAATGACCATTAACAAAGCCCAGGGACAGTCACTAAAAGTGATAGGGCTGGACCTCAGTACTCCATGTTTTTCACACGGACAACTGTATGTGGGATGTTCAAGAGTTGGAAACTCGACCAATCTCTTTAACTACACTCCCGGAAGATTAACAAAAAATGTGGTTTACAAGGCAGCCCTCCAATAGTCTTTCCGTGGAGTTGAAAGCCCCTTCAGGTTGATCCTTATTGCGATTACTTACTTTTCACAATAGGTAATGTTACTCTTCCAACAAATGCCCATTGATGAAATCAACCATTTATTCATTTCAATGGACAGCCTTCCACATGCCCCAGGTTATTTCATAATTCAATTAAACATGTAGTTTCTTACAGATTGCCTTCATGTCAACCGAACTGTCGTTTATGCTTTTTGTACCGATTCTTCAGCCATTCAGTCAATTAAACGACATTCCAAACGATATTTACATTTTTCTCTATTTTCACATTTTTCTCTATTTTCTATTTTCGATATTTCTCTATTTTCACATTTTAATGACAGATATCTGTAAATAAAACATGCTCTTTTTGAATACCGTCTCATTTTTGATTGAAAGAGTTGATCACGTAAAATTATCCTCCATGTTAAACATCGACAAAATGGAATTTCACCATTAAGACTGCAGTCCTACCGAGAACTAACACCGTCCAGTGGACGGAGGGCATTTGCTAGTATATATATATGTTGTTATATATATATATTGTTGTACTTGGGAAGGGTCATATTGTTATAATATTGCCAGAAATAATAACAAAAGACACTCACTGTTTGGTTTGGGTTGATTTTCGCTTCTGTATCTTTTATATCTCCATAGTTAATTTATCCGGCAATCAATGTTTATCATTGATTGACCAGCAGTTAAAAATATAGATATAAATATATATATATATAGTCCATCAAATTTCTTTCGTCACACATCTGTGACATCATCATGTATATTGATATATATATATATATATCAATATCAATATATAAATATATATATATAGAGAGAGAGAAAGAGAGAGAGAGAGGTTTTATATATATATATATATATATATATATATATATATATATATATATATATATATATATATATATATATATATATATATATATATATACATATATGTGTGTTTAATGGTAGCTATGATGCTTCCATAGGCGGTATGCCAGTTGGGCACTCTATGTTTTTACAGAGCAGAGTGTGATATAATATAAAACGAAAAATCAGTGATGCATCTTGACTCAATTTATTGTGTGTTACAATTGTTTCGCCAACAGACAGCTCGAGACGCGATCATTGTATGGATCTGTCTAATTCTAGAACTGCAGGTTCGTCGGACACAGTTCTAGAATCAGACAGATCCATACAATGATCGTGTCTCGAGCTCTCTGCCGACGAAACAATTGTAACACACAATAAATTGAGTCCAGATGCATCACTGATTTTTCGTTTTATATTATATATATACATATATATATAAAACCTCTCTCTCTCTCTCTCTCTCTCTCTGTATATATATATATATATATATATATATATACTGACATGGCTTTAAAAAGGAGGCTGTTTGCATAATTGCAAACGAATCGAATATTATTATTAATATTCAAAAAGCTCAGATTATATTTATTGTATTCAGACATATAGAATAATAATTTTTTTAAATTTATTATAATTTATATATATATCAATGTATATATATATATATATATATATATATATATATATATATATATATATATATATATATATATATATATATATATATATATATATATATTGATATATATATAAATTATAATAAATTAAAAAAAATTATTATTCTATATGTCTGAATACAATAAATATAATCTGAGCTTTTTGAATATTAATAATAATATTCGATTCGTTTGCAATTATGCAAACAGCCTCCTTTTTAAAGCCTTGTCAGTAGAATGAGTCCCCTCATTCTTGCTCTTGTGTTGGCATGTAAACAGAACTGCAGACACTAATGTTTCTGGGTATCACCCTTCATCAGTGCAGTTCACTGTTCCCTTGCCAACTGTCAGAGCTAGTGAAAATATATATTTTCTAAAATATACAGTGACTGATCCACCTGATTTGCATACTAGCTGACTGGCTGATCAGTCAGATCTGCATATTAGCAGATCCACTGATCAGCCAGATTTGCATATCAGCAGACAGGCCAGTCAATTTCCTGTATACGAGCGATTAATGGCCGGCTTTGCCATATTAAAAAAAAAAAAAAAATATCACTCTACAAAGCTGAATACAATAAATGTAATCTGAGTTTTTCGAATATTAAAATATTAATAATTGTTTCTACTTTAGGCACAAGGCCAGCAATTACCCAGTTCATTACTGGTACTTTATTTTATCGACACCGTAAGGATGAAAGGCAAAGTTAACCTCGGCGGGATTTGAACTCAGATCGTAAAGGGACGTAACTATGCTGGAAAGCATGGCGTCCGACCCTCTACTGATACTGCCAATTCACCGCCCTTAAAATATTAATAATAATATTCGATTCGTTTGCAATTATGCCAACAGCCTCTTTTTTAAAGCCATGTCAGTAGAATGAGCCCCTCATTCTAGCTCTTGCGTTAGCATGTAAACAGAACTGCAGGCACTAATGTTTCTGGGTATTATCCTTCACCTGTGGGTATGGTTATACCATCTTTCCTTAAATTTAGATCAAGTGGCATCTATATAGTTATACGACTTACCATTAGTTTCAACAATGCACTAGATTACGGTCAAGTCATTTATTATTTAACGGGCAACATAGACTGTTCTTACAATTACAATTCTTTATGTTATTATTTGATGATAGAGCTCTACTATTAAGGTGTATGCTATTATTATTGTTTATGCTATTATCAATATTACTATTGTTAGTGTTGGGGGTTATTTCTATTTGATTCATCCGTTGGATGTGTAATGTCAATGTACGTGAACGACCAAGCATGGATGAGTTAAGAGAAAAACTGTGTATAAGAGGGATAATTTGTAGTGTGCGGGTGAGAAGACTGCGATGGTATGGACATGTGATGCGCATAGAGGATGACCTCAGGGTAAAGAAGTGCCAAGAAATGCCAGTAGAAGGAAGATGGAGTAGAAGAAGACCACGAAAAATATGGGCGGAGGTGGAGAAAGCGGACTTCAGATTGCTGAAGCTCACGGAAAAGATGACGAAACCGTGACAAGTGGAGAGATACTGTGCTGAATAGGACCCGTTTTAGATATTACTAGATTTTTAATAGACATACTATCAAACTATCATACTCAACAACTATGAATATAGCCCAAAATATAGCAAAAATTACTAATCATCATCATCATCATTTTACGTCCACTTTTCCCTGCAAGCAGGGAAAAGTGGACGTAAAATGATGATGATGATGATTAGTAATTTTTGCTATATTTTGGGCTATATTCATAGTTGTTGAGTATGATAGTTTGATAGTATGTCTATTAAAAATCTAGTAATATCTATGGGTTCTAGGGAAACATTTATCGAGAGCGCGAAAGAACTGTTGTTCTAAACTGGTTCTGATTCCTGGGGATAGTGGTGGAGAGTACCATAATATAGAACAGGATCTGGCTTTTCTATTCGATTTGTTATTTTTTGTTTATATGGAAGTCATGCTGGTTATAAGGTTGATTTATGTTATTAATATTAGAGGAATATTTCCTTTATAATAGGGGGTATAATTATCCTTATCTATGTAACTAATTCTATTAGAGTAGCCAGCCCTAGATATGGTATAACCATACGCATAATTTTAAAAGCATGGATAAGAAATTCTCAACTTCCCTATCTCAGTTGATATGGTCTCTAAAAAGCAAAAACATAGATTACTCATTATCTTGGCATAAGCTAGCTAACGCTTCACCATATGTAAACACTTCTATCTCAAAAAATATTGTAATATTTGTAATACAGAAAATCTTCATATTATTAGTAATACAAAAACTGTTATTAATAAAAGAAATGAGATATATAGCGGCTGTTTACACTGAATTTCCAGATCATTTCCCAGAATATGTAGCTAAATTTGTATATTTGTAATATGTATATGATTAATTTAATTGTCATCTATATATAGATATATAAATATAATTATGAGTTTTCTTAGATATATACATATATATATATATCGTAAAAACATAATAAGTGGCATTATCGGTAGAGGGTCGGACGCCAAGCTTTCCAGCATAATTACGTCCCTTTACGATCTGAGTTCAAATCCCGCCGAGGTTGACTTTGCCTTTCATCCTTACGGGGTCGATAAAATAAAGTACCAGTAATGCACTGGGTAATTGCTGGCCCTGTGCCTAAAGTAGAAACAATTATTTACATTCCTTGAGGGCGGTGGATTGGCAGTATCGGTAGAGAGTCGGACGCCATGCTTTCCAGCGTAGTTATGTCCCTTTACGGTCTGAGTTCAAATCCCGCCGAGGTTGACTTTGCCTTTCATCCTTACGGGGTCGATAAAATAAAGTACCAGTAAAGTACTGGGTAATTGCTGGCCTTCTGTCAAAAGTAGAAACAATTATTTACATTCCTTGACATAATATATTATATATATTATGCTAACATTATACGCCCCAATAATACATTCTTAGAATAATATAATTTTTATTGTAATTAATCTGAGCCCTTCCCCTTTGTTTGTTTATATACTTATGTAACTACAACCCTAAATATGTATAACATATACCTTCATATTTTCGTAACATTAGAATGTAAGATGTATATATCGATCTATATACATATATATAAGCGTATGTACATATATATTTGTGTATGTATATCTATAGCGGCGGCAGGCTTCGGACCCGTTTTCAGGGGCTGGATCAATGCCATGTACACTAGCCGCATCTGCTCTAGGGTTAAGGTGAACGGCTACCCCTCGGAGCCGTTCGAAATCGCGCGGTCCATCCGACAGGGGTGCCCTCTCTCCCCCCTTCTGTATGTAATGACTCTAGAGCCACTGCTGCGGAAGTTGGAGTTGTTGCAGGGCATCCCGTTGGAACCGTGATTGCGGAAAGCGGTGTCGGCCTACGCCGATGACGTAACAGTAATGGTGTCGACGGCCTGGGAAATCGGGGCGATCAGCACATTACTGGAGGAGTACGAAAGGTTTACAGGGGCTAAGCTGAACCTGGACAAGTCGATCGGTCTGCAACTCGGTACGTGGAGGGGCAGATCGATGCCCTCCGATGGCGTCGTCGGGCGCTGGACGGAGGGCCCGGTGAAGTTGCTCGGGGTCTGGTTCGGACCAGACCTCCAGGTGGAGAAGAACTGGGGTGAGGTACCGAACAGGGTGTTTGCACTGACCCAGAAGTGGGCCGAGTGCAAACTGTCCCTGAAAGGTCGGGCGGAGGTGGCGAACACTTATATAGCGTCCGTCATCTACTACCGCCTGACCGTTGTGCCGTGCTCAAAGGAAACGCTCGCCAAAATGGAGCGCGCACACTTCCAATTCCTTTGGAAGAAGCGGGCTCTTATGGTGAGGAGATCCATCTGCTGTCAACACCCTTCGAAAGGAGGGCTGGGGATGCCGTGGCTAATGATACGTAAACACGCATTAAGGCTACGGCACCTCCAGGTATTCCTTACCGGTCATCCGGTGTGGGCCCCGTTTGTGAGGCCAGCCTTTCCCAGACTCGTCTCGCTCACCCAGCTGTAATCCTGGGTCAAGCAAAGACCGAGAAAACTGGGCGCCTGGCACACCGAGTGTGCCCAGGCGCCTACGGCTCTCTGGCAGGCGGACCCGGCTGTCAGTGGAGAATCGACCTCGTCATTCTATAGAGGGCTGGTGGTTAGCAGGTGCGACGACGCCCTCGGAGGAGCCCTAGGCATGGAGGAAGACGAACTGGCCAACCTGTTAGGTAGGTCATTCAGCCCGGGGCCCATGGATAACTTCCAGAGGTCCCTGGCCTGGCTGTGCTACCGAGGGGCTCTGCTCGTTTGAGAAAGGCTCTACAGACACGGGCGCCCGGGTAAGGACCCCTCGAAAAAGATCTGTCCCAGATGCGTGTGCGACGAGGAAACCGTTGCACACGCATTGGTACACTGCTCGGGCATTGCCGATCTGTGGGGCTATGTCGAACAACTGCTGTCAAGGGTGGGACCGATCCGGTTGACCACCGAGTCTATTGTAACGATCAAGCCGCCTCCCCTCTTCAAAACGAAGGAGAGGCGGTGTTTCTGTGCGTAATAGCCATAGCGAAAGAGGTTGTATGGTGGACGCGTCTGAAAGGACTGAGGTTAGACACCTTTCTCTCTGGCCAACAACTGGTCCGTTTCTTCCGATATCATTTCGGAAGAAGGATCAGGATGGAGAGAGAGGTGCTGCATCCCAGCCGTTTTTATGAAAGATGGGTGAAAGTGGCAAGAATGGCCCGTGTGAATGGGCCTTCACTCTACATCAGACTATAGGTGAGGAAGATGAAAGATCAAGGGAGCACCCCTCTCTGTGCTCACGAGGAGAAGGGTTGCACACTTTTTTTCGGGGGTGTGTGCGACCCCCCAAGGCGCCTCCTCCCTATTGAGGATTTTGTTATTAAATTTATTTTTGTTATATTTTATTTTATTTTTATATCTTGTTATTGCCTCCTCCTTATTGAGGACGCCTTTTCATGTAAACTCCCCCCATTCTACTTGTCCCACTTTTTGATGCCCTGGTGGCAAATAAAAAGAAAGTTATGTATCTATTTATATTATAGTATAATATCATATTTAAAGTACTTGCAAACATTAGAAAGAAGAGACTTAAGATTTTCTTCTTCCCGAAGGTAATACAAATTAAATTATATAAAAAAAAATTGTTTAAATTAAAGAAATTTTATATTAAAAAATAATCATTATATAATTTAGAAAATAATTACAATTTAGAAATAGCAACCGAATCCTTTCAACTGAGTTGTGTTTATTTTAAATACATATATATGTCAATCAATTTCTAGTTGATATAAAATGCTCGGATCTATTCATTGGAATCTTTGAGCTTATTCTACGGTGGATATGGCGCATGTCTAGGACATGACTCCCTTAATGTAACTAAATTTTGGATATATACACGGCCTCTTAATTGTAGAGCTAACTCAGTTGAAAGGATTGGGCTGCTATTTCTAGCTGTCGATAACCCTATCGACCACTGGGATGACGCTGGCACGATGTGTGTAGTTTTAGGGATGCAACCCGTGCGACCGGTCATTCGCAGATTTGCATTTGATGCGTAAACGCAGGCAGTTGAATCTTCTCCTTGCTGAAGATCCGTGTTTGACTACTGTGAGTTTACGGATTAATTGGTGAAATATATTTCTTTAATGAGATATATACAAGGAATATTAATCATTTTTAAAAGGTAATATTTGAAGTTCTAGTTAAACTTTAATTAGTTACCTACCTAGTTATGTGTGCTTACACACTGTACAACTTATCCCCTGTGATTGTTTCATGTGTTTATTTTAAATATATATATATGTCAATCACTTTCTAGTTGGTATATATATATATATATATATAAACGGTGATGATGGTGATGACTTATATATAAACGGCGATGATGATGGTGATATATATATATATATATATATATATATATATATATATATATATATATATATATATATATATATATATATAGGGAATGTAGCATCCAGTTACCGTAGGATCACCAGAGTGAACACTCGATGCGTAGTTTCCATAGAGGTGTAGAACTAAGCATAATGTAATTATAATAATAATAAAAAGGATGATTTGTCATCTCTTCATTACTTTTATTGAGTAGTGACAAGCGTTTCGCTATTGATCAGCTGAAGGTTCAATCTGTATTGATCTAGCCCAAGCATTTGATTCCACAGTCGGGCTAGATCGATACAGATCCAACCTTGAGCGGATCAATATCGAATAACGCGTCACTACTCAATAAACGTAATAAAAACATAACAAATCATCCTTTTTATTATAACTCTCTCTCTCTCTCTCTCTCTCTCTCTCTCTCTCTCTCTCTCTCTCTCTATATATATATATATATATATATATATATATATATATATATATATATATATATATATAAATTAATATTTGATGAACATTTACATGTTTTAGTTGCAATTGACCAATAAGATCGCTAGAGTGAAACATCTTAATTCAATAACATAAAGTCTGCCTGTACGATCTAAAAAATAATAAATCAATACTCACAGACTCATATGGGCAAAAATTTGCCCATATGAGTCTGTGAGTATTGATTTATTATTTTCTAGATCGTACAGGCAGACTTTATGTTGTTGAATTAAGATGTTTCACTCTAGCGATCTTATTGGTCAATTGCAACTAAAACATGTAAATGTTCATCAAATATTAATTTATACTGCTCAGAAGCGATTCCTAGAGCTGAAATGATTGTAAATGACCCCATTGAGTCTAAACTCTAAGCTATGTGTGTGGGGGGGGGGGGGGGGGGGGTCTGTGCGTGTGTGTGTCTGTGCGTGTCGTCGAAGCGACGTTGGGTAAAATATTACCTTGAAGGAAGGAAGAGAAGATAGGAAAGAGGGGAAAAAATGTATGAAAGTGAACAGGTCACAAACATTAAATTATGCACTTCAGATCTCAACCTCCTGCAGTTTCGACGAATTAATGAGATTACTGCAGGGAATAGGAGGCTCGTAAGGGAGAAACAAATATCTTCGTTCATATAATGTTTGTGTTGGGACAGGTTAGAGAGAGAGAGAGAAATATGAAGTGCATCTAATCGACTCCAAGTCGTGAGAAAGGAATAATATTGGCGTCAGTAGAGCTGGCCTGTAGAAGGGAGAGAGGAGAGGAAGAAGGTGACAGTGGGAGGGAGAAGGAGAAAGATAGGGAGCAATGAGAGAGAGCGGAGAGAAAGAAAGAATGAATGCACGGTGGACAGAGGAAGAGGGAAGAAAAGACAACTCACTTCCAGCATGATATCAATACGCGTTAGAAGGCTTGGGTAGCTTTTGAAGGTATAAACAAATTAACTCGAAAATAGAGTTTTGAGACGCGAGTGTATTAGGAATCTCAGGGAAATGGGAAAACTTGGCCTATGGAAGCTGTTAGAACAGCAAAATGCCATCGAAGTGGCGTTGGGTAAAATATTACCCCGAAGGACAGAGATCAGCGGCTAGATGTGAGTTGACTGGAAGGAAGGAAGAGAAGACAGGAAGGAGGAAAAAGAATGTATGAAAGTGAACAGGTCACAAACATTAAAATATGCTCTTCAGATCTCATTAATTCATTGAAACTGCAGAGGTTGAGATCTGAAGAGCATATTTTAATGTCTTGATATATATATATGTGTATATATATATATATATATATATATATATATATATATATATATATATATATATATATAGGAACCAGTAAGACCCCGACGGCTGAGCTCAAGCCGTTTCGACGGCTAATTCTGGACTCAAGTCCAGAATTAGCCGTCGAAACGGTTTGAGCTCAGCCGTCGGGGTCTTACTGGTTCCTATTACCCACTCTACTACCCTAAATATTGAGTACTTTGGTGCGTTATGGTCCACCTGGTTCCTTACCACATTTCCTTCGTTATATATATATATCAGTACAGAATTAGCCGTCGAAACGGCTTGAGCTCAGCCGTCGGGGTCTTACTTGTTCCTATATATATATATATATATATATACATTATGAAGAGAGAAGAAACATTTATATATATATATATATATATATATATATATATATATATAAATGAAAGGTATAGAAATAGTTTTAGCGAGAAGCCAACAGTATTCCATAACATATATGCGACTATGTCGTCAAGATGGGAAAAATAGTTAACGTAAGATGTAGGAAAAATAATTCAAACTCATCTCAAAAGAGAATCAGGATACAAATTCATCCACAGAATTTAGTGAAATCCAGTGAAAAATCAATAGACCCTTAACTCATGATAAAATAAAGTTTAAAATACTTATCCTTCAATTTGGAAAAACATCAAATGCTCTGTATAGTCTTAAAGACTATTTCATGAAAACTTTCAGTGGAGATGGTCACGGTTGGATTTCAATCGTCAGCAGAGCTCAACAGATAACCAGGGCTACCACAGAATTATAAGCCAAAAAGGGAATTCTAAAACTGGCTAGTTCACCATCATGCGTGATTATGAAAATCGCACATGATGAAAAACGGGGCTAGTGACGTCAGGATGAAAATGAATGTTTGTTTACAAGAAATAACAGTCAAATACATTCCGAAAAAAAACTCTACAAAAGGAGTTCAGCAAACAGCAATATTATCGCAGTTTTTATAAAAAAACCGGGATTAGTCACAGATAATTTAAGCACTCAAGGAAAAGAATCCGAGTATAAGTATAAATGAAAGGTATAGAAATTGTTTTAGCGAGAAGCTAATAGTATTCTATAACATATATGCGACTATGTCGTCAAGATGGGAAAAATAGTTAACGTAAGATGTTATATATTAGTGGCGAAGGGTAACCTGGAAAGCAGGGCATGCAGTCCAATCGCCATGGCAGAAAGTAGGGCTGTGAAGCCTTAACCCCCCCCCCCCCCCATTCCCTCTAAATGACCCTCCCGGTCAAAGCCGCATGTAGTGTTATATAGTGTGTGTGTGTGTTATCTTTTACTGTGTCTACGATTTAGCAAGCAGCCAAAATTCTGCTTGCTTCAACCGACACTGTTGTGTGTTTGTGTGTGTGTGTGTATGTGTGTGTGTGTGTGTGTGTGTGTGTGTGTGTGTGTGTGTGTGTGTGTGTGTGTGTGTGTGTTATCTTTTTATGTTTCTACGATTTAGTAAGCAGCCAACATTCTGCTTGCTTCAACCGACGTAATTGATCAACTCAAGATTCTATAACGCATGCACGCACCCTTCGCCCCTGATATATATATATATATATATATATATATATATAACCAATATTGGAAGAATATTCTGTCTTCAGGGAGAAAGTCTTTAGAAGTAGAGAATCTATTGAATAGATATGATACAGTCAAAGCAGCATGGTGCATCAACTAATGTGTGTCATTCAACTACTACATGAACATATATCTCTCTACTCTTGGGTCGCAAATAATCGCCCCTCCCCCACATTTATTAATTTTTCAGATTTTTTCCAATCGTCCCTCCTTTTATTCCACCACCACAATCACCACTATTTTTTTAATTTTGCTAATCTATCTCCGGCAAAATTTATTCTATGTAGTAGCATTCCTGCCACTACATAACAACATTATACATGACAAAATAGTACATAACTAGAAATCCCATACATTAAAAATAAATAGGATGGGTTGGCGCCTCAATATGTAAACTAAACGACTAATTCTGGTTTTTAAAACATCAACGGAGACAACCTAAAAAATAATCGATTTTCCACTCCCACTATTATTTAGAATCCGAGAGTATATCTCTCTATATATCAGGACTATATGACAGATTTTAATGATGCTAAAAATAGTACATCAAACCCGTCTAAATCTACTCAACAATGGGGGAGTAGTGGACTTATTTTAGTTTGCTTAACTCATATCATCCAACAGAGATTTTTGTTTAAGTTATAGATGTTCATGTATAATATTAATGGGTTTAATAGAAGTTGCAGTCGCACTATATCATCGAATTGTTAGCAATAGCATTTAATGAAGTGAGAAATTATATTTTCACCTAGAGTAAGTGATAGAGTTAATGAGGTGTGACACAAAAGATAAGGCGACCAAAAGCACGTTTCCACAATAATACAACATCGATATTTACAAACAGGTTGAATTCATCCTGTTTGTATATATCGATGGTGTATTATTGTGGCAAATAAAGAAAGCATTATTGTGGCAAAATGCTTTTGGTCACCTTGTTCCTCATGTAAAACTTCATTAACTTTACATATATATATATTTATTAAAATAACAGATTAAAGTTTAAGCAAAGAATCGCTGCTTTCACCCTTAACGGGATCTTCTGAAACTCAGCAGCGATTCTTTGCTTAAACTTTAATCTGTTATATTAATAAATATTTGCTCTACGGGTCTTATATATTTGATATATATTTATCCTTATCGAGCCCTCTTTGGATTTTAGTCTTCTAATTTATTATTATTACTATATATATATATATATATATATTATTCATTATTTAAGTGGTCTATATTAGATGAAGGGATTGTTAGTTCGAATCATGGGGGTTGTTTAGCTTTCACAGATCCAATAACAAATTATGCATGAATAAGACAGCAATAATATAGGTAATAAGGTAATACAGAGGTTAAGAAAGCAAGGTATATATAGAGAGAACATGATGAATACTATTACGGATACATTAGAGTGTTCATTATAACAACAGGAGGAAGGTGATATTTCAAGGACTGTGGTAGTAGTCAAATAATGTACTTAGAATTAAGTTCATCTGTTGAAGATCAAGAGTGAAGAGGTGGTGTTGACAGCAGCCGAGAAGAGATATATTTATGGATTGATAAGATGTTTGCAGACATTACTGTGGTATAGAATTAAAAAGGTTAGAAGCTATTTAAAGAATATTATAGTTCTGTAGTGGTCTAAAATCTTAGTCCAGAATTAGCCGTCGAAACGGCTTGAGCTCAGCCGTCGGGGTCCTACTTAGGGTAGTAGAGTGGGTAATAGGACCGAGTAGGACCCCGACGGCTGAGCTCAACCGGTTCATGATTCGAACTAACAATCCCTTTGTAGTGGCTGAGATGGTCGCTTGGTAGCTAGCAGTTGCCTCCCCTTAACAACCCTTCAGGGAAGGGAGGCAAAAATACACCCGGACACAGCCACAGGTTCACTCACTTTTTTGGGACCACGGACATGAACAGACGTGGAAAGATCCGCTCCTCAAAATATTGACGTTGTAGGAAATTTACTAAATTATTGCATTAAATAAAATGATTGTTAGACTTGATTGTGCATTTATTTATTCGACAAAGAGAAACATCATTTTTCTTTATTGGCGACCCTGACGATAAAGAATGAAAACGCAGCCTATTGGAATCCGAAATTCTTTTTAACGGCAATGTGGAATGGCTTAACATTTGGAATGTCCGAATCACTTAGCGTAAGTCCATAAAATTCATTATATTCCATTTGTTATACCACGCATACAGACAAATACAAAAATACAACACACAACAAAAAAAAAAAAAAAAAAAAAGGATTTCTCTGGAAATAGAATTTTGCTTCCAACATTCTGTGGAAATTACAAATGGAGATATTTCGTTTTCCCGCGTTCAGCTTGTCTTCTCCAATCCCAGCCATCTGATTGGCTGCATCGTGCCTCATGACGGCTTCATCACGGACACATTTTTAAACCAGCCATCTTGGATTTTCTTACCATTAATTTTCATAGAAAATGATTTTTTTTTATTATTAAAATTTTCTTTAGAATATTTTTTTTTAAAGAAAAAAATTACCAGCAATCAGCAGCAACACCTGGCTAACTATTGACCAACACCAAAAAGTCATCAAATACGTGGCACCATGAGTCAACATCATTTGCCGTCCTTCGCAGGCGACATCAAGTTGTGGTTTGCGCAGCTGGAATGTTTCTTCGAATTGACGAAGACAAAGGAACAGCATAAGCTGAAGGTCCTGATCAATGGCCTACCTGTTTCCTTGGCATTCTCGGTGAAGGACGTTGTGACGGATTTAGACGCCGACGTTACCTACGGCTCATTAAAAAAAGAAATCCTTCGCCGAAATACCAAGTCGGTAGAGAGCCGTTTTCGGGAGTTGTTGGACGATGCTCAAATGGGTGACAGGAAGCCGAGCTCCTATTTGCGACATTTGCGGGAGTTGAGCGACTCCCAGGGGATTGACACCCCCTTCATAAAGCAACTTTTTTTCTCACGCCTACCACCAAGTGCGCAAAGAATATTGGTCAATAGTTTAGAGAAGGATTCATTAGAGCAACTTGCCGCGTCCGCGGATAAGATACTTGAGGTGGACTCGAACAGCAATCAGCATAATCCTTATGTGGCTTCAGCGTGCGTTCCTCCACGCAGTTCTTCTGTGGCCGACGGCAAACTGTTGGAGTTGATTGAAGCTCTCACCAAAAAGGTAGAAGATTTGACGGTACATCACAGAGAGCCTTCTCAACGTTTGAGGTATCGTTCGCCGCCGTCCTCTATTCATCGCCAGCACTACAACGCAGGCAACAATAATTCTTCGTTGTGTTGGTACCATGCTAACTTCGGCAGTAGGGCGCAACGTTGTCGCACGCCCTGTGATTACAAGAGATCGGGAAACGCAAAGCAGAGCCACTAGGAGCGGCTAGTGAACTCTGGGAAAACCGACCGAACCGCCATCTTTTCGTATACGACCTGCGGTCAAAAAAATTTTTCCTTGTCGATACTGGCGCGTCGCTGAGTATTTGGCCAGTCAGTTATCTCAAAAAAAGCCCAGCCGAAGCAGATATAAATCTACGAGCAGTCAACCACACGGCCATTCGAACGTACGGGCAAATTTCGCTTCCTCTTCGGTTAAAAAATTTGCGGCGTGATTTGAGGTGGAAGTTTACTATCGCCGACTTGCCATACGCCATTTTGGGAGCGGATTTTCTCCACCATTTTTCCTTGTTGGTGGACATTCGCAGACAACGCCTTGTTGATGCTGAAACAGGCCTTTCTTTCGAGGGTTCAGAGCCGGACGTCGCCACCGTCAGCCCTTCCTTTTTCTTGGCTGAAGTGGGCAACCAGTATCAAAGCCTGCTACATTCATTCCCTCAGTTGACGCAGGGAAAGTTACGAATAACTAGCCCGGATCATGCGATTGAACACTTCATATCCACTACAGGTCCACCTGTTTTCTCACGTCCTCGAAGATTGTCTACAGAGAAGTTGAAAGCTGCACGTCTTGAATTCGACCACATGCTGGAATTGGGAATAATTCGGCGCTCCACAAGTCCTTGGGCATCACCTCTACATATGGTACCTAGATCTTCTGGGGATTGGAGACCGACGCTTAAACGCGATTACTGTGCCTGACCGTTATCCAATCCCGCATTTGCAGGATTTTGCGTCGTCATTGCAGGGTTGCAGAATCTTTTCTAAGCTTGATTTGATCCGCGCTTATAATCAAATTCCGGTTAACGAGGAGGATATCCCAAAGACTGCTATTGCCACTCCTTTCGGATCGTTCGAGTTCCTCACTATGCCTTTCGGCCTTAGAAACGCTGCAAGTACCTTCCAACGATTTATGGATGATATTACTCGGGGCCTGGATTTTGTGTACACGTATATCGACGACGTGTTGATTGCTAGTTCTTCCCCTCAGCAGCATTCAAAGCATCTGGATCTCGTATTTCGTCGTTTACAGAGATATAATGTTCGAATTAATGCTTCCAAGTGTGTTTTCGGCTCGACTTCACTAACATTTTTAGGCCATCTGATTGACGCCGATGGTATTCGACCTCTTCCTGAGAAGGCTAAGGCAGTATCGGATTTGCCTCCGCCAAGTTCACTGCGTCAATTGCGTCAATTCCTGGGCCTTGTAAATTTTTATAGGCGATTCGTACCTGGTTGTTCCAAATTGCTGTTCTCGTTGACAGAGATTTTTAAGGGTTGCCGGCGTAAGAATATGGACATTTCCTTAAATAAAACGCAGCTTGATGATTTTAAAAAAGTGAAAAAGGCGTTAGCGAACGCGTCTTTGCTCGCCCACCCAGTACCCAACGCCGAGCTATCGCTCTGTGTTGATGCTTCGGATAGCGCCGTGGGCGCAGTCTTACAGCAGAAGGGTGATGGGGTACAGCAACCACTCGAGTTCTTTTCGAGGAAGTTAAAGCCTGCAGAAACTCGCTATAGCACCTTTGGAAGGGAGCTATTAGCAATTTATTTATCAGTGAAACATTTTGCTCATGTACTTGAAGGTAGAACATTCACCATTTTCACTGATCATAAACCCTTGACGTTTGCTCTTCGAACTAAGGCAGACAAATACTCGCCCAGAGAAACGAGACATCTGGACTTCATCTCACAGTTCACGAACGACATTCAACATATTCCGGGTTCTTTGAATACAGCGGCCGATGCGCTGTCTCGCCTGCCGATCGCATCGATTTCGTCTTCCGAGGAGATAGATTTACATCGAATAGCAGCTGCCCAACCCACTCTCGAATCGTTGGATGTTACATCGCCAGAGTTTGTACATTGCAAACTGAAATACATTCCGATCTCAACTGCTGACGGACAGATACTGTGTGATGTTTCGTTGGACTCACCACGACCTCTAGTCCCAGTGGAACATCGACGAACTGCGTTTCTCGCTTTACATGGCATTTCTCACCCAGGAGTATCAGCCTCAGTAAAACTCATAACAGCCAGATTTTTCTGGCCTGGTATGAGACGTGACATTGCTGCTTGGTGTCGTTCCTGTGTCGCTTGCCAACAAGCGAAAGTTCATAGACATGTTAAGGCTCCTCTCGGAACCTTCACCTGCCCCGATGCAAGATTTCGTCACATTCATGTGGACATCGTCGGCCCGTGGCCGGTTAGTCGTGGTTTTTCGTATCTTTTGACGATTGTTGACCGTTTTTCGCGTTGGCCTGAAGCCGTCCCTATAACAGATATCACCGCCGAAACCACAGCCCGTACCCTCGTATCTTCGTGGATAGCTCGTTTCGGTGTACCAACCACCATAACAACGGATCGTGGTCGTCAATTCGAGTCTAACCTCTTCTGAGAGCTAACCCAAATCCTGGGGGCTACTCGAATAAGAACCACGGCTTACCACCCAGCCTCAAACGGAATGGTGGAAAGATTCCACAGGCAGCTCAAAGCCTCCTTAAGGGCTTCCATGGACTCTTCACGTTGGAGCGAGTACCTACCCATTGTATTGTTGGGTATTCGGTCGACGGTAAAGGTGGACCTTGGGTTCTCCTCTGCCGAATTAGTTTATGGTACGCCTCTGGCGTTACCGGGGCAAATGCTGGCCCCTTTTGACCTGACTTCGCAGGACCCCGCTTCCTACGTGTCCCGGCTGCACTCTTATTTCAAGGATCTACCACCGATGGGCACTAGGAAGCAGACTGTAAAAACTGCCGTCCCAAGGGATATTGCCTTGTGGACCCATGTGTTCGTTAGAGACGACGCCGTGAGACCCCCTCTTCAACGGCCGTACTCTGGACCCTATCGTGTGCTTGCTCGCACAGACAAACATTTCACACTGGACATTCGGGGTTCCAGGGAAACGGTTTCCGTTGATCGTCTCAAACGAGCAAACCTGGACAATGACACAATGACACTTGAAACTCAAATGCCCCCCTCTTTTTCTTTGCCACACAGGCCTATTTCTTCCCCTCCCCCACCATCAACACACAGAACTACGACCCGTTCTGGGCGAAGGGTGCATTGGCCCCGTAAGCTATGCAGTAATATAAACTGAATTGTATTTTTTTTTTTTTTTTTTTTTTTTTTTCCTTCCAATTGTTTTTGTTGTACATTGCATTTTGTTACTTTTGGATTCTTGACTGCCTCCGGCAGTGTCAATATATTATATTTTGCGTAACATTACGACTGTTGTCAATTCTGACACAGTCCCTTTTTTTTTAGTGCATTTTTATAACTATGCTACATATGGCATTTTCATTGCCTAGCAAAACATTTTTTTTCTTGTTTATCGCATCTGGGGCCCCTTTATTGCGAAGAATGTTATCTTTTCATGCATTTTGCATCTTTTACTGTACGTTTTTTTTTTTTTTTTTTTTTTTCTGTGTTAATGCTTGCAGACATGAACCTATTTATTATTTTTTTTTAATTTTTAATTTGTTGATACATCCTTCTACATTTTGTAAACTACCTTCGCTTCATTGTTAACGATTTTGCGACAAAAAATCTGCTCCGAGGTGAATGTAGTGGCTGAGATGGTCGCTTGGTAGCTAGCAGTTGCCTCCCCTTAACAACCCTTCAGGGAAGGGAGGCAAAAATACACCCGGACACAGCCACAGGTTCACTCACTTTTTTGGGACCACGGACATGAACGGACGTGGAAAGATCCGCTCCTCAAAATATTGACGTTGTAGGAAATTTACTAAATTATTGCATTAAATAAAATGATTGTTAGACTTGATTGTGCATTTATTTATTCGACAAAGAGAAACATCATTTTTCTTTACCTTCATCTAATATAGACCACTTAAATAATGAATCCGCTTTACACCACATAAAGATTACCATCTTCACTACAATGAAAATATTTTATCTGTCAGATAATAAATAAATCTTACGGTCAGCAAACCTACAGTAAAGTAAATAGTCCATTATTTCAAGCCCCAAGTTATGTCTACACTATATATAATATACACCATGACAGCTTTTACATGTCAATTTCATACATCTGTTTCATATCAACTTGTTTTACATGCTAAAGTCATCAGTATACTCTATTTCTTACTTAGATTAATGTTGTGATTATTTTAATTATTTACTAGCTAATTTATTTGAGTATTGTTATTATTGTTCTGATTTAATGCCACTACTGTATATAGAAGCCATGCCTGTGTATTTCCTTCATTCTCGCATGCTCAGACGAATAGACTGGTTATAACAAAGTATTGGTGATCGATTGACGCAAAAACGGGCGGGTAGCGATCTCTAGACCTATCAGTTCAGAGAAACAATTGTCAGCAATGTGAATAAAGCCCTCATTTTATAGCAAACCATGTCACTCTTCTTTCTTGATTTATTATTACTCCAAGTGTAAACTATATAGAAATCACCACGTACTCGCAGCATCACTATGGAAACGTCTTGTTGAGTCAAACTTAGCCAAGCGTTAATACTATCCACTACACGGAGTACCCTAACTGGACTACATCTAAGTGGACTACCTATAACAATAATTTGCTATCCCGTATATGATTATATATATATAGAGAGAAATATAGATATCTATACATAATTGTTTCTTATATAGGCACAAGGCCAGCAATTTTTGAGGAGGGGAAAGTCGATTAAATCGACCCCAGTGCGTGACTGGTACTTTATTTTATCGACCCCGTAAGGATGAAAGGCAAAGTTAACCTCGGCGGGATTTGAACTCAGATCATAAAGGACCGTACCTCTATGCTACAAAGCATCGCGTCCGGCCCTCTACCGATACTGCCAATCCACCGCCCTTACATAATATAAGAGAAAGATGTTTATTGGTTGGTTGAATCACACAAAAACTACACACACACACATCTAAAGAGAGGGAGGCAGAAAGAGAGATATAGGCCGTTATACAAAGAACGGTACAATTAAAGTGTTAGATATTCAGAGAGAGAGAGAGAGAGAGAGAGAGAATAAGTAACATCTCACGGAAGTCTAGAAATGGCTTAAACTATAGATCCTTTGATCTATAGGAAGCTTTAACAATATTGTGTTAGCTTTTATAAATTCGTTTTACAGTCTTTGATTTTACAGGAGAAAGAAAAATTGATACTACTAGCAGAAAAACCGCCCTAGGGTGGTTTTCTGCGAGCATGTCTAGAGTGTATATTGATATTATACATGTAGATATGATACATCAAATAAAATCGTAATTGACAATATACACAGAAATTGAACGAAGTCTATGTTACACTGTCTTCTGTAATCAATAAAGTAATCCACGATACATTAAAAAAAAAGACGATAATATATATAAACTGTATTAGGAGAAAATTAGCGACGGAAATATATGCGATATTTTTATAAGTGTTATAATATAACGGCCGCTAACCGGAAGTGTTGACATTTGAAAATTTTAAAGAAGTGAATCTTTAAATAAGCTATAAAATATATTTAATCAACAGCCACGAAATTTAGCACATAAATTTTGTAATAGTCATTATGTATTTATTCAAAGTAATCCAACTTATTTTACAAACGGGGTAAAAAAAAAATATTTTGGTCGCAGTCCCGCACTCCATTCTTTATTATAGTTAAGATTTAAAATTAATCCCCCCCCCCCTCCAGCTTTTATCCATATACTACTTACAGCCCGTACTAACGAAGCTAAACACTTCAGAAGCAATGTTTTGCGGTATATTGCTGTGTTTCAGATGACATCCTTTGGAGCTGAAAAAGATCATACTGACTATGGTTATTTCACATTTAATATTCTCGGCAGTTTAATATAATCGGCAGTTTACTCCACCAGCCAAATAAGGAAGTTTTATGATTGTTTTTTTTTAAAGTCTCTCACACACACACATTACGGTCTCACCTCCTACCAGACAACACACCCAATACAGTCGTTTTCTCTTTTATCCGTCTTCTCTTAACTGTTCTCCCGGATGAAGCCGGGTACCTCAGCTAGTATGTATATCATAAAATGTATATCTGAGTTTTTTTAATATCAATAATAATATTAGATTTGTTTGCAGTTATGCAAACAGCCTCTTTAAGCCATGTGAGTAGAATGACACCGCCATCCTTGATCTTGTGTTGGCATATAAACAGAACAGCAGACACTAATGTTTCTGCCGTTCTGTTTATATGCCAAATGTAGCCGGAGACATTTGGAATTACCTTGCGTCTTCAAATAACTTTGGGCAGAGTCGTTCCACCGTCCACGTGCGGTACATCCAACTCAATCTGCGTTCACACAAAGTCTACATGCCATGCGAACTGCTAGCACAAGGGCGCAGGAGTGTGGCCCATCGGCACTCGTGTGACGTCAGTTGTCCTCATGCTTCTTTATTCAAATATGTTTCACCAATTAAAACGTGAAGCACATATTATTAATCCTGGATCATCAGTGCAGGAAAGAATCAACCATTCAAGCTGCACTACCAAGATAAATCCAGGAGTGAACGAAAAAACGCACACGTATTTGGGAAAAATGCTCGGATTTATTCCTTAGAATCTCTGAGCTTTGTTTAATGGTAGTATGGTGCATGACTGAGATTTTCTCAGACATGACTTTTCTAATTTTGTTAGTACTAAAAATATACTCCTAAATATATTTTTAATAGAGCTTTTACTGTTGAAATGTTTCGGCTGCTCTTTCTAGTTGTTAAACCTAATCACGTCACTGGAACAACAATAACACGCAATATTTTTTCTCCCAAATACATGTGCGTTTTTTTGTTCACTCCTGGATTTATCTTAGCAGTGTAAGCATAGGCGGTTAATTCTTTCCTCCGCTGATGGTCCAAGATTAATGGTCTGTGCTTCACATTTTAATTGATGAGACCTATTTATAATATAATAATTGTTTCTACTTTTGGCACAAGGCCAGCAATTACCCCAGTGCATTACTGCTACCTTATTTTATCGACCCCGTAAGGATGAAAGGTAAAGTTAACCTCGGTAGGATTTGAACTCAGACCATAAAGGGATGTAACTCTATGTTGGAAAGCATGGTGTCCAACCCTCTACTGATATTGCCAATCCACTGCCCTTGTAATATATCAATATATGTTATACAAAGCATATAAATAAATTTACAGTAGAATTTTAGGTGAACGGTCAGCAGAGCAAGACGTGTTTTCTTGGGCTCTGCTAGAGTCAGCAGCAAACACACAACCACGTGTTGCTACACACAAGGCAAAAAAAACCAAACCTAATAGAGATATTTACATTTATATCTAAATATCGTTATTATTATTTACTGATGTCCCTCTGTGTTTAATATGAAATACATGTTCGAAGGGTATTGGTTAGAAATTGTTAGAATGATTATAACATGGTTGTTAGATGAAATAACAAGAATGGCTGATTTACTTTATATATAAAGGTTTACTTCACTTCAGTCAAAAATAACAATAAGCAAGTTACCACGAGTTGCGAAGGTTGACAATGTTATTTTGTTGTTGGTTCATGAGGCTGGTGTAGTCTGCGACCGAGAGAGAGAGAGAGAGAGAGAGAGTAATGGTCTGTAGACCTCTGCGGCCTGAAGGTAGCGGTGAATCTTTCACATAGCTTGTCTGTATCGTAGTGCTCCGATCTCTCTGTATAAAACGTGAGAATATACAGGCTCTATATACCTGTTGCTTTCTGTCTCCCACCTCGAGGGGATTGCTAGGCGCATGAACCTTTTCACACCAAAAGAGTGGTGACCTAGAGTTTGACCTTTAGGTGTCACCCAAGGTTCAAGGCGTGGACAGATCACGCTACATATGTATGTGGGTGCACTTTCTTGTGATGGAACATTTTTCTGGACCTACAAATTCAACACCAAACGGGGTAAACATTTTCAACTTTTCCCTTTTTTCGCATGAGTATGTGCTTTGTCTGAGACAACTTGAAAGTATTCTTCAAAGAACTGGATTTTACCGTTCCGTTGGATCACTTAACTCCCAGGGACATTCGAACGTATTTTACCATTTATAATCTACGGCGAGGAATAACAGATCTTCAGAAGAAAAATGTTAAATTTAAAAGGATTTGTTGTGGCAACAACGCATGGAGCAATTGTATCATACAATTATACATTCCTCCTTAACATACACTTACGAGTACGTTTCACCCCCCCCCCCCCCCAAAAAAAAATTATAAATGGCGAGCAACTGCCACTAGCTTCACAACAAGAGATAACACATGGCACCATCCCATCTCTATTCTATTTATAGACAGGTGTGACTGAAAGGTCAATCCATACTTCCATTCTATTTCACAGAATTAGAAGCGTTGACCACTTGATAGAATTCAGGACCAGTAATGTATCACTCTATAATTGTAAGGTTTTGATTTTACTGAAGTCTTGCCCATGTGGATTTTTACACAAACTCACAATTACTGATTTTACTGCGGATTTACCCATGCGAAATATTACACAAACTCACAGCCTTAGATTTTGTACTTCTAACGTTTTTATTTTCCTTCTCTTTGCATGTTCATTGCTCTTTCTCTTCCACTGTATTTACCTGCCTCTCACATGACCACATTCATCTCCATGCACTCATAATCTTCTCCCCCCTTCTCCACTTTCTATCCCTTCCTCTGCCCACCCCTTACTTCGTCCTTGCGCACAGCCCACCAATGTCTTCGTTCGACCCGTTGGTGGCCCGATCTTTCGATCGAAGTATCACCGGCGATTGCCGATTAATGAAGGTGCCACCACTTTAACCTAATCCACTCTAGGTGGCTGAGGCATGTGTCGAACGACCAAGAGACCTGCTCATTCTCTATCAACTTCAGCACGCACGAGAGGAGCTAACTTGTCTCCACCTACCCCCTCCTCCTCTTCACCGTAGATTCTGAGCGAATTCAATCCGTCCAACCCCACCACCCCTACAACTGTTAGCCCACCACCCAAACTCCACTCTAGTCCCACCGTTAGAACCACTGCTGCCTCTTTCACTGACTCACTCCCTCCACCGAATTCCAACGCTGGCCCTCTACTGACGGCTGCTGCCAGCCCACCACCTGATTGCGCTCTCTGTGCCCGCACTAGGCGGTACTTAAAGACAATCAAATGTCACCTATGCCATGCAAGCTACCACAGAAGCTGTGTCGGCATCACTAATGCTCAAGCCGGAAGGCTTCAATACTGGACCTGTAATTGGTTGCCACTTCAGCTCCGACGTATTCCGTGGGGCTGCCCCACACTTCGATGACCAACTCTCTACCAAGGACTTTTCCACAGCCCTCCAGGGTTTCTCCAAATCAAAGCTCGTCAATCGGATCCCTAAGGGAGCTCGGAATAGCTTTGCACGTACCCTCTCTAATTTATTGAAAAACGTTTGCTCGTCCAACAATAGGTTTGACTGGCAGAAATTGATTTTGTTTCTTCTCATCTCTCTTCACGTGCACAATGCGAATTCGGGTTCCCTCACGTCCTCTCTCAAGCGGCAGTTCCATCTGTTTGAGTCTCCCCCAACCACGTCTCACCTCAGTTCGACATCGAGCCCGGTTTCCTCCAACAGACAACCGATAGACCTCAAGCGAGCGGTCAAAGCCAAATTCATCGAATTTGACGTTAAAGGGCTGTCTGTCTCCTCTCTTCTCTGTCCTCCCTCGGTTTGTGCAACTCTTATTCAATTGAGCGACTGAAATAGAAGCACCCATCGGCATCCCCAGATGACCAGCTACACTGGCCCGAACCACCAGAATACTCGAGACCGGTTTACACCACCGATATCATCAGGAAGGCGATTTCATCCTTACCCACTGGGTTAGGCGCGGGAATTGACGGTTTTCGTCCTCAACACCTCAAGCATGGTATCTCCTTATCGGTCGGTGACGCTGGACTCGAGCTCTTGGAGAGTCTGGTCTCACTCAGTTTGTGAATCAGTTCTCTTCAGTTAACGTTCTCCCGTTCATCTGCCCACTGTTCTTCGGTGCGAAGCTATTTGGTCTCACCAAGCCCAATGGAGACCTGCTCCCCATTGCGGTTGGCTGCACCCTTCGCTGCCTCACTGCAAAGAAGTGTTTTCTGTTGGTCTCCGACTCACTGGCGGAGGAATTTTCCCCCATCCAACTGGGGGGGGGGGGTACCAATTTGGGATGTGAGGCTGCTATCCACGCTACCAGAGTCTTTACCAACTTGCCCTCCTCGCCCCCCAAGGTCATCCTCAAACTTGACCTCAGGAATGCTCTCAACTCCGTCAGCCGCGACATCGTCCTCGGCTCAGTAAGAGAGACGGTCCCACAACTCTACCACTTTGCTTGGCAGGCTTATCGGGAGCCCTCCTACCTCTCTTTCGGTGACCAAATCATCATCTCTGCCTCAGGAGTCCAACAGGGTGACCCATTCGGGACTGCTCTGTTTGCACTGGGCATTGATGAGGTCACCAAGATGGGAGTTGAGTTGGACATCAATGTCTGGTACCTCAATGACGCTTGTTTGGGGGGAACTCCGGATATAGTTCTTGCCACTGCCAACAAAATGGTTGAGAGCTTGGCCACCGGGGTCTCCAAGTCAATAGCTCCAAATGTGAGCTCTGGATCCTCAACCACCCAGCTTCTCAGCACCAACTAATCGACCTGTTTCCAGAGTCCTTCCCTTCCATCGCGGTCCCTCCCCCGTCGACTTGGTGCTCCTTAGGAGCCCCAATCACAGACCTTGCCTTCGTGTCAAACTTCCAATCGAAGATGTTTGGCCTTGAGCAGCTGCTGAAGAATATTGAAGTTATCGAACCCCATCAAGGTTTCTTCATACTCAGGAACTACTTGTCTATTCCTTAGCTTCTGTATCTGCTCAGGGTCAGCCCCTCTCACAGATTTCCGTCCTGCCTCCAATGCTTCGACGACCTAACCTTCGAGAGACTCGAGTGCCTGGTGCATGTTAGACTCTCTCCAGAGTCCCGCGATCAGGCTGCGTTGCCCAAGCGATTTGGGGGTCTTGGTCTTCGTAAGTAATCATCCCTCTCTCTCCCCTGCTTCCTTTCCTCCCCACGCTTGCTCCACCCTGGTGAGCAGCATCCTCTCCTCTCCAACATGAACTAGTTCCAGCAGGGAGTTGAGTGAATCTCTCCAGCAATGGAGTGAGTTGGGCTTGTCTCTTCCTGAGAAGGTGGAGGACAGTCGAAGTCAGAGAACTTGGAACAGCATAAGTTCGAAGGCCACCTTCGACTCCCTCTTCGTCCAGTCGGATCAGTTTGCAAGGTCCCGCTTATTATCTGCCAACGCTAAGCTAAATACTCAGGTGACTGGGTTGAGCCCTACCCATGGCCAACGTTGGTAGCCTACTCAGCCTGGACGAACTTCGTGTCTCCACGCCCTCAGAGTGGGAACTGACGTCTGAATGGGTTTGAGGTGCCTCCACGGTCTTTCTTGCCGCCTGAATGCCGGCTGCTTCACGCGTCACACGGAGCTAAACCTAATTCTCAAGAGAGCTTTGGCCCGAGCGAACATCCCCTCAATCTTAGAACCATCTGGGTTGTCCAGAAGTGACGGCAAAAGACCTGACGGCATTACCCTGTGCCCCTGGTCGAGAGGCAGGTGCCTTGTCTGGGACGTCACTGTTAGTGACTCTTTTGCTTCTTCCCACATCCTGGATGCTGCGGTTAGGACGAGAGCCACAGCTTCCGCAGCCGAGCGGAGTAAGACCCTCAAATACTGTGATCTGTCGGCCAGCTACATTTTTCATCCTTTGGCTTTCGAGACCGTTGGGGGAGTCGGGCCGCTGACTGTGAGGTTTTTCTCTTCACTGGCGACTCGCCTAATAGAGGTAACTGGCGAATCTTGCGAGGACGCTTGGTTGTTGCAGCGCATTAGCCTCACCATCACCCGAGGCAACGCTGCGAGTGTTCTGGCTTGCCTCAAAAATCATTAGAGAGGTTGCTCGGTACTCCTTGCGACGCTGCTGTCTTTTCTTTTCCTCTTGTGTTGGCTCGGTTGTTCACGCCTTCCTTTACATTTCTTTACTATTGCAACAACAAAAGAATATATCCTTCTGAAAGAATCGCGGGCAATTTATAATGTTATCTAAGGATTTGTAATGTTATTTATGTATATTTTAAAAACATATTTGTTATGTTATTCTACTGTAAATTTATTTATATGCTTTGTATAACATATATTGATATATTACGTAATTATTATTTTCTATTTTCACACCGTTTTGAAGGCTATATTCATAATGGAATATGTATGGAGGAAAATAATGATTATTATTGCCAGGTATCTATATATGAAGTTTTCGTTCAATTTTAATATGCTACCTCTGTAACTATATGTTCTTACACTCTTAAGAAATTATCCCCTGTCAATGTTTGATATGTTGTTATATATATATATATATGTCAATCGATTTTTAATTTTTAATAAATGCTTGGATTTTTCTTTAAAATCGTTGAGCTTTGTCTACAGGTGGTATTGCACATGTCTGTGATGTTCTTAAATATGACTTCTATAATTTTGTTAGTATTATATATATATATACACACACACACACACACACACAAACACACACACACACATATATATATATATATATAATTGGTGTTGGATGCTTAAAGCGTCCGTATGCGGTAAGCCGTATGAGCACTCGATGCTCTCATAGAGCAGAGTATGATATCACAGAAAAAAGAGAATCAGTGTTGCGACGAATGAAATTTATTGGACATATTACAATCGTTTCTCTGGCGACCAGCTCGAGGCACGATCGATGTGATGATCGAACCTGATTCTGAAAATTGGAAGGTCCTCAGATACGTCTTGATTCTACGAAGCAGATTTTCCTATAGGACGTATCTGAGGACATTGCGATTTTCAGAGTCAGGTTCGATTATCACCTCGATCGTGCCTCGAGCTGGTCGCCAGAGAAACGATTGTAATATGTCCAATAAATTCCATTCGTCGCAACACTGATTCTCTTTTTTTTCTGTGATATATATATAATATATATATATATATAATATATATATATAATATATATATATATATAATATATATATATAATATATATATATATATATATATATATATATATATATATATATATATATATATATATATATATATATATATATATATATACTGTATATATATAATAAACAGGAAAGACGGTTTTATTCGTACATCCCTATTTAATTTGTTATACGTATTTCAAAGACGTAAGGTCATTGTATAATAACTGCCTTACGTGTTCTCTTCAGAGAAATATCCAAACGAGATGTAAATATCCATTGATATGTTACCAGCTGTACATGTTATTCACTTCGCTAACCAGTAAGCATATATTAAAAGAGAAATATAATAATTACATTATGAATAAAAAGAAATAGAAATATAATAATACAATGCTTACAGAATGAAAGCGCAAAGGAATATAATATAAAGGAAGGGGTGGACAACCGAGTCACTACCAGAGCAAAAGATAGCAGAATCGTGAGGAGTACTGGGAATTCTCTCTAATGATTTTGGAGGCATGCCAGCATGCTCGCAGCATTACCTCGGGTGATGGCCAGGCTGATGCGTTGGAACAAACAAGCGCCCTCGCGAGATTCACTGTTAAGCGAGACACCAGTGAAGATAGGAATCTCACAGCCAGTAGCCCGACTCCCCCAAACGACTCAAACGCCACAGGCTGGAAAATGTAATTGGCCGACAGATCACAGTATTTTAAGATTTCGCTCTGTTTAGCTGCGGAAGCTGTGGCCCTTGCCCTAACCACAGTATCCAGGATGTGGGAAGAAGCAAAAGAGTCACTAACTGTGATGTCCCAGATAAGGCACCTGCTTCTCGACCAGGGGCAAAGGGTAAGGCCGTCATTTATTTTCCCATCACTCCTGGATAACCCAGATGGCTCCAAGATTAAGGGGATGTTCGCCTGTGCCAAAACTCTCTTGAGCTCTGTGTGATGCGCGAACCGACCAGCATTCAGGCGGCAAGAAAGACGGTGGAGGCCTGTGGAGTTGAGGAGTTTGCCACATCAACACTTTAAACCCATACAGATGTCAGCTCCCACTCTGAGGGCAATGGAGACACAAATTTTGTCCTAGCTGAATAGGCCACCAACATTAGCCATGGGTAAGGCATCAACCCAGTCATCTGAGTATTTGGCGCTGGCAGATAGTAAGCGACATCTCATTTGGATATTTGCAAGCTCATACATGTGTGTATAATGTATCATGATCCATTTAAAACAGACGTACTTGTGATTTGCAGTGAACACATCAAAGCCAGCATCAAAATCTTTCCATGGGAAATGTAGAACTTTATCTTTATCAAACCAGTTCAGATTGCTTGAACCTGTTCCATTGAAGGTAATTGTCACAACTTCAGCTTTGTTTTTTTCAAGAACCACTTTTACCTGAAATAAACAAACATGACAGTCAGTGATGTGAGAATAACATTAACAATTATATTAAGTCTGATACATCAACATTTATAAATAACAAACAAGAAAACTTCTCAGGGCAACAAAAAGTTCACAGAGTTACTTGATCTGCTAAAATTAGAGCCCAATTTTCCCTTATATCACACACTACTATATTAAAATAGAATTAACATGATATATAATATAGTTCTAGATACGCAAAGTAGAAATATTAGATAATAGAATTCTAGAAAGATACAATATGTCTGAATGAAAGTTATTGTGGTTTGAGATATATTATGTCTGAAATTTATATTTGATGGTGTAGCCCTAATACATGATGCTTGAATGAAGACACTTTAGATAATGTAGTCCTAGATATATTATGTTTGAATTAAAACATGTCAGTTAATGTAGTCTTAAATACAATATATCTAAAATAACACACATTAGATAAAATAGTTTTACAAACATTATGTCTGAATAAAGACATATTAAATAATATAGCACTTTATATATTGTCATACCTTTACATTGAATGACTTTTCTTCAGTAGAATAATTTATAAAAATATAATTTCATAAAGTAATTTTAACTATAGAACAATTCTGAATATAAAGTTATTTTAATATGAAATCATTTTTTTTTTCCATCCAAAAATGTATTCATTAAAAAAAAAAAAAAAAAATGTTTACCTGTATTAGTTTCAACAGTTAGGTACTACAGATAGCAAACATATAGCAAACATATTTGGCATCTCTGAGGAGCAAGCCAATAATATTCTGATGAACGAGTTTGGTTTGAGAAAGATGTCTGCACACTGGGCTCCACATCTTTTGAGTGAGAAACAAAAGTGCACTCGTCACACCAAGTTCTCCAACAATTTGAAACTTTTTGAAGGTGATCTGGGAAATTTTCTGGCATGAGTTGCAGCCATGGATGAGACCTGGGTCCCTATCTACCAGCCTAAAACTAAAGAGCTGTCTAAACAGCAGAAGCACCCATCCTCACCCACCCGGAAGAAGGCCAAGGTCACATCATCAGCAGGAAAGGTCATGGCTACAGTTTTCTGGGACACACAAGGAGTGTTATTTGTGGATTATCTCCAAAAGGGCCACACCATCACCAAACAATACTACACTATCCTGCTTAAATGTCTGTGTGAGAACATCAAAAAGAAGAGGCCAGGATTGCTGGTGAAAGAGGTCTTGTTCCATCATGACAATGCTCCTGCCTACACCTCAGTTGTGGAAATGGCAACATCCACCATATATGCCAGACCTCACCCCCTCCAACTTCCACCGGTTCCCAAACATGAAAAAATATATGGCTGCATAACACTATGCCACAGATGATGACGTCATAAATGCTGTTGACACCTAACTGGAGGACCCAAAACTAAGGAGTTCTATTTCAGCAGAATCCAGGCACTCCAGCACTTGTAGAAGAAATGTGTGGATATTAAGGGAGACTATGTTGAAAAGTAAATGAAGAAATATTTTTATATGCTACCATTTCTTGAAGGCTGAAGACTTTTCAGTCACTCTTTGTAGATATAGAAAGATCATGGCTAATTCTTGATTAATGAAATTACAGGTATAATCCTTTAATGGATCTATAAAAATATGTGAAACATTCCAGAAAATTAGCATTTAATAACTGCTTATACACATGTAAATATAGAAACATGTATATAATTCAAAATATACAGATCCACAAATGCAATGGTATTCATGCATGCAGAGAGATTGTACATGTTTACCTAGTTGATGATGTTTAAATAATGGGTTAGAAACACACTCTCTCTATATATATATATATCTATTGGTAAGAAACTCATAAAAAATCTAACCCTAAGAATACACATACATATACAATATGGAAAATAAGTAAATAAAATCCCTTACATTCTTGACCGATATCTCTTTCCATGCATTTATAAAATTATTCCGGTAGGCCCCAGAACAAATTGTTTTCATGCAAACATTCATATGGGCATTATCGTAATAGCCTGTGTAAAAGTTCAGTGGTCCTAAGTTGCTGTTTTTTGGCAATGTATAAATTTTATGCCATCTACCTGGAAAAGAAAAAAACTGTTTTTTAAATTTGAATAATTCTTAGAATATAGAGGTGTAAATATTTTCAAAGGAATCTTAAATAGGGATGGTAATTATAGGTAAAGTTTCTGTCCAATGTTTTGATTTTCATAATTGCCAAATATTTTTCTTAGTCCCAGGTTATCGCTTACTGATTAGATTTATGCTGGTAGCCTTTGATTTGATGTAAATTTGACTGTTATTTCTAGCATGGTGACTCACTGATAAGCTTATTCTTCAATGTCTCTTTCAGCTTGGTTGTATGAAGTGGCACCTTTGACACAATACTGGAGATAAATTAGAACTTGTGACAATGTAACATAAATAATTTATTCTGAAAAGATAAGATTAGGAATACTATTATTTTTCTAACTGTCTTTAAGGAAAATACAAAAAGCCTCTGTGGATATATTTAACCACAACACATGCTAGATATATTACTGGTTCTGTGGTTCAATCAATAAAATCCTATAAGTGGTGCAGCCAGTCATTGGCATTCCACTCTAGATCTTTGACTGTGTATCCATATTGGCATTTCAATAGATAGGCTTTAGAAATGCTTGATGGTGCCTATCTCCACACTAAACATTGAGTCCTTCACTACGTTTAGTCTGTTAGAAGCAGTCATCTGGGAGTGACAAAAAATTGTCCCATAACCAAAAGTGTGAGTCAGATGAGAGCCAGTGTACTCTTCAACCCTTAAGGATGCTGTTGTTAGACATCAGTATATTCTCCTGACCCAAACAACTTGGTTTTAAGACAATGTTCCTTTAAAACCTGGATAATGGTATGTCTGTTATTTCAATAACATTTCTTCTAATCTCTTCACTCTATTTCAAAGGAATCTCCTTATAATATACTAGCAGTAAAGCCCGGCGTTGCTCGGGGTCGCTCAGTAGCTGTGTTAAAGTTACAATGTTAAGTTTCTTTCTTGGCTTAAAAACTGTAGTGTCTACTGTGCAGACTTGCATGTGGTGTTTTTGATTAATATTCCCTCAACCAACAATATGCCTTATGAAGTTAAGAAAATATAACGATAACCCGAATGTTATAACAAAAGAGGATGCTGGGGATAGAAACTGCACTGGTTATTTATTAACAAAGATCGAAAATGTAAACACTGCAACGCAGAGAAAAACATTAGCGTAACCAAATTATCAGTTATGTCTGTCTGCACGCCTATATCACCTCTCTGCACGACTGTCTGTCTGCACGCCTATATCACCTCTCAGCACGACTATCTGTCTGCACGCCTATATCACCTCTCTGCACGACTGTCTGTCTGCACGCCTATATCACCTCTCTGCAACTGTCTGTCTGCACGACTGTCTGTCTGCACGCCTAACGACGAAATATTTGCTTGTTTTACGTAGTCTTTAAATAGACTTGTTTTCAAGTAAAAATATTGTTTTAAAATGCTTTTAAATGGAAATGAAGCAAAACGGAAGCTTAGTGTTCGAACTGATGAATTTTGCAGGTCAATATTTTGCTGGCTCGACAACTGTTAAAGCCAGCGTAATTTTTTACGTAAGACGCTCAATGTAAACAGAACAAAGGGAAATAACTGATAACCTACGATACATTATATTCGATTTCGTCACATAGGGCGGGTCAATTTTAAATTTTTTTTTTCCGATGTCTTCGCTAGGGCTCAATGTACAAGTATAGCAATTTCGGTGCAATTCCGTGAGAGATTCTAAGAGGAGATGTGTGCCAAAAATCGATAGACAGACAGACAACCACAGTTTTATATATATAGATAACCAGCAATTTCTCTGTCTGTCTGTCCGACGCGTAGAGAGAGAGTGAGAGTGAAAGAAAGAGACAGACTACAAGAGGGGGATAGCGGGAGGGAGAGAGAGAGACGCTGGAAGAGGGGAAGGAAAGCTCTGTCTTGCTGTCTGCATTACGATACATATATATATACACACACACACTGAGCGCGTCATAATGACGTAATGCAGACAGCCAGACATACAGACAGATATTATAAGGGCGCAACGTTATATCTATGTATCTATCTAAAAAGAAAGACTAAGAATTATATAGAGAGAACGCTAAATCGCCTAATGCGGTCCCTAGGGCATTGAAAATTTGAAATAACTTTTGCTCAAAACACTCACAGGACCATAAGTATTACATGTCTAAAGTTTGAAAACAATCGGTTGGATGGTTCTCAAGTTTTAGTGAGCTGACAGACAGACATTCTCTGTTTTAGATATATAGACTAGCAGAAAACCACTCGTTAGGCTGTTTTCTGCTAGTCTATATATCTAAAATAGAGAATGTCTGTCTGTCTGTCAGCTCACTAAAACTTGAGAACCATCCAACCGATTGTTTTCAAACTTTAGACAGGTAATACTTATGGTCCTGTGAGTGTTTTGAGCAAAAATTATTTCAAATTTTCAATGCCCTAGTCGTACGAAAAAGTGACCAGGGTAGAGAGATGGAATGTCCTGTTCAAGCGGTAAAGTTAGACTACCTCCTAATCACGACACTCCAGAGACATTGCAACTCCTTTTGACAGACACGACGGAGGAAACATCTAAGTTTCTGCGTAAGATCCGCCGCTACAATTCCGCGTTTCAGATGACATCCTTCGGAGCAAAGCTTACCTCAGAACGTGGGTTCATGCCAACTTTCAAGGTCCTCTGGCAGAAAAGGATCCTCAGTTTCTTCAGTTATACTTTGTTGTTGGAAACTACCAGGAGCAGGCAGAGATGCGAAACTCTATTTCGTCCGAAACTAACATTGAAACCATAATATAACTTCAAGAAATGCTTCATGACAAAAACAGCTATGTTCACAGTTTCAAGTACGCTTTGGAAACGGCCACGAACCCAAACTTTAGTGTGGTCATACATGTTGACCGAAGAATACGCTGGTCGGTTAAACGCACCAACATGTAATGAGATTGCTGCGATTATTTGTGGTGAACAGCACAACAAGAGAGATATCATTCTAAAGCACAGAGACAGCACATTACAGCGTATCAATGAGACACACAGGTCCTACGATGCACTCCAGTATCCATTGCTATTTGTCAACGGCGAGGACAGATACCATTTCGGCATTCCTCAAAATTCAGCAGGAAATGGTGAGGCACATCTTAGCAAAACTGTCACCAGCATGGATTTCTACGCTTTCCGATTTATGGTAAGGACAATTCATTCAGCCATCTACACCGGATCCTCAGTTTCTTCAGTTATACTTCGTTGGAAACTATCAATTCATTCAACCATCTACACCATTCTCGGGACCTTTTCCAACAATTTTCTGTTGATATGGCCGTTAAAATGGAGTCCGAGAGATTATAGTTTATTAAATTAAATCAAAAGAAACTTCGATCTAAATACATTCATTTACGCAATGGAATTAACAACGACGTATCCCCAGACAATTTAGGGCAAGCGTGCATTTTGCCTTCAACGTTCACAGAAGGGACCCGATACATGCACGAGAGGACTCAGGACGCCATGACTTACGTACGACATTATGGGCGCCTCGACCTTTTCATAAGGTTTTCATGCAATCTCAAGTGGAAGGAGATTACAAACGAACTGTTCCAGGGTCAAGCGCCAAGACACAGGCACGATCTCATAGCAAGAGTGTTTCGCCTGAAATTATACGAATTAATGGATTTATTAAAGAAAGGACAGGTTTTTGGGACTGTCAGGTGCGACATGTACACGGTTGAATGGCAGAAACGAAGGCTGTCGCATGCCCATATCTTGATTTGGTTGGTTACAAAAATCAATTCAAACTACATCTACAAATTAATTTCTGCCGAACTATCTGATCCGTCGATTGACAAGGACCTCTTCTCTTTAGTCACATCAAACATGGTCCATGGTCCTTGCGGACATGAACTCAATATGAAGTCCCCGTGCATACACGACGGAAAGTGTACAAAACGATATCCCAGGCCGTTTTTACAGGAAACACAGACTGGCGGTGATGGATATCCGTTGTATAGGCGCAGGAGACCTGAAGACGGTGGGTTCACAGCAAAAGTTGGCGAACGCGAAATCAACAACAGCTGGATAGTGCCATATTGCCCCCTCCTCTTGAAAGCGTTCAACGCCCATATAAACGTCGAAATCAATAAACTCAGTAAACGTCGAAATCAATTAACTCAGTAAAATCAATTAAATACGTTTGTAAGTACGTAAACAAGGGATCGGATGCTGCCATCTTTGGTTTTCGTCATGAAAACAGTAGAGACGAGGTATCTGACTACCAAGCAGGCCGATACATTAGCAGCAATGAAGCCTTTTGTCGCATTTTTGGCTTCCCACTGCACCAACGACACCCCGTCATTAAACAACTTGCCGTTCACCTTGGAAATGGTCAACGGGTGTATTTCAACGATACAACAGCTGCTCAGCTAGCGATCTCACCACAGGAAACTACACTCACCGCTTTTTTCAAACGTTTTCAACACGACGACTTCGCTCGAACTCTGCTGTATTCTGAAATACTGTCTTACTATAGATGGAACCGGACAAAATGGCTACGAAGGAAGGTAGGGCAAGAGGACATCCAGGCATCAAATTCGACAATTGCCTTGGGCGAGTTTATACGGTCCACCCTACCCAACATGAATGCTTCTACCTGCGCTTCTGCTTCATGAGGTAAGAGGGCCGACCAGCTTCACTCATCTGAGAACCGTCGATGAATACGCCTGCGGAATGTACAGGGAAGCATGCTTGAGGTGTGGGTTTTTAGAAGATGACGCACAATGGGATGCAACCTTGACGGAAGCTGCCATCTTACAATCATCCCGTAGTCTAAGGGCACTTTTAGCTATCCTCTTGCACGTCTGTGAATTGAGCGATCCTTACTCTTTATGGCAAAAGTTTAAAGATGATTTCGCAGAAGAATATAGGCGTCTCGCTCAATTGCAATCTGCAAACTTAGATATCGGCTTTTCAGACGCTATATATTACAGAGCTCTGATCGATATTGAAGACAGAGTGGCTTCAATGGGCGGAGATGTCTTGGAGAAATATGGAGAAATATGGGCTTCCGCAAACACTTCGAGATGCGCCATCTGAACCAAAACTTCTAATGGATCAAAACAAGCCGACAACATTGTCATTGATTCCATCCGTAATCAGAGAGGGGACATATTCTTCCTGGATGCACGGGCAAAACATTTGTAATCAAACTTTTATTCACTGCAGTGAGGCAACACGGAAACATCGCATTGGCCGTGGCTTCCTCCGGCATTGCAGCAACTTTGCTGCCTGGTGGCAGGACGGCCCATTGTGCCTTCAGTCTTCCTCTCAACGTGGCATCACCTGAGACACCCATGTGCAACATCAGCAAGTCTTCCGGAAAAGCACTGGTGTTAAAGCGCTGCCTACTAATTGTTTGGGACGAATGCACAATGGCCCACAAGGCCGCTTTCGAGGCATTAGACCGGTCACTCAGAGACATCAGGGACTGTCAAGAACCAATGAGAGGTGTCACTTTCCTGTTATCTGGGGACTTCCGACAGACTCTGCCTGTAATCCCAAAAGGTACGCGGGCTGATGAGGCCTTAGGGCCTCCCCACTTTGGCATTATGTAAGAAAGCTGACACTTACAACAAACATGACAGCACAACAGCAAGGTGATGAGACATCAGCGAGTTTTGCTGCTGCCATTTTGTCGTTGGGAGATGGCAAAGTCCCACTCGACGGAGATGGTGCAGCGGACATCACAGGGATTTGCATATGCGTTAAATCAATTGCTGAGTTACGGACGTCTGTTTTTTCTAATCTTGAAGAGAACTACACAAATCAAGAGTGGTTGTGTGAACGCGCAATATTGGCTTCGAAAAAACCACATAGTTGGAAACATCAATGAACAGCTCATGCTGTGCTTGCCTGGAAACCTGCACGTCTACAAGTCCCTTGACTCTATGGCTGATCCGGACGAAGTTGTTAATTACCCCACAGAATTTCTTAACTCCCTAGACCTTCCTGGATTGCCACCGCACTTACTGCGACTTAAGAAAGGTGACCCTGTCATGCTCCTCAGAAATTTGGAACTCCGAAGGCTTTCCAACAGCACGCGTCTGGTCGTCGAAAAGGCGATGCCTCATAATATTGAGGCAACAATACTTACAGGATGTGGTAAGGGGGATACTGTCTTCATATCAAGGATACCTCTCATTCCATCCGGTAAAGACATTCCTTTCACATTCAGAAAGCTGCAATTCCCTCTCCGGCTCAGTTTCGCCATGTCGATTAACAAATCACAGGGTCAGACGTTGACGGTCGTAGGGCTTAATTTAGAAGAACCATGCTTCTCCCATGGTCAACTATATGCTGGTTGCTCTCGAGTGGGGAGCCGACGTAACATATTTGCTTTTGCAACTCGCGAGAAAACCCAAAATATAGTCTATAAGGAAGTATTGTAGGTACCCCATCCGCCAACAAGTAATCGCTGTTTTTTATTTTTATTTGTATAAGTGCTTACATTTGCTGTATCTGTGTGCTATTTTGGTCCTTTTGACAATACCACGTACGCCTCGAGGTTGCTTTTGCTATACTTTATAAATGTTCAATATCTCCGTTTTCTGCATTTATATGTTGCTATTACGCTTTGCTATCGATGTTCCGTAGTTTTAACCTAATTAATCTACTTTTCCCTACATCTTATTTACACATTTTTGTGACATTCCAGCGTCATCTCGGCAAGGCCGTTTTTGTGTCCACCGACTGTTACATGCTTTTCTAGGTTACAATCTCAAATAACAAGCAAAGCAAATACGACACACCAAAGTGGTGTGAACGACTTCTTAAGGGACTTCTAATCGGAGTCGTCTTTGCTGACAGCTCTGCCGCTGGAACTTTTAAGAGTGAACGGGCCACCAAGTTTAAATAGTTACCATCGAATTCAGCTTTGCTGGCAGCACCGCCGCAGAGATATTTCAAAGTGAACGTTAAAAGGTCCTCTTCAATGCCACCAACTATAAATTGTTATCGCTTGATTCGTCTTTGCTGGCAGCACCGCCGCTAAGGCTTTTAAGAGTGAACGATCCAAGGCTCTCTTTAGGGCCACCAACTTTAAATTGTTACCATCGGATTCGTCTTTGCTGGCAGCATCGCCGCAGAGATATTTCAAAGTGAACGCTCAAAGGCCCTCTTTAGGGCCAACACCTATAAATTGTTACTTCTATAGACGTGTTTAACGGAAATCTTTCGGTTCATTTGAATGACTACTCCATTGAGGTTTATACCGGGCAACGCCGGGTACCTCTGCTAGTATTGGATAAAACTATGCCCAGTATTGATACAATGTTTGTTTAAATCATTTTACTCTACTTTAAAAGAGACTCTGATAAAGTAGACCATAAGTGTAAACATTTTGGAAGGAATCTTAAAGAGAGATGGTAATTATAGGTAAAGTTTCCGTCCACCTATGGCTGAGTGGTTATGAAGTTTGCTATGCAATCATGAGATCCTTGGTTCAATTCCACCATCATGGGAAAATATCATGGGCAAATATCTTTATCATATCTTCAGATCAAGCATAGGGAGAGAAATTAGCGATTTAAGATCAGCTCTCATCACACCCAGCCAGGCCTTCCTTGGTCTTCCTCTACTGTGGTTTCCTTCCACTGGGATTTCTTGGCAGTTCAACAGACAGCAATCATCATCAATACACATCACAAGTCCATACCAATGCAGTCTTCTCTCTTGCATGTTAATACTGAGTCATCTTAAATCCAGTTTTTCTCTCAGTTCATCTAAGCTCTGCTTTTCTCTCACATTAACACTGCACATCGATCGAATTATACTTGCTTCATTTGTCTCCAATTTAAACATATCCGCTTCATTAACTATCCATGTTTAACTGCATTGCAGCATCGTAATCATTTTACAACCATCCGTTTGTTCGTTGGGAGAAACGTTTTGTTGTCAATAGAGGGAGTAGCTCTCTTAAACTTATTCCAGCTATTATGCTCTCAAAGCACCGACCTCTGTTGTTAACTAGATCACCTAGGTAGCAAGCATTATCAACCACTTCTATGGATCCTTCATCTGACTGGAACATGTTTATATCATTATTGATTACCTGTGTTCATGTATTACGTATGAAATCTTCCTTTCCTATTAGTTTCCCTGTTATCCCACTACACCTCTTGTATACCCAAGATTAGCACTGTGTACATCATATAAAGTTTCTATTTACACCTTTTTTTCATATTGAGCAGGGTCATTTCCCCGATGGGATCAGGGTTCTGGCTTCATTCCTACTTATTAACATTTTATTTTTTTCTAAATTTACTTTCATTCCATTTGATTGTAAATTCTGTTTCCAGAGTCAGAACCTATTCTAAAGCTCTTATGTGGATTCAGCTATCAGAACCAGATACTCTTCATAAAGAAGTTCCCATGGATAGCTAGTTTTAATCCTTTAGTTACCAATCCAGCCAAAACCGACTCTGGTCCTATGAAATAGATCACTCATTTTAAAGGTTTCCAATTTAAATTAAAATCTTCCAAAATAATGTTTTTCTAAGAACCTTACATTAATTTAAAATCTTAGTATTGAAATAATTAATAATTTTAGTAAATCCCTCAAAATTCTTCATTAATTGATTAAAATAGAGTGTATTTCATTAGAAAAGCGATCACAAAAGGATTAAACTCCTCAGTTATAGCCAGAACATTTCTTCAAATCACTTTATTGTATTTTTCAAAGGAATACTAGATAACACTATGTCCAGTGTTAGAACAAAATTATGTTAGATCATTTAACTCTACTTTCAAAGTGGCAGTGGAGTAGGTAATGGTATGTTTAGTTTTAATATAATATTTCTTTAAATCTTGGATAATAGTGTACTCCATATTGAAATAGCATTTTTTCAGCTTACTTTCCTCTGTGGTTATATTTAACCATAAAACATGCTAGATATATCAGCAGCTCTGTGCTCATATCTAACTATATGACATGCTTGATGTGTCACTAACTCCTAGCATTTTCTTTTAAAACTAATTCTTCTTCTTCTTCTTGGAAATGTCGTTGGGGCAGAATCCTCAGATACGCCACTTAACGGGCCCTGTTTGCAGTAACCACCTCCGGCAGGATCCCCAGGTGGTATCAGTTAAGCTCATGGATGTTATTCAAACATCTTGCTCGGGGTCTACCCCTGGTTTCTTGCCAGTTGGTTTTGTCTGTAAAATCTGTCCAGCAATTCTTTTTTGAGACATTCTAACCACATGCCCATAGTATTGGAACTGTGATCTCTCAATTCAGAGAAGTAGCAGCTCTACCTGGTGTGACTCTGATCTCCGAGCTATGCACTTTATCGAGTAACGTTACTCCAAAGACCATTTGGAGGAATCCCATTTCAGCTGTTTGTATTCGTGATTGTATTCTTTCGGTCATTTCCCAAGATTTATGTAAGGGTTGGTACGAAAACTGAATTGAAAATAACAAGTTTGGCTTTTACGCCTACTTCCCTTTCTTCTGATTACTGAATACAAAATGGTTTGAAAATCAATTAAATTATTTATCATTTGTTTTCAATCTACAGGTAAATATATATGTTTACATGTCGATATACTAAAAATATGTAAATTTATACATTCATTTATGTAGTCTTGGTTAACCATTGCACTGTATACCACAGATATAAATTTATTGTATACTTTGACTGCTTAGAACACAACTTAATGTGTATGAAAATTAACTACCATCATGCTAACAATATGCAAATTAATATATTTATTTCAGTGATACTACAATACATGATAGGGTGCATAAGCCCCTCAGTTAAGAATTTCCTTGTCATTGCTTAGTGGATATACATATCTCTCAGAGGTAACCCCAAAAGTTTCAAAAGTGAATTGAAGATATTTATAAGTTTTTTCTTAAATTAACTGGGAAATACGTGAATCTGGTATTGTTACACGTCTAGACACTCAATGTATAAATTTATATACACACATTTAAATCTATTCTGTATGTATACAAATATGAATTTAAACATAATTACATTTGTGAAAATATAATTATCAATATTAAAATAAGAATTAAAAATATAATACTCATATTCTAATAACTGTTTTTATTTTAAATAGCATTAGAATAAATATAATACTATGTCTTTTCTTTGCCCATTTATTCCTGGGAGGTTGTGAAGGCAGAATCCTCAGACAAACCTTCTAATGGGTCATTTAATCAACAAACACTTAGTTTTGAAAGCAAATATTCCAGATTTCTACCAAAAAGTCAAACTTAAGGACCTAAAATATTACACACAACATTAAGGCCCCAGATTCTTTAATCCTGTACCAGTCTAATACTAGGGCTGGTTTTTTCTTCTGCATCTCTTCTCACTTCCTTCCTCTCACTCTCACTCTCTATTCTTCTCTGAAAGAAATCTGAGGTATTCAAACCTGGAGAGGAAATTGGCTCTACTATTTTTTTTTAAATTGCCCTAAAAATTGCCCTAAAAATGCTGTATATCAATATGGCACACCTACAACTCCTTCACGAGTCATGGAGCCATACCATACCAGTCTAATATATAAATGATCAGACTGAGAAATCATGCATCGTTCTAACTGTACTGAATCAAAACCCAAGAATGTGAAACTATGATACTTCAGATGTATCATCATCATCATTTTTACGTCTGCTTTTCCCTGCTTGCAAGGGTGGGACAGGAACTGATTCTGGCTTGATTTCTACAGCTGGATGCCCTTCCTAACACCAACCTCATTTACAGTGAGTGATGGGTGCTTTTTTTCTGTGGGGCCTACATATCCACTTCACAGTGAGTGCTGTGTGCTTTTTTTACGTGGCGCCTACACGTCCACTTTACAGTGTGGGCTGGGTGATTTTTTTGCTGTGGCACCTCCACGACCACTTTACAGTGGAATGATAGGGACCCCAGTCCAATCATCTCATTTCTACAGCTGAGTAAACTGGAGCAATGGGAAATAAAGTGTCTTGCTCAAGGAAACAACACATCACCTGGTCTGAGAATTGAACTGTATATTATTTGTATATTATTTGTAACATTTTCTTTTTCTTGTTTAATGGTTTAGTTTGGAAGAAAGGCTGGTCTTCATCACCTTTGATGGCCAATATCCATCACCTTTGTGGGCTATTATCCAACACATTTGAGGGCCAGTATCCATTACCTTTGAAAGCCATTATCCACCACCTTTAAGGGCCAGAGCCAATTATCTTTGAGGGCGGTGTCCATCACCATTGAAGGCCCTCCAAAACTAACGAGAATGACACTTGATATTATTCTTGAACAATTACAATTTAGAAAAAATTAAACTTAACACTAAAAGTTAATGAATCTTTATTAAATTATTGAACCCATGCTGCTCAAAAAGATAGGTAGATATGTATTGAGGTAATTCGACTAGCAGTTACTGTATATGAATCTTGGTAACCAATGTATGATTCCATATCACTATTGATTTATACACCTGTTATGTTGAAGAAGAATATAGTTTGTGAAATAATTTTACTTACCTTCATGTACTGTATAATAAGTCTGGTATGTTGTTGATGGCATTACAGTAATGTTGTCTTGCCAGGCATGAAATATCTCACAGGTTTTATTATAGTAATTAAAATAACTGCAATATGGATGACTAATGCAATGCTGAGCACATTCAAACTTAACATTAACAATTATTACAGGATATGTTCGTGGTGATCTTTTATTATATTTAATAGCCTTTCCTTTCAGTAGATGGAAATAGGAACCAGTGTTGGTATTAGGATTAGGTGATATATGCAAAGTGTAAAACTGAAGTATTAATAAAATCAATTGTATATGTTGCCAACATTTCTTCGACATCATTGTATCTGAAAAGAAGATTTTTCACTTGGTTTAGAAATAAAGCAACAATATTTTATAGAGGAGTGATATTTTCACCCAAATCGATTCTAATGCATTGTTAGTATTAATTTTATCCACCCCAAAGTGATGAAAAATTAATTTGACTATGGTGGGATTTGAACTCTGAATGAAGAGAGATGCAACTGAATATCATCATTATCATCATCATCACCGTTTTACGTCCATTCTTCCATGCTAGCATGGGTTAGACGGGTTGTTCTGTTGTGGGCAACGCAAGGTCAGGTGACCATGTCTTGCTCATACGGGAACTGATTTTGGCTTGATTTCTACAGCTGGATTCCCTTCCTAACACCAACCTCATTTACAGTGAGTACTGGGTGCTTTTTTACTGTGGTGCCTACACAACCACTTTACAGTGTGAACTGGGTGCTTTTTTGTCATGACACCTCCACGACCACTTTGCAGTGGGAGGGTGTGGGGGCATATTGTCGATATGCTTCAGCTTCGGCTTGTACCCATGTGAAGACGAGTCTTCTGTATTATTGCGTAACACCAGACGTCTCGGTCCTATGTCAGCTTTTGTCATCTCATCCCAGGTCTTCTTGGCTCTCCCCACTCTAAGGCTTCCATTGACTTTTTGTGATCTGCACCTTTTTATGCAGCTGTCATCCTTCATACGCCTATGCTATATTTATTTCTGTACTCAATACATGGGTAAGTATAAAAACATATTGAGTCATGAGGACATCACTGACATAATTTATCATCATCTAATGTATATGAAACAATATATTAGTAAATTAAAATAAAAGATTTAACTATAAATTTGAATAAATAAAATAGTCTTATATTAATGGAAAAAGAGGTGAACCTACACTACTTGTTTGCTGGACAGGTGCTAACTAACTTACAAATCTTAGTTATAATATTATAATATTATAAAGAATATCTATATATATAAAACTGAGGATGTGTGTGTGTGTGTGTGTGTCTCTGTGAGTTTGAATCCCTAAAACTCGACAAGTACCTAACCAATTTTTTTCAAACTTTTCATGTGTATTACTTATGTCTCAGAAAATTCAACTGTTTTATGGCCTAGGGCCCACATTAGATGAAAAAGTTCATTTTTCAGTTTTTTGGGGCTTTTTTAAGCCATTACGTCTAGGCGATTTTCCCGAAATTTCAAGGCATATTATGCACATTAAAAAAATTCATTTTCTTGATCCCCTAGGGCCCGCATTAGGTGAAAACCTGCATTTTTCCTGCTTCATCGAAGAAAATTTTAAAGATTATCCAGCCATCAGAGTATTTGGTTTATTTTCTTTATATATTGTCCAGGCATGCAGTTTTTCCACGATTAGGTCTGTAGGCGGCCTGCATTCCAAAATACCTTATCTCGTGCAATGCCGGGTACCACTGCTAGTAATATTATAAAGAAGAGGAATTTAATAAAGATGACACACATGGAAATATCATTAATATGAAGCTTACTCACTATAATGTTGTGAACTTCTTTTTATTTCAGTTCACCAGCATTGTTTATCTTCAGACTTGATATAGTCCCAATATAAAATATTGATATTCTAATTATGAATATATATATCATCACCATCACCGTTTTACCCCCATTCTTCCACACCATCATGGGTTAGACAAGTTGTCCTGTTATGAGCAATGCTAGGTCAGGAGACCATGCCTTGCTTATACAGAACTGATTTTGGCTTGATTTCTACAGCTGGATGTCCTTCCTAATGCCAACCTCATTTACAATGAGTACTGGGTGCCTTTTGTTGTGACACCTATACGATCACTTTACAGTGTGGACTGGGTGCTTTTTTTCATGATACCTCCACAACCACTTTACAGTGTGGGCTGGGTGTTTTTCGTCGTCATACTTACACGACCCCTATACAGAGGAAGGGTGGGGCAGGGCATAGTATATATATATATACTTCAGCTTCAGCCTGGGCCCATGAGAAGTCGGGTTTCCTGTATTACTGCATAACACCAAAGATCTTGGTCCTTTGAGAGGTGCAATTGAGCAAGGTCCGCTTTTATCACCTCATACCAAGTCTTCCTGGGTCATTCCACTCCAAGGCTTCCATTGACTTTGAGCGCTCTGCACCTTTTTAGGCAGCTGTCTTCCTTCAAATGCATCACATGTCCATGCCAACATAATATCCTGTCTTGCATACAACATTTGATTCCTCTTATGTCTAGTTTTCATAATTATTTTGTTGCAATATAACAGAAATATTAATGTTATGTTTTCTTCTTCAATGCAGATACACATTATTATTTATATTTTTTGAAATAATTGTTTATTTAACATCTTGAAAATCAATGTAAGTAATAAACATAGAAATGAAAAGAAATCCAAGAAAAATATGATTTGAAATTTATAAATGAAAATATGCTAAATTTGTGAGATTGTTTTTTTTGTTTTTGTTTTTTCTTGCCCATTTTAAATTAAAAAACCAACACAATTTTATATCAGAACGGTTTGTTAATTTACTGCCTAAGTAATGAAGTAATGATTTTAGGAAAGTCCTCAAAGTTCTTCATTAATTAATTGAAACAGACTGTATTTCGTTAGAAATATCACAAAAGCTTTAAATTTAAACAATATATATATATTTTGAAAGTTTAGTAGCAGTGAATTTATATTAACTGTAATGAATAACAGTGAATTCAATTTGATCAGTGATCAGAACTTCTAAATGAATAAATAATTTATAATACAAACTAAAAAAAATGCATTAGTGGACAATAAGAATTACATCACACAATACACTTTTTAGAAATGAACGATATTTCAGTTTCAGATTTTATGATTGAGACAAGGTAAAAGCAATCAGTTGAATAAACAATATTTCTCATGATCTGACATAATTCCAATTTCAAACTTTGATAGTAAAATATCTTTAAAAATAAATGTTTTATCTGTAGTCACATTGCAATTGGTGAAGCAAAACCAGCTACATAATCTTATGACTTATTCTTTTAAAACTGGATTCAATAAATATATCATCATAAATATATCAACTACAGGAGAAGTACCTAGCTAAAAGTAAACCCCTATACTTAACTTTTGTTAACTTGGAGAAAGCCTTTGACAGAGTACCCCGCTCGATTATCTGGTGGGCCCTCTGTTGATGAATGGCTTGTGAGAGCTATACAAGCCATGTATAAAGAAACAGTCAGCAAGGTTAGAATTAACAACGAATATAGTGAAGAGTTTAGCGTAAAAGTTGGTGTTCATCAGGGCTCCGTTCTTAGCCCCCTACTATTTATTATTGGCCTTCAGGCTATAACAGAGGAGTTCAAGACTGGCTGCCCATGGGAACTCCTATATGCAGATGATCTAACGCTCATAGATGAATCAATGGCTGAACTAGAGAAGAAATTCCAAACATGGAAGCATGGCCTAGAATCAAAAGGCCTTAAAGTTAACTTGTCTAAGACTAAAGTTCTAGTTTGTAGGAAGGAAAATAGGGCACCGGTCCCATCTGGGAAATGGCCATGCTCAGTGTGTAGGAAAGGAGTAGGTAGAAACTCCATTTTATATCCCAAATGCAAAGTATGGGTACATAAAAGATGTAGTGGGATCACAGGTAAGCTAACTAAGAATATAGATTTTATATGTGGCCGGTGCTCTGGTGCAATAAGTAGCAGCAAGTGCCCACACAATACTAACTCATTCCATTGCACAGATGGTTCTATAGAAATAGTGGACAACTTCCGTTACCTGGGTGATAAAATCAGCAGTGGGGGAGGGTGCTCTGAAAGTACAGTAGCTAGAGTCAGAACGGGATGGAAAAAGTTCAGAGAGCTTATACCACTATTGGCCGCTAAAGGGTTCTCTCTAAAAATGAAAGGCAGGCTGTATGATGCCTGCATACGAACAGCAATGTTACATGGCAGTGACACCTGGGCTTTGTGTGCAGAGGATATACGCAGACTGGAGAGAAACAAAGTTTGCATGCTCCGCTGGATGTGTAATAGTAATATACGTGAATGGCAAAGCATAAACGTACTAAGGGAGAAATTAGAAATAAGAGGGATCAGATGTTGTTTACTCGAGAGAAGACTACGTTGGTATGATCACGTGATGCGCATGAAAGACGACAGCTGTATAAAAAAGTGCAGGGCAATAAAAATAGACGGTAGCCACGGAGTAGGCAGACCTAGAAAAACCTGGGACGACTTGATAAATTCCGACCTCACACACTTACACCTCTCCAAGACAATGTCACTGGACCGAGATCTTTGGTGCTACACAGTAATAGAGAAGACCCGCCTTACCTAAGTACAAAGTGAAACCTACTACAGTCAGTAAGCACCTCTAACAAACTACACCCCATCCCACTACCCCCACCCCATCCACACCACCCCTTTCAATGTAAAGTTATGTTGGTGTCACAACATCCAGCCCGAAACAAATGAGGTCGTGTAGGTGTCACAACGAAAAAACACACAGTCCACGCTGTAATGTGGCCGTGTAGGTAACACGGTAAAAACCTCCCAGTTCCACACTGTAAATGTGGTTGGTGTTAGGAAGGGCATCCAGCTGTAGAAAACCCGCCAGACAGTCCTATGCGAGCAAGACAACCACTCTTGCCTCAAGTGGGAAAACTCCCGTCCAAACCCATGCAAGCGTGGAAGATGGACGTTAAACGATGATGATGATGATGATGATGATATCATCTCATTTTATCACTGCTTCACTCTCAGTATTTATTGAGAAGTACTGAAGGATATATAAATATAAGACAGTAAATTTTAACCAGCCATTTCATAAAAGAGTTGAAGAAATATGATTGCATTATATCATATATTCTACCTCTTAACAAAATCTTTGAATTAAAAGTCTGAACTAATGCTCCCCTAACAGTTTGGTACCAAATTCATAATAGGAGACTTACAAACTGAACTAGCTGTTGTTTCAGATGTATCTCTCCTTTCTCAATTTCACAACACTGATAATAAGACCACATATAAAACTAAAAGAGAGTGACATAAATAGCAAAAATGTAAAGAAGCAGAGTTAGATAAGACAAGATTTAAAACTACTTACCATAAACTGTTTGTATCTTCAGGAAAGAATTAAGCAAAATTCTACAACTCCGCCAGTTCAGCTCATCAATTCAAGCAAGGCTGTGAAACATTATGAAAGCAGTTAGTCTATTCAAAACAACAATACAGACTTGATTAGCGTGATGTTTCAGTAGAAGCCTGCCGTTTCTAACAATATTGATTCTGTATTGATTAAGCAATATGAAATATCATATAAGTGCTATCAAAATAACAAGTAATGGACACCTTGTAAATATTTTATTGATGCTTATATCAAATGATCTCTATTGTGTATTGTTACTGGTTCACTGGTTCTCTTTTTTAATTTGGTTTAATGTTTTGATAAAAATCAACCTTTTGTTGAATCCATTTTATTTTAATTGGTATTAACATCAAAGCAAATGATTAGATCAATATTTTATCTATCTAGTTTATGGTAAGAATAAGAGGTGGATTGCCATGTGTTGAAGCTATGATGTGATTCCAAGTCTCAATTTTAACAAATTGACCTCATTTACATGAATCACTCTCACATCATAGAAAGCATAAAGAATGATCCATTATAAAAACATCATCATGAACAGAGATAGAGAAAGCCTCTTCCAATGGCCCACATCAATTTTGTCTCCAATAACACCACAAAGACACAATCACTATACATATAGTAACACACATAATGCATCTCACCATTACACAATAACTTGAACAGCACACAAATAGAACCTTTAAGTTCATTACAAATGCAAGTTTCCATTTCCACTGAGAATCTCACTTATCAAATGCACATTCTTAACGCTTTTGATACCAGCCTGGCCAAAACCAGCCCTGGTTCTATGAAACTAAATACATTTTAAAAGGTTCCTATTTGAAGTAAAATTTCCAAATATAATTTTATATAAAAACCATATGGGAAATTACTATTTTAGTAAGGAAATAATTAATAATTTTAGTAAATACTTAAAATCCTTCATTAATTGATTGAAATATAGTGTATTTCATTAGGAATATTGTCATGAAAGAGTTAACATAGCGGAGATTACTTCAGAAAGACTGGTCAGCCTCTGGAGAGCTAGAAAATAATAGCCCTGCCCTAATAACAACTAACTCTCTTCAAACTGAAGTGTAACTTTCAATGATATACAGTTCCCATATCTGGGTTTAAGCTACCTTTACCCACACAATAAAATGATGAATTGGCAGAGTTGTTAGAACATTAGATATAATGCTTTGCAGTATTCATTCTGACTCTTTGCTCTCTCTATTCAAATCCCACTCAGGTCAACTTTGCCATTCCTCCTTTTGAGGTTGATGAAAAATGTACCAGTGGGATCGATTCTTCCTCTATATCTCTTTCGCACTTCCTCTCTCTCACTTTCTATTCTGCTCTGGAAGAAATCTGCTGTGTTCAGACCTGAAGTGATGGGTCTGCCAGTTTTAAAATGACCAAGAAATGCTGTATGCCATTATGGTGGTCTTATGACTCCATCAGGAGTCATGGGACCATACATACACACAGCTATCCTTAACTGCATTCAGAGAAGGGCCAATTGATGGATTGACATGAAGTCACAGACACTCTCCAACTTTTATCCCACATATGTGTTTCTTTTTACCACAGCAGCCTCTCCTCCTCTGAGGTTATTATTGTATCAACTTTACTCAGGTACTCCTCACTCATTTCTTCTCCACTTATTATTTATTGTCATTTTAAGAGTGATGGATTGGCAGAATTGTTAAAGTGTCAGATAATTGTTTCTATTTTAGGTACAAAGTCAGCAATTTGAAGGGAGTGGGGAGAAGTCGATTAAATATACCCCAGTGCATTACTGGTGCTTTATTTTATCGACCAAGTGAGGATGAAAAGCAAAGCTAACCTCAGTGTGATTTGACTATAACAACAATGTAGTATTTGTTTTGGCTCTTTACACTCTGAATTCAAATCCCTCGGGTGTCAACTTTGGCTTTCATCGTTCTGGAGTTGATAGTATTTAGTACAAGTACTGGGGCTGATTTAATAAACTTTGTTGGCCATATGCCTAAATCAGAAATAAATTTTGTATCACACTAAGCCCCATACTAACCTGTACAGCCAGTCCTTCATGCCCAGGCTATCCACTCTCTGTAATTCTTTCATGGCACATGTATATTTTCTGCAACCATCAAGAAAAATCTATTCAAGATGAGCATTAAACACAACATTGCCACCACTTTTGGAGGATCCACAAAGGCTACAGAGCCAGCTCTTACCTTCAGGGCCTTGCTATAGGGATAGACTCCACCTACAGGACCTTGCCACTATCTATAGGATTTTACTATAGATCAAGAACATACCTACAGGATCTTACTAT
>OZ024742.1:179671702-179811702 GCA_964016885.1 Eledone cirrhosa
TATATATATATATATAATCCCTATCGAGCCCTCTTCGGATTTTAGTCTTCACATTTATTATTATTACTATATATATATATATATATATATATATATATATATATATATATATATATATATATATATATATATATATACATATACACATATATATATATATATATATAGAGTTTGTAGAGTTTTTTTCAGAATGTATTTGACTGCTATTTCTTGTAAATAAACATTCACTTCCATCCTGACGTCACTAGCCCCGTTTTTTCCTCATGTGCTTTTTCATAAATACACATGAAGGCGAACTAGCCAGTTTTAGAATTCCCTTTTTCGGATTATACTACTGTGAGAGCCCTGGTTTCTGTTGAGCTCTGCTGATGAATGAAATCCAACCGTGACCATCTCCACTGAAAGTTTTCATGAAATAGTCTTTTAAGACTATACAGAGCATTTGATGTTATTCCAAATTGAAGGATAAGTGTTTCAAACTGTATTTTATCATGAGTTAAAGGTCTATAGATTTTTCCCTGGATTTTACTAAATTCTGTGGATGAATTTATATCCTGATTCTCTTTTGAGATGAGTTTGAGTTATTTTTCCTAAATCTTTCGTTAACTACTTTTCCCATCTTGACGTTATAGTCGCATATATGTTATAGAATGCCGTTAGCTTCTTGCTAAAACAATCTCTATACCTCTCATTTATATTTATACTCGGATTCTTTTCCTAGAGTGCTTAAACTATCTGTGACTAATCCCGGTTTTTTTCATAAAAACTGTGATAATTATTGCTATTTTGCTGAACTCCTTTGTAGAGTTTTTTTTCAGAATGTATTTGACTGCTATTTCTTGTAAATAAACATTCACTTCCATCCTGACGTCACTAGCCCCGTTTTTTCCTCATGTGCTTTTTCATAAATACACATGAAGGCGAACTAGCCAGTTTTAGAATTCCCTTTTTCGGATTATACTACTGTGAGAGCCCTGGTTTCTGTTGAGCTCTGCTGATGAATGAAATCCAACCGTGACCATCTCCACTGAAAGTTTTCATGAAATAGTCTTTTAAGACTATACAGAGCATTTGATGTTATTCCAAATTGAAGGATAAGTGTTTCAAACTGTATTTTATCATGAGTTAAAGGTCTATAGATTTTTCCCTGGATTTTACTAAATTCTGTGGATGAATTTATATCCTGATTCTCTTTTGAGATGAGTTTGAGTTATTTTTCCTAAATCTTTCGTTAACTACTTTTCCCATCTTGACGTTATAGTCGCATATATGTTATAGAATGCCGTTAGCTTCTTGCTAAAACAATCTCTATACCTCTCATTTATATATATATATATATATATATATATATATATATATATATATATATATATATATATATATATATATATATATATATATATATATATATATATATAGAGAGAGAGAGAGAGAGAGAGAGAGAGAGAGATTTTGAGTATATGTTGGTTGTATACCAACACCTCAATATGCAGATTGGAGCACTCGACGAAGTGCGCAGGTTGGTTTGGTTACTCCGGAGTAATGTAAAATAAAATAAAATAAATAAGTCAAATGTTTAAAATTTAGCTTCGTTTATTACTGCTATATATATTTTTCGGTGACAGCCATCCTTGGCTGTGACCTCTTCAGGCAGTCCGAATTGGTGTGCTATAGACAAGTACATATGTTGTTGAGGTGTACAACTTTGTCAATACTCTGATATGCCCAGTTCCTGGTTGGGTTGTTATTTCACTGAGGAACTGGAATCATATGAATTCAAACAAACGAATTTCAGTGTCAAAGGGCCTCTTCTCCTCTCATTGGTCAGTTGTTAGAACATTCCTCATTCAAAAGTCTATAGAAATTCGTTCTGAGGCAAGCCAATCTGTAGTTGTTGTTCTTGTTATTGTTAGATACATCTGACCTCAATTCTTGTGTTGGTAGTGTTGTTATTGTTGGAGATAGCTAAAAAAAATTGATAAAGTGGTATAAGGAATAAGATGGTAAAGGAACAAAATAGCAAAAAAATGTCAAACTTCCCATTGGTCAGTTTTGAGAGCATTCCCCAGTCCGAAGTCTATAGAAATTCTTTCTGGGGTGAGGCTCGCTGTAGTGTTTGTGTTTGCTATTGTTAAGTACATCTGACCTCTACCCTTATGTTGGTAGTGTTGTTGGTGTTGTGGTCAGCTTATGTCTATATTTTCAGTATGCAGATTGGAGCACTCGACGAAGTGCGCAGGTTGGTTTGGTTACTCCGGAGTACTGTAAAATAAAATAAGTAAGTCAAATATTTAAAATTTGGCTTCGTTTATTACTGCTTCGGTGACAACCGTCTTTGGCTGTGACCTCTTCAGGCAGTCCGAATTGGTGTGGTAGAGACGGGTACACATGTTGTTGAGGTGTTTAACTCCGTCAATACTCCGATATGCCCAGTTCCTGGTTGGGTTGTTATTTCTCCGAGGAACTGAAATCATATGAATTCGAACAAACGAATTTCAGCGTCAAAGGACACCCTCTCCTGCCATTGGTCAGTTGTGAGAACATTCCTCAGTCAAAAGTCTATAGAAATTCTTTCTGAGGCGAGGCAATCTGTAGTGGTTGTTTTTGTTAAGTACAGCTGACCTCCTCCCTTATGTTGGTAGTGGTGTTGGTGTTGGGGTCAGCTTAAGTCCGGCTGCTGCTATTTTTAGAAGAATTTGTGTGTGTGTGTTGGCATCTATCCTGTCACTATTTCTCGTGGTGTTGGTGGGGGGAGGGTGCCAAGCAGATGAAGAAATAAGATACAGTAAAATGGGGAAATAAAAGAATATAAGGCAATAAAATAAAGAAAATAAAAAATTAAAAAATGAAGAGAAAAATAAAATGAAAAGGTAAAAAACTAAAAAAAAAAAGAATAAAGTAAAAAAATAAAAAATTAAAATAAAATAAAATAAAATAAAAAAATAAATAAACAAAAAAATAATAAAATAGTAAAAGGAATAAGATAATAAAAGAATAAAATAAGATAATCAAATAAATTGCGTATGTGTTATAACCAATCTCAAAGTTTGAAAGATTTGGAAGATATTGACCGAAGTAGAAAGGCTGTGTCAGAATCAAAAAGTGCAAAGGATCAGAACCTTTACACTATCATGGTGTGGTGTGTTTTAAGAGCAAATGAGACAAGGGTGGAGTGTAAAAAACTCGGGTTCAGCTTCCAGTATCCGGGTCCCTGTCTATGTGTTCTATCACGGTTGACTATGCAGACGACTAATTTGTGATCTGAATAGGCAACCATGTGCATTCGTGGACAGCTTAACATCTCCTTGTCCCTTTCTCTAATGAAGAACCTATCTAAATACGATCTAGATGTCCCGCTGCGGTTTGCCCACGTCTACTGTGGTACAGTCGGGAAATCCAGTCGATACCTATCGGCCACTTGGAATTGACCGATTAAAGTTTTGAGGCTGTTGCACCCCCATCTACTGGGACATGCTCCCACATATTCCCATCGTGCATCTAGGATACCATTCTAGTCCCCCACTAAAAGTAAGGAGTGAGACGTTCCCAGAAAAGACTCTAGACGCTTAAAGAAGTCTGGCCGTGATTGCGATTGCCCGGTTGGGGCATAAACGTCCACCAGTCTGAAGGCTCTACCTCCAATACTGTTCAAGTCTAGGACTACCAGTCTACCCTCCGGGTCTAAGTGTACTTGCTGTACTTCGACGTCCAGTATCTTCCGAAACATGACAGCCACACCCCCTCCACCTCCTGGCTGACAGAGAGATGCGTAGATCTCAAAGTCCTCGAAGATAGGGCTTAGTTGCTGCCTGCTGTGGATCCTGGACTCGATGATGGCTATCACATCAATACCGTGTGACCTAAGGTCGTTTAAAAGTTGGCCCTGTTTCCAGGGCAACCCTAGGCCACGCACAATCACGCTTCCAACTCGTAAACTAGCCATGTTGGTGGAGAAGAGTTGGCGAAAAAGGACGAAAAAGTGCACTTATCTTTTCGTTTTCTGGAGATCGGGTTGTTTAATCTCGATTTGGGTGCTGGAGGGGGTGTTGAGTGTGGTGGGGAAACATTTTAACAGGACGCGGTTGATGGGTTACTGGCAAGGGTTGCCCACGTCCTGCGAAAAGTTTTTCTTCAGGTCACTATAGGTCTCCATAGAAACCCTTATAAGTTTAAGGTGTCGAGACGATTCTGCTTTAACGAAAGTTTTGCCCTCCGTCTCCACCTTGAGGTTTTGGGAGATGACCTCCATCAAACTTTTGTTGTTTGTGTTGTTGTATGCGTATAGTTGTTTGTGTTTTTGTTGTGTTGTTTGTTCGGGAGTTTTCTTTTTATGGTGGGTGCTTGTGATTGGGGTAGTGTTGGTGTTGGTTTTGCTGGTAGGGGATGTTTGACTGTGGCGTTGTGTGTTGTTGTTTGTGTCTGTGGTTGTGTGTTGGTGTCGGTGATTGGAGTTTTTTTTTTTTTTTTTTTTGGCTTTCCGAGGCTCTCCTTCTTCACTTAAAGAAGGAGAAGCAGCCTCATCTGTTGAATAATCATCGTCAGGGGTGTGGGTGGGGGTTTGTTGTCTGTTGGTGGTGTTTCGGTGTGTGTTTTTGTGGTAGTGTTTGATGGAGTGGGATGGGGTGTGGCTGTGTTCTTCAGGGGTGTTGTCTGTGTTTTTTCTGTTGTTGTTGGTTGAGTGGTTGTTTGTTTTGGTGTGTTTGCTTGTTTCGTGTGTTGTTGTTGTTGTGGTGGTGGTTGTTTTGCGTTGGTGTTGGTAACAGTGTTGGTATTGCTTTGGTTGAGCGTGTTTGTAAAGGGCAGGAGGCCTTTAGGTGTGTGGTGCTATTGAAACGAAAGCAATGTGGTTTTCGTCCCTCAACCGAAATGCTGATGTGGCTGTTGTTGTCAACCAGCACTTTTTCTGGTATTTTGGAGATTTTTTCCGGGCTCATTTATACCAGAATCTCCAAATTTCTTCCAGACCAGGTGTGTCTGGTTGACCTTTTGGTGGAGAGAATGAAGTCTTTTCTCTCCTCTAAAAATCTTCCAATATCCACCAAATATTAATATTTGGTGGTATGTTTGAAACTCTAATTTTTTGTGTTCAGGTATGTAGGGAAAAAGGTGTATTTTTGTGACAGTATTGGCGTCACTGAGTATCTTTGTGCAAGGGCCTCGCTTTTGAGGAGTACCGAAATACTTCCGTACTGTTTGGCCCTCTGCATAAAGTCAATGTCTGGCAATATCTCCTTCAAGGTTGCCCAAATTTCCCCTTGACTGAGGAGTGCTGGTCGTTTTGTTTCATTTGAAACAGTTCTGAAGGTAATTGTCCTTCGAAATGTTTCCAGACGAATTTATGGGGGTGAGTTTATCTGAAATCCATCGTTTTCACCGAAAGTGATAAACTCCTTTGCTTCAGAGAGCATCTGTTTCGCATTGGAGATATCGATATCCTTGAACTCTTGTGTCTTGATGACTGCGCAAAAGTTTTTTGGTGTTATTGTTATTGTTGTTGTTGTGGTTGTCGGTTTTTCCGTTTGTAGTTGTGACAATTGATTTTTCTGTTGATTTTGTTGTCTGTTGTACACTGTGTGGTTCAATTTTGTTCGTCTTGTCTACTTCACTTGCGTTACACAAAACTTTGTTGTTAACTACATCGATACAGGCAAAGCTCTTAGCAACGTTAAAGTCTATTACTTATTTTCTTTTTCCTTCTTCAACGTTCGCTAGCGTTCTTTGTACGTTTGACATTGCTGGTGGCAAAATATTAAACATTTTTAACAGTTTTCAAATTAATTTCAAATTAAATTTTCGCCCCGATGTGGGCGAAAAATGAGATTGCCACCCAGCTGACAATTCAGCCTGGTGGTTAATCTACAAAACAATGTGTTTTTTTAAACAAGAATTTCTGTTTTTTGTAAATAAATTGACAGAAATTTACTAGCAAAATTGTGTGCGTCCAGCTACCAATATAGATAGATAGATAGATATCTTTCTTAATTTGCCACAGGGGTGTACAAAAATGGGACATTACAAGACGTGACGGCGGGGGTTTTACATAAAAATAACTTTAACATTAATAATAACAATAAACTATATATAATAAAATAACAATTGAAATCCCCAATAGGGGGGAACGTTACTGCAGGGTTGTTTTACACCCCCGTGGATAGAACAACCCTCAACACCAGGAACACGTTTTGTAGGTGTTCCTGTCTTCCCTCTATTTATCTTCCTCAACCTACAGGTTTATATACAGAGAAGGCCCATTCACTCGGGCCATTTTTGCCACATTCACCCAACTTTCAGAGAATTTACTGGGGTGTAGCACCTCTCTCTCCACTCTCACCTTCCTTCTGAAGTGATACTTAAAGAAGGGGATAAGTTGTTGTCCGGAGAGAAAGGTGTTTGCCCTCAGTCCTTTTAACCTCATCCATCATATTACCTCTTTTGCCATAGCCACCAGAGAGAGGAAAACCGCCTCTCCTTCGTTCTTAAATGGAGGCGGCGGGGTGATCCTCACGATAGACTCGGTTGACAACTGGATGCGTCCGACACGTGACAGCAGCTGTTCGACATAATTCCACAGGTCGGTCACTCCTGGGCACTGAACAATTGCGTGCAGAACGGTTTCGATGTCCTGCTCGCATCTTGGACAGGTCCTTTTGGCAAGATCTCTGCCATGGCGTCCGCGCCTGTAGATTTTGTCTCGAACTGGTAGGGCTCCTCGGTATCACTGCCAGACCAGAGACCTCTGGATGTTATCCATAGGCCCTGGACGGAAAGTCCTCCCGAACAGACTGGTCAGTTCGTCCTCCTCGATGCCTAGAGTTTCCCCGAGAACGTCGTCGCACTTATCCTCCACTAATCCCCTATAGAATGTCGAAGTAGAGTCTCCGCTGATTGCCGTTTCCGCTTGGTAGAGGGCTGTGAGCGCCTGTAGGCACTCGAGATGCCAAGCACTCATTTTCGGTCTTCGCTTGACCTAGGACTGCAGCTCTGTTAGTGAGACGAGTTGTAGAAGAGCTTGTCTCACAAACGACAGCCACAACGGTTCAGCGGTCAGGAATACCTGGAGATGGCGTAGCTTCAGCGCATGTTTGCGCATCATCAGCCACGGCAAGACCAGCCCTCCGTTAGAAAGGTGTTAACAGCAGATGGATCTCCTCAACAATGGAGCCTGTTTCTTCAAGAGGAACTTGAAGAGTAGGCGTTCCATTTTGGTAAGGTATTCGGGGGGCAAGGCACGACTGTCAAGCGGTAGTAGATGACGGACGATATGTAAGTGTTCGCCACCTCCGCTCGACCTTTCAAGGAGAGTTTGCACTCAGCCCACTTCTGGGTGAGTGCAAACACCTTCGCCGTGACCTCGTTCCAGTTCTTGTCCACCTGGAAGTCTGGACCGAACCAGAGCCCGAGCAATTTCACCGGTCCTTCCGTCCAGCGTCCAACGACACTGTCGGACGGCATGGGTTTGCCTCTCCATGTGCCGAGTTGCAAACCGACAGATTTGTTTGGGTTTAGTCTTGCTCCTGTCAACGTTTCGTATTCCTGTAATAGGTTGCCGATTACCCTGATTTCCGAGGTTTTCGACACCATTATGGTTATGTCGTCGGCATAAGCTGACGCTGCTTTCCGCAGTCCTGGTTCAATCGGGATCCCCTGCAAGAGCTCCAATTTCCGCAGTAACGGCTCGAGAGTCAGTACATACAGAATGGAGGAGAGAGGGCATCCCTGACGGATGGAACACATGATAGGTACCCATTCACCTTGACTGCCGAGCAGATGCTGGTGTGCATGGCAGCAATCTAGCGTCTGAAGACGGGACCGAAGCCGGTCGCCTTGAGAACTGCTTCCAAGTATTGATGGTCGACCCTATCAAATGCCTTAGACTGATCTAAATTGATCAGAGCCCCACCAAAGCCAGGTTTACACCCTACCCTCTCTATGATGTATCGCATGAGGTGGAGGTTGTCGTGTATGGACCTGGTCGGGATTGCACACGTTTGGGCTTCCCCTACCAGGTTCTCGATGACAAGCGTCAGCCTTGCTGCTAACACCTTGGCCCAAATCTTTAACTCTGTGTTGAGCAGAGTTATGGGCCTGAAATTGCTTATCTCATCCCCCTTGTTCTCTTCTTTCCTGATCAGCGTTACTACGCCTCTACTGCCAGTTGCCGTAGCCCGCTTCGAGGACGCCAGAGAACAAGTCTGGTATGCCTACGTAAAACTCATAGGGTAGACCATCTAAACCGAGGGATTTGCGTTTCCCGCAGCGGCCTAGGGCATCTTCTATTTCTCCCGCTGTGATCGGCCTTTCGCAGCTCTCCGCATCCGTGCTCGAGAGTCGCGGTACGCCGTCGAGGTAGGAGCTGAAGTCCATCACCTCGATCGATGTACCGCTTTGCCCGAACAGTTGTGCAAAATACTGCTGGAAGGCCGCGCACATCTGCTTGGATTCAAGTATAATGCGTCCATCTTTGTCTTGCAAAGACCGAATTGTGGATTTGTTGCCACTTTTCGCCTCTGCCACTCGGGCCCAGCTAACAGCTTTGGCTCCCTCGTTTCTTAGAGCACGTGTTCTACTTCTGACAATACAACCTTCGTGTTTCACGTTGAAGAACTGGTCTATTGCCGTTCTCGCCGCTAGTACGTCAGCTGTACTGCCATTCCTAAGTGCCTCTTCTATTTTAGCTACCAGTTATTTTCAGTTTTTTTTTTTATAAAGCTACTTCCTTGCTAAATGCTATTGATTCTATTCTAATTGCTCTCTTGAGAGAGCTCCATCACCTGTTTTTGACGATCGCCCCAGTCAACTGGCACTTAACTAAGGTGCTAATCCATTTATTGTAGGCCTTACGTGCCGGGAGCGACATGTTTAGCTTCCAGTATCCGGGTCGCTGTTTATGTGTTCTATCAAGGTTGACTACGCAGGTGACTAATTTGTGGTCTGAATAGGCAACCATGTGCATTTGTGGACAGCTTAATGTTTCCTTATCATTCTGTCTAATTAAAAAAATCTATCTAAATACAATCTAGAAGACCCAGTGCGGTTTCTCCACGTCCACAGTGGTGCACTTGGGAAGTCTAGTCGATATCTATCACCCAGTTGGAATTGGCTGATGAGATTTTTGAGGCTATTACACCCCCCTCTATTATCACAAGCTCCTACATAGTCCCAACGTGCGTTTAAGATCCCATTCCAGTCCCTCGCTAACACTAAGGAGTGAAACGTTCCCAGGAATGGCTCCAGACGCTTGAAGAACTTTGGTCGCGATGTCCCAGTCGGGGCATATACGGCCACCAGTCTGAAAGCTCCACCTTCACTACCATTCACGTCCAGGACCACCAGGCTGCCTTTCGGGTCCAAGTGAATCGGCTGTATTTTGAGATCCAAGTTTTTCGAAACAGAACAGCAACTCCCCCTCCACCTCCTGGCTGACAGAGAGATGGGTAGATCTCAAAATCATCGAACATGGGGGTTAGCTGCTGCTTGTCGTGAATTCTGGACTCGGTGATGGCTATCACATCTATACAATGTGACCTGAGATCATTTGAAAGCTGGCCCTGTTTCCAGGACATACCCAGACCACGTACATTCAAACATCCAGCTTGTATAGTCGCCATGTTGGCGAAGAAGAGTTAAGGAGAGAAAAGGCAGGAACACTTACCTTTTCGTTTCCTGGAGGTCGGGTTGTTCGACCTCCATGTCCAGATTGGTGGTGTTTGGGGAGGGAGGAAATCCTTTTAGCAGGACACGGTTAAGTGGCTTTTGGCAAGGGGGGCCCACATCATGTGGGAAGTTCTCTTTTAAAGTTTCATACTGAAGGGTTGTTACCCTGATAAGGTTGAGGTTTGGGGGTGGGTCGTTGGTGGGGAAAGTTTTCCCTTCCGTTTGTATTGTGGGGGTCCTTTCGGACAGTTTCCACCAGTTCTTTGTTTCTTGTTTTTATGTATGTGTAGTGTGTTTTGTTTTTTATGTGTACTGTTTCTGTTTGTAGTTTTCTTTTTGTGGTTGGGGTTTGTGATTGTGGTGGTGTGGGTGTTTGTTTTGTTGGTGAAGTGTTTGGTTGTGTTGGTGGTGATTGTGTTGTTGGTGTGTTTGTCGTTTGTGGTGGTGTGTTTATGGTGGGGTTGGGTGTGTGCGTGTTTCCTGTAGATGTTTTTGTGTCTTTTTTGTGTCTTTTTTGTTTTTTGGATTTTTGGGGTTTCTCTTCATTCTCACTTGGAGATGTATAGGTCCCGTATCTGAGACTTCTGAATCAGGGGTAGATGGGAGAGGTATGTTGTGTGGTGGAGTGTTTGTGCAGGTGTTTGTGGAAGTATTTGACAGGGGGGGGGAAGAGGCAATGGAGGGTTTTTCAGTGGGATTTTGTGTGTGTGGTTGTCTCTGGTCTGTGGTGGTGTGAGAGTGGATGTTGCAGGTCTTTGTGTTTTGTTTGGTTTGGAGTGTTGATGTTGGGGTTTGGGTGTTGGTAATAACACCTTGTTTGTCCTCGGTTTGTTTAAGAGAGGGCAAAAGGCCTTTAAGTGTGTGGTTTTCCCACACTTATGGCACTGAGGTCTTTTCCCCTCCACTAAAATGGAGATGACATCTTCCTCAAGGACGATCCTGTTCGGTATTTTTTCAACTCTCTCTGGCCTCATTTGTATCAGAACCTCGATGCAGGTTCCAAACCAGTTATGCCGGTCTGTTCTGTCTACAGATAGGAGGGTGTCCTCATCCTTCTACAGGATGCAGCGTAGGATTCACCATATGTTAAGCTCGAGCTGGGATCCTGGTTAATTTTATTTTGTAGGATCTTCTTCTCATGTATGTAGGGAAGAAGATGTGTTGATCCGTTTTTATTGAGTGAACCGAGTGTTTTTGTGCCAGAGTTTCGCTCTTAAAGAGCACTGACACACTTCCATACTGTTTACCTCTTTGGTGGTATACCATGTCTGACTTGATGTCTTTTAGTGCAGCTTCAATAGTGCTTGTTGGGAGCGTTATCGGTTTTTTGGTAGTGATGTCAACTGTTCTATAAATTAGCTTCTTTTTCTGTGTCATTTCTCTTACTTGTGGGGGGTATGTGTATGTGTGGGTGTCTCCCTCAAACGCACATAGTTGGAAGGTTCTTCCAAATATTGGGACTTTTGGGAAATGTCCATGGTGTAGTATTTAAAATCCTGTTGCTAAGCAACTGTTGCTGCAAATGAAATGTTGTTATTGTTGTTGTTGGTGGTGATGATGGTCTCATTCGTTGTGTTGCCACTGATTCCTTTTGTTGTGTTGTTGTTGTTCTCATTTATTGTGTTGTTGTTGTTGCTTGTGGTGGTGTTTTATATTTGCTACACATTCTTCCTTCTGTGTGTGGATACATCTGGCGTTTGTGACGTCAGGCGTGTTCAGTTGCTTACAAGCAGCTGAAGCTTGTTTCTCTTCTAAGTGTTGAGGCGATAATGTTGGCATTCCTTTGTCCATGTTTGCTACTACCTGCTGGTCAATCAAGTACACACGGCTTTCCCTTCCCATCTTCTTGTTTTGACAAAAAAGTAGGTGCCTTTGCTTCAGCCATTTTTTAAATTTGAAGTGTTTTGCAAAAATTCTTTTCGAAAATATTTTGGATGTTTTTACCCTGAGGGGCACGATATTTTGGGAGACTGACCAGATCAAAATTTGACCTGTCAGTCCCTCTACAAATTGGTATAAAAATAAAAGTTCACAATGACAAATTTCTAAAGAAATCTAAACAAAACTTACAGACCAAGTTTAACACGTGTCCATCCCAGAGATAGCGAGATAGATAAATTTCTTTATTAGCCACAAGGGCACAAAAGAAGGGGACAAATACAAATGGGGAGTTTACATACAGGTATATGAAAATAAAACTATTAATACAATAACAAATAACAATTGAAATCCCCAATAGGGAGGAGGTGTTACACAGGGGTTGTACACACCCGAAAAAATGTACAACCCTCATCTCCAGGAGCAGCAAGAGTGAGTACTCCCTTCCTCTCTTCCTCTTTTTCCTCAACCTACAGGCTTATATAGAGAGAAGGCCCAACCACTCGGGCCATCTTTACCACATTCACCCACTTTTTATAAAATTTTCTGGGGTACAGCACCTCTCTCTCCATCCTGATTCTTCTTCCAAAATGATATTTGAAAAAACGAATCAGTTGCTCGCCGGAGAGAAAGGTGGCTGACCTCAGCCCTTTTAACCTCGTCCACCATATAACCTCTTTCACCATAGCCATAACACATAGGAAAACCGCCTCTCCCTCGTTTTTGAAGGAGGGTGGTGGTTTGATCATGACAATGGACTCGGTGGTCAACTGGATTGGCCCCACCCGCGACAATAGTCGTTCTACATAGCCCCACAGCTCGGTAACGCCCGAGCAGTGTACAAATGCGTGTGTGACGGTTTCCTCGTCGCGCACGCATCTTGGACAGATCTTTTTCGAAGGGTCCCTACCCGGGCGCCTGTGTCTGTAGAGCTTGTCTCGAACTGGTAGAGCTCCTCGGTAGCACTGCCAGGCCAGAGACCTCTGGAAGTTATCCATAGGCCCTGGACGGAAAGTCCTCCCGAACAGACTGGTCAGTTCGTCCTCCTCGATGCCTAGAGTTTGAAGGGTGTTGGCAGCAGATGGATCTTCTCACCAAAGGAGCCCGTCTTTTCCAAAGGAATTGGAAGAGCGCGTTCCATTTTGTGAGCGTTTTGGCTGGACAAGGCACAACGATCAAGCAGTAGTAGATGACGGACGCTATAAAAGTGTTCGCCACCTCCGCTCGACCTTTCAAGGGTAGTTTGCGCTCGGCTCACTTCTGGGTGAGCGCAAACACCTTGGCCGTCACTTCGTTCCAGTTCTTCTCCACCTGGAGGTCAGGACCAAACCAGACCCCGAGCAGCTTTACCGGTCCTTCCGCATCGGTTTGCCTCTCCACGTTCCGAGTTGCAAACCGACGGATTTGTCCCGGTTCAGCTTCACTCCTCTGAACCTTTCGCATTCCTCCAGTAAGGTGCCGATCTCCCCAATTTGCGAGGTGCTCGACACCATTACTGTCACGTCGTCGGCGTAGGCCGACGCCGCTTTTCGCAGTCCCGGTTCCAAAGGGATTCCTTGCAATAGCTCCAACTTCCACAGAAGGGAGGAGAGAGGGCATCCCTGTCGGATGGATCGCGTGATATGGAACGGCTCCGAGAGGTAGCCGTTCACCTTAACCCTTGAGCAGATGTTGCTGTTGTGCATTGCAGCAATCCAACCCCCGAACACGGGACCGAAGCCTGCCGCCTCGAGCACCGCATCCAGGTAACGATGGTCAACCCTATCGAAAGCCTTAGACTGATCCAAGTTGATCAGGGCCCCACCGAAGCCGGGTTTACACCCTACCCTCTCTATGATGTATCGCATGAGATGGAGGTTGTCGTGTATGGACCTAGTCGGGATTGCGCATGTCTGCGCTTCTCCCACCAGGTTTTCGACGACAAGCGCCAGCCTCTTTGACAACACCTTGGCCAAAATCTGTAACTCTGTGTTGAGCAGAGTTATGGGCCGGAAGTTGCCTATGTCATCCCCCTTGTTCTCGTCCTTCCTGACTAACGTGATTACGCCCTTGGTCACAGAACTGGGAATTCTCCCGTTCTGCTGCCAGTTGCAGTAGACCGCTTCCAGGAGACCGGAGAACAAGTGCGGCATTGCTACGTAAAATTCGTAGGGTAGACCGTCGAGACCTGGAGATTTGCGTTTTCCGCATTGGCTCAGCGCGTCCCCTATCTCAGCGGCCGAAATCTGCCTTTCGCAGAACTTCGCCTCGCTGTCCGAGAGTCGCGGTAGGCCGTCGAGGTATGAACCGAAATCCATAGCCCCTCCCGGCGCGCCGCCTTGCCCGAACAGTTGAGCAAAGTGCCGCTGAAAGGCCGCGCACATTACTTCGGCTCACGTATCACGCGTCCGTCTTGGTCCTTGAAAGACCGAATCGTGGACTTGTTGCCACTTTTAGCCTCCGTCACTCGGGCCCAGCTAACAGCTTTGGCTCCCTCGTTTCCCAGAGCGCGTATTTTGCTTCTGACAACGCAGCCTTCATGCTTTGCGTCGAAGAACTTGTCCAAGGCCGTTCTCGTCGATATCTATCAGCCAGGTCAAATCGGCCGATTAACTGTTTGAGGCTGTTACACCCCCCCCCCTCTATCGGGACATGCTCCCACATAGTCCCAACGTGCATCTAGGATAGATAGATAGATAGAAAGACGTTTAGTACCAAACACACACACATATATTTCTTACTCTCTCTCTGTCTCTCCCTCCTTCTCTCTTCATCTATCTGTATATATATAAAATTAAGTATGTGTGTGTGTGTCTGTGTGTCTGTGTAATACCTATAGGGGCCTACATCTTACGACCAATTTTCATCAAACTTTACAGGTTCATAGATTAGTCATCGGGGAGTGTTTTCAATATATCAGTGTATCGTTTTTTTTTTATTCTCGGGTCATTCTGCAGATAAAAATCGATAGGTGGTCACCTTTTTTTAGGTATCGAAAAATAAGAATTTTGGCTCTAGCTCCCACATTTTGCCACCGATTTCGTTCAAATTTTAAAGCAAAATAGAATTTATTATTGCACATCCTGTAATGGCTTTACCTTTTGGAGTTTTTGTTCAGGAACGGCGTGGCAGCCGCTTAAATATTCGAAAATACCACCTTTTCGCTCAAATTTCCGCCTTTTCGGCTCTAGCTCCCACATTTTTCAACCGATTTCGTTCAAATTCGAAACTTCGGTTCCACCTCACACATACATCAATTTATTTGGTTCAACTGTTATACTACGACAGAACCTATTATTGCACATCTTATAGTAGCTTTACACTTTGCATTTTGTATTCAGGGACGGTAACCTATCATTAGCTCCCACATTTTTCAACCGATTTCGTTCAAATTCGAAACTTAGGCTCCACTTCACACATAAATCAATTTATTTGGTTCAACTTTTATACTACGATAGAACCTATCATTGCACATCTTATAGATGGTCAAAAGCAAAACGATGGCCACTGACGTCGTCTGAGCTTTTAGTTATGTATTTGAGAATTCATCGGTTTCCAATCAAGTAGCGTGAAGAAATTTGGCTTAGTGTTATAGGTCATTACTCCCCCCCCCCCCCAGCATGCCCCTTCGTCATTGACCCGCGTTTCTCAGTGATAGAGGTCATCACCATCCTCCCCCGCATGGCCTGTGTGTGGCCATATATGAGTCATCGAGAAGCAGTCGCTAAGATCTACACCTTTTCATCAAAGCAGATATTATTTTACCTACCCAGCTGGATACTGCTGCTAGTGTGTATATATATATATATATATATACGACTGGGGTAGAAGCTGCTAAATGTTCGGTCGCCCTCATGTTTCTGATTTTCAGCCCCATGGATTTTTTCTAGTATATTCCTTTGCTATATTTCGAATACCTGATGATGTCACCGGATTCATCCTGAACCCAGTCATTGAAATGATCATAGTATAATAAACCTTTAAGGAATTACACTAGTCCAGCCTCCTGTTATTTTATAATGATTAACTCAGTATTCGCACAACCAACTACACAAATGAAGACGGGGGAGTTGCATTACGTTGAGTGCTCTCCATAATATTACATCGAGGTTGACCATACGGAATGACCAGTTCTATCCAGTGGTGAACCAACAAATATAAATCAATATATATATATATATATATATATATATATATATGAGTATGTACACGTACATATATATATGTATACAGATGTACAGTAGTATGCATATATATATACATACATGCACACATATATATATGTACGTATGGATTCACCGAACATTTATTATAATGCTCGGTGTGTTTGTAAACAAACATCCCGAATTAAGTCGTACAGTGTCTAGCAACCATCGTTGCTCATTTGTTCAACACTGACAAAGGAACGCTGTACTAGTTTCAAGCTTATTAGCTATATATATTTATATATAGCTAATAAGCTTGAAACTATATATATATATATATATATATATATATATATATATATATATATATATATATATATATATATATATATATATATATATTTGTATATATATGTATATATATATATATATATATATATATATATATATATATATATATATATATATATATATATATATATATATATATATATATATATATATATATATATATATATATATATATATAATATAAGATCAAAAGATGGTTAAAGGAGTTCCATGTATTTTATTATGCGCATTTCAAAAGCAAACATCATCATGCAATAATATTTGTGTTTTCATCAGATAAAACAGGAGAACATGATATGAAGGCTAAAAAACACTTGTGGATAGTGCAGTTTTAAATCAACATATTATATTATGTATACTCCAGTCCTACAAACTGTAGAGTGCTTCTTATCCGATATCTGCATTGCTTTATTGTACTACAATAAAACTCACCTCCTACACATATATATATATATATATATATATATATATATATATATATATATATATATATATATATATATATATATATATATGTATATATATATATGTGTATATATATATATATATATATATATATATATATATATATATATATATATATATATATATATATATATATATATATATATATACGTATATATATATATGCTTGTGTGTCTGTTTCTATATATGTATGTTTGCATGCACGAATGAATACACTAAGCTTTAGATTTAGTAGAATGTACAACCACCGATTCCAGCTATTTGCAATATCGTACATTTTAGTTTCTAGTAATTTCCTGGGGAATTGCTTGACCAAATGGTTTGCTTAATTGTTTAATTAAAAAAAAAAAAAATGTTATTCTTTCTCTTAGACTTCAGGTATTTTTTGAAAGCAAAGCATTTGCCTTAAAATACTACAGTGTCCCTGCAATGCTGCTGTGGGCTCTTGCAATGCTACCGTGGGGCCCATAGGGCCCACTTGCCATTGGGCAACCTGGCCAATCCACCGCTGTGTGTATATATATATATAAATATATATATATATATATATATATATATATATATATATATATATATATATATATAAATTAATAAAAATAATAAATAAACAAAGAAACAGTTCCTTATATTAAAAAATTCATCATTTTACGATCGTTTCTAGGATATATATGTTAGTGTTGGTATGCATATCCTATAGATCGATGTAAAATGTTTACAAACTATCAGAAGGAATATACATACCTACACATATATATGCTGCCTTCAGAAATAATGATATTTGTTTATTGAAAAAAACCAACAAAGAATTAATACAATAGGTCTGTTTGGGAACAGGCTTTGAATTGACCAATAGAAAGATAGTGAAGGTCAAGATGGTAAAATAGTAGTAAAAGAACCTTAATTTAGGGGTAGAGGAAGGTAGATTTCAGTTTTGGATGGAAAGAATATTATGAATGAAAGATTATTTTAGGGATGAAAATAGGTCATATGCTGTCTTCAGAAATAATTATATTTGTTCATTGAATAAAACCAACAAAGATTTAATATAATAGGTCTGTTTGGGAACAGGTTTTGAATTGACCAATAGAAAGGTAATAACTGGCTAAATGGTAAAATAGTAGTAATGGAACTTTAATTTAGGGGTAGAAGAAGGCAGATTTCAGTTTTGAATTGAAGGAGTATGAAGAATGAAAAGGTGATTTTAGGTCAGGCCGGTACACGAAAAATTGCTGTTATAAAAAATAATGCCAATGTAAATATCTAAGGAGACTAAAATTTTACGATAAAAGTGTTAGTGAGAAAAATATATATGGAATTTACATCTATGAAAAGAAAGTAAATTAATTAAATTGATAGGTATATTTATATTGATAAAATTATATTAATGCATATAGATATGATAAATAAGAGTTAGATGTAATTGAAGAGTGCTGTTAAAGACGAGGGGAAATAAAAAAAATATATATATATATAATTATTTGGGGAGGGGGGGGGGGGGTAAATTTATTAGTGAGAAATAACAAATATATGGAGATTACAAGGAACATAGAATCATAACCTGAAATTAAAACAGTATATATGTATACTTAATGGTATCAATTTTAGGAAAAGATAGTTGTAAAAAGGAAAATAAAATTATGTAGTTCATTAGTAGTAGAATATTAATTATAGGTTAACTAAATTTAAAAAATGTTATTATAATAATTTCTAAAGTGTATATTAATTAGGTTTATAATATTTAAAGGTTTTTCTCAGTTTATGATTACACGATATTATTAATTCCTTTCGCTTATTTAATAGGATATCCTTAGATTTCATTATTTCGAAAAGTTCTTGGGAACACAATCTACATTCATATCTATTATTTTGTTAAGGGGTGGCGCTTTTGAGCACACTCCAGGTCAGGTCATAATCTATATTCCTTTTTCTATAATTATTAATTATTTCAGCTAAAGATGTTGTATTAGCTAATGCGGCATTTTTAAAACTGTGTTTGTGGGTATTAAATCTTACTTTAAATTGGTTAGAGGTAGCTCCTATATATGAATAAATTGAGTCCTTAGTGTTAACTTTACATTTATATACTATGTTATTAACAAGGCAATTTCCTTTTAATGGGCAATTTGCTTTGTTTCTACAGTTACAACTTTTCGTGAATCCTGTATCAGAGGAGAAATTATGGTTAGTTTGATGTATTGGTGGTATACTCATGGTTGTTTTACATTTATATGCATTATAGGCACTTATATTTTGTTTTATGTTTTTTGTTGTTGAGTAGGAGAATTTAACCGTTGATCTATTTAAAATATGATGGTATTTGTGGCTTGGTGGGAAGTTCTTCTCTAGGATATTAAAACATTTTTTAGGTATATTATCTTTAATTTGTAAATTAAATGGAGCATTATACCAAGTAACTCGTCTATTACGGTTTCGATGTTGTTTATTATTTTTATAGGATGTATCCTGATGTTTATTAAGAGAATTAGTATTAGTGATTTTATTACACATATTTTTAGTTAGATTCATTGATTTAGGTGTTTTAGCCTGTTTATTAGGAATTTTGTTATTAGCATATATTGGAATATTAGGATGAATGGTTTTTTGAAAGTTACTATATTGTATATTAGAAGAGTTAGAGAAATTAAGTTTTATGTTGGTATTTTGGGGTATAGTGTGAGTGGCATTTAGGTGTGTATGTTTCATTTGGTGTTTGTTGGTAATATTAGGTTGTATGTTTGTAGTGTTATTGGTACAAGGTATATATACTAATTTATTTTTGTGGCCACTTCTAGCTAAAGCTTCGTTATAAAAGGTCGCATTTTTATCAAATACATCCTGGTTAGACGAAAGGTTAGAAATTCTGAGTGAGATATTATATGCTAGGTTTTTAAGGATAGATTTAGGGTGATTAGATTGTGAGTGTATGTAATGTAAGTTTTGATTAGGTTTATGGTAAGGTTGGTAGATACCCGTAGATAAGTCTAATGTTATATCTAGGAAATTAACTACTTTACTTGTGTTTTCAAATGTAATATCTAGACTATAATAGTCTTTGAGGAAAGTTCTAATAAGCTTTTTATTTTTTTCAATCTCTGAAAGGCTAAGGTTATTGGAAAGAAGAAGACAGTCGTCACGATATAAACCACCTTTAAGTTGGGGAAAGGAAGCATTTATGTTAAAAAGAAGAAAGAGGCCCACAAGATCAGTAATTTGGGCAGAATCACTTGAGCCCATAGTAATGTCGAATAGATTACTATATGTGTTTCTGGTCCAGTATTCATTTTGAAATTCCAGTAGTGTTTGTCTAGCATGTGTAATAATATTAATGTCATCCAAAGTTAAGTTAGATCTATTTTTGGCAAATAGATCTAACTTGTGGGCCTCTTTCTTCTTTTTAACATAAATGCTTTGTTTCCCCACCTTAAAGGTGGTTTATATCGTGACGACTGTCTTCTTCTTTCCAATAACCTTAGCCTTTCAGAAATTGAAAAAAATAAAAAGCTTATTAGAACTTTCCTCAAAGACTATTATAGTCTAGATATTACATTTGAAAACACAAGTAAAGTAGTTAATTTCCTTGATATAACATTAGACTTATCTACGGGTATCTACCAACCTTACCATAAACCTAATCAAAACTTACATTACATACACTCACAATCTAATCACCCTAAATCTATCCTTAAAAACCTAGCATATAATATCTCACTCAGAATTTCTAACCTTTCGTCTAACCAGGATGTATTTGATAAAAATGCGACTTTTTATAACGAAGCTTTAGCTAGAAGTGGCCACAAAAATAAATTAGTATATATACCTTGTACCAATAACACTACAAACATACAACCTAATATTACCAACAAACACCAAATGAAACATACACACCTAAATGCCACTCACACTATACCCCAAAATACCAACATAAAACTTAATTTCTCTAACTCTTCTAATATACAATATAGTAACTTTCAAAAAACCATTCATCCTAATATTCCAATATATGCTAATAACCAAATTCCTGATAAACAGGCGAAAACACCTAAATCAATGAATCTAACTAAAAATATGTGTAATAAAATCACTAATACTAATTCTCTTAATAAACATCAGGATACATCCTATAAAAATAATAAACAAAATCGAAACCGTAATAGACGAGTTACTTGGTATAATGCTCCATTTAATTTACAAATTAAAAATAATATACCTAAAAAAATGTTTTAATATCCTAGAGAAGAACTTCCCGCCAAGCCACAAATACCATCAAATTTTAAATAGATCAACGGTTAAATTCTCCTACTCAACAACCAAAAACATAAAACAAAATATAAGTGCCTATAATGCATATAAATGTAAAACAACCATGAGTATACCACCAATACATCAAACTAACCATAATATCTCCTCTGATACAGGATTCACGAAAAGTTGTAACTGTAGAAACAAAGCAAATTGCCCATTAAAAGGAAATTGCCTTGTTAATAACATAGTATATAAATGTAAAGTTAACACTAAGGACTCAATTTATTCATATATAGGAGCTATCTCTAACCAATTTAAAGTAAGATTTAATACCCACAAACACAGTTTTAAAAATGCCGCATTAGCTAATACATCTTTAGCTGAAATAATTAATAATTATAGAAAGAGGAATATAGATTATGACCTGACCTGGAGTGTGCTCAAAAGGGCCACCCCTTATCAAAATAATAGATATGAATGTAGATTGTGTTCCCAAGAACTTTTTGAAATAATGAAATCTAAGGATATCCTATTAAATAAGCGACAGGAATTAATAATATCGTGTAATCATAAACTGAGAAAAACCTTTAAATATTATAAACCTAATTAATATACACTTTAGAAATTATTATAATAACATTTTTTAAAATTTAGTTAACCTATAATTAATATTCTACTACTAATGAACTACATAATTTTATTTTCCTTTTTACAACTATCTTTTCCTAAAATTGATACCATTAAGTATACATATATACTGTTTTAATTTCAGGTTATGATTCTATGTTCCTTGTAATCTCTATATATTTGTTATTTCTCACTAATAAATTTACCCCCCCCCCCAATAATTATATATATATATTTTTTTATTTCCCCTCGTCTTTAACAGCACTCTTCAATTACATCTAACTCTTATTTATCATATCTATATGCATTAATATAATTTTATCAATATAAATATACCTATCAATTTAATTAATTTACTTTCTTTTCATAGATGTAAATTCCATATATATTTTTTTCACTAACACTTTTATCGTAAAATTTTAGTCTCCTTAGATATTTACATTCGCATTATTTTTTTATAACAGCAATTTTTCGTGTACCTTTTACCGACCTGACCTATTTTCACCCCTAAAATCACCTTTTCATTCTTCATACTCCTTCCATTCAAAACTGAAATCTGCCTTCTTCTACCCCTAAATTAAAGTTCCATTACTACTATTTTACCATTTAGCCAGTTATTACCTTTCTATTGGTCAATTCAAAACCTGTTCCCAAACAGACCTATTATATTAAATCTTTGTTGGTTTTATTAAATGAACAAATATAATTATTTCTGAAGACAGCATATGACCTATTTTCATCCCTAAAATAATCTTTCATTCATAATATTCTTTCCATCCAAAACTGAAATCTACCTTCCTCTACCCCTAAATTAAGGTTCTTTTACTACTATTTTACCATCTTGACCTTCACTATCTTTCTATTGGTCAATTCAAAGCCTGTTCCCAAACAGACCTATTGTATTAAATCTTTGTTGGTTTTTTTCAATAAACAAATATCATTATTTCTGAAGATAAAATAAAGTACCAGTAATGCACTGGGTAATTGCTGGCCTTGTGCCTAAAGTAGAAACAATTATTTCTGAAGACAGCATATATATGTGTAGGTATGTATATTCCTTCTGATAGATTGTAAAAATTTTACATAGATCTATATGATATGCATACCAACACTAACATATATATCCTAGAAACGATCGTAAAATGATGAATTTTTTAATATAAGGAACTGTTTCTTTGTTTATTCATTATTTTTATTAATTTATCTTGACTCTGTTTTCCTGTATTTTTCATCGAAAAAAATATTTTGAATACATCTCTTTTCATGATATTCGGATTACATTGAGTTCTTCATACGGATTGGACACTACCGTACATTTTGGTAGATATATCTATATATATCTATATATATATATATATATATATATATATATATATATATATATATATATATATATATATATATATAGAGAGAGAGAGAGAGAGAGAGAGAGAGCTGAGACTACGAGCTGAGGATCCGGTATGGTGAACTAACTGTTGTGTAACCACCTCTACCTAACTCGTCCCTTGGACTGAGTGCTCTACCACTACGGATATTACCTTCCAGTGTTCTACCACTATATATATATATATATATATATATATATATATATGTGTGTGTGTGTGTGTGTGTGTCGTGCCTAATTTTGCAAATTCCACAACCTTCACCACTAATTGATTTTACATGTCTTTAAATTTTTATATATATATATATAACGAACTAGATTCGTATCAGCAAGGTTATAGTTATAAGGTTGGTAATTTAAAACTCTACTTCAGAGATTTGATTCTGACTTAGTTTTTTTCTGTTTAATTGCTAACCTGTATGTATTATTCTCCATATAGTAACGGTTAAACTCACATGTAATAATTCTTTACACACATCTCACTGTGTAACACTCTTCTCGCTGTGTAATATATTTATATATATATTTATATATATATATATATATATATATATATATATATATATATATATATATATATATATATATATATATAAATATATATATAATTGGTCTTGGATGCTTAAAGCGTCCGTTTGCGGTAGGCCGCTTGAGCACTCGATGCTCTCATAGAGCAGAGTATTCATATCACAGAAAAAAGAGAATCAGTGTTGAGACGAATGGAATTTATTGGACATATTACAATCGTTTCTCTGGCGACCAGCTCGACGCACGATCGATGTGATGATCGAACCTGACTCTGGAAATCGCAAGGTCCTCAGATACGTCTTGATTCTATGAAGCAGATTTTCCTTGCGATTCTAATAGTTGAGAAATGGATTGATAAGTTGATAAAGGTAGTTAGCGTAAGTGACAGAATTATCAAGCTTTGAATAGCTGTAGGAAATAGAATGGTGTCAATTACATCTATCTATGCTCCACAGACAGGACTGAGTAAAGAACAACAGGACAGGTTATATGAGGAACTTTTACTGACACCCTCAGTTACTGATGAAAGAGACCTCATCATCTTGGCAGGCGACTTCAATGAACATGTGGACAGTACCAGGGCGGATTCACTGGAGTTCATGGCTCTATAATGGTTATGGCTCAGTAAATGAAGAGTGAGCGAGGCTCCTGGATTTCTGTGATGCAAATGAACTAATGATGTGCAACACATATTTCAGGAAACACGCCAGCCACCTGATCACATGCCAATCAGATAAACTCACAAACCAGATTGATTTCTTACTTGTAAAACAACGAGATAGACAGACAGTCAATCATAAATCTGAGGCCTTCTCTTGGGAAGAATGTTCTGCCCAACAGAAGTTAGTTATTAGTGACATCAGGATCAACAGAAGACTGACACACAGGAAAATATGGTGACGGAAAGTTTGGAAGCTAAAAGACATTTCTGTTACACATAGGTTGAGAAAGGCCCCACAAGGAGACGAGTTAGATACATATAACATAGATGACATTTGGAAATTCTAGCGTGATAACCTATTGCAAATTACTGATGAGACTTGTAGCTGGAGCAAAGCGCCAGTCAGACAGATGGTGACCTGATGGTGGAACAGAACAGTGTATAGAATCCTTAAAGCCATGAAACAGATGTGGAAATTTTGGCAAAATGGGTGTAGCAGAGGCCAGTATCAAGTAGCTAAAAATGAAGCTAGACGACAGGTATACATACTTTGGAATGAGGTTAAAGAAAGAAAGTTTGCCAATATCTTGTGTCATATGGTCCGAGTGACTGATACTTTTTTTTCTACACCTCTCACTTCATTACGTATCACATGCATATACCAATTCAATTCTCTCTCTTGTATGCTACATTCAATTTCTCATGTAATCAACCTTTCTCTTAGTTCATTTGTACTCTGTTGTTCACACACACTAAAATTACACATCCAGTGAAGCATAAATGCTTCATTTATTCTTTGATATCATCTGTCATGTAACATAGCAGTTAGAAACATTTCCACAGAGAGAAAAACCTTTTGTGGCCAACAGATGTAACAGTATCCTGAAGTTCATCCATCCTTGTTCACTAAATATAGTGCAACTAAATATAAATGTTTGTTACAGATACACACCCACATACACACTTGCATATACAGACACACACTCACAGACATCGTCACACATTAATACACACTAACACTCACGCATATATATATATATATATGTGTGTGTGTATGTGTGTATATATATATATATATATATATTAATAAAAGGAATTCCAACTTTGTCTGATTTACTCGTTTTATTTACAATCCTTTAAATTTATAATGGTATTATAATGAAATAGTATGGCAGAATATTAAATGTTAAATATTAATTGAACAAGTACTTTCATGCTTTCGCAATCTTCAGGTTCACATTCAGTGGTGACAGTCAAGTTGGCAATTTTCAATTGTGTGTGTATATATATATATGTGTGTGTGTATAAATATTTCGTATCTCCAAAGAAATACAGTTTTAGGAAGCCGTAGCACCGGGGGGGGGGGGGGGGGGGGGGGCTAACGCCCTCTGCTGATGTCCAGCAGAAGAAAGGGGGACAACCGTCTATGCATTTCAGGCTTAACTGGCCATCGTCAGGACGGTCCCTCCCACCGCTTGCGACTGCTGGACTAGAAGACAGCCGAGAATATATACTTTTCTCGTCTGTGTAAATGAGGTGATTAATCTCATTTGCATATGAAGCTGCATAAGTTGGCTCAACTTATAATAAAAAAGAAATAGGATTTCGTTTCAAGCATAGCTTTATACAATATGTATAAATATTTCGTATCTCTATTTATACATATTGTATAAAGCTATGCTTGAAGTGAAATCCTATTTCTTTTTTTATTAGCCCACCAGTGTTTGCATAGCTACGGCTTCCTAAAATTGCATTTCTTTGGCGATACGAAATATTTATACATATTGTGTAAAGCTATGCTTGAAGCGAAATCCTATTTCTTTTATATATATATATATATATATATATATATATATATATATATATATAATTTTCCTAGGAATATATTCCTGACACGTCTGATCTAATGATAATCCACGCCATGCTCTGATTGAGATGTTCATCCACCTCACAATGACCTAGAATATCACTTAATTAAAACTATATATATAGCTTCAAATTATCGATTAAATAACAACTGACCACTTATATACACTCTACAAATCTAAACTTGATCTACCCCCATTCTCTCTATTATCTAAAATTTGATCTCATATCAATAAATAATTAAGTTCTAACAATATCTAATATCATAATATGAAAGCTCGGTACTTAATATTTAGGATGCTCATCTCACAATTGTAAGGTCATCAGTTTGATTCCCAGTGAATTCGATTTCTTTTGTGTCTTTGAGCAAGACATTTTATTTCACATTCCCCCAGTTCACGTAGCAGGAATAAAATGAGTTGTACCTGTAATTCGAAGGGCCAGACCTCTCACTCACTGTGTCATGCTGAATCTCCCTGAGAATTTAGTTAAGAGTACACATGTTTGTGGAACACGTCCATTTCCATGTTAATTTAACGAGTAGGCTATTTTATTGTTTTATTACCTATTTCTTCTACTTCTATCTGCCTAACCTCTATGTCAATTATCCTGCTCCTCATCGATCTTTAATCTCTTGATACGTGCATCAATCAATATTTCTTGAAATATCTACAGCCACCTTCAGTGTACTTCATTTCCTCCTTATCCATACCTTTGGTCATGTTTAAAAGGTGAAACCATGAAAGCAAAGAGGCAGGCCCGAAAAGACTGATAAAAATGGTAACGGAAAGCAATGAAAATGCCTCAAAGAGAGGCTCAGAGAAATATTTACTTAGGAAAGGAAGAAGTAGAAAAGAGGTTCGCATCAGATGCGTGAGGATTTCCTGATTGTGAGACAGTGTTTTACAGGAAATGAAGACGGGTTAAGGAACAGTGTGTTCGGAATGTTAGTGGAGCACTTGCTCTAACGGATGCCAAAACAAAAGAGACCTGAAAGATATATTACAGGAGACTGTAGAACGTAGAGAATAAATAGGACAGCGAGGGATCTCAATAGGATCTCAATTGAGCAACTAGTCATGAAAGTTGATAGAAATGTAATCGACAAAGTGATTAAGAAAGGCAACTAAACCATCAGGTAGTTACTGGGGGAAGGTAGCTGAACCATCTGGTAGTTGCTGAGATGTTAAAAACATCTGGCATGATTGGTTATGTGCCAGCCAGACGCATAATTAATCAGGTGATAGAATATGGGGTCATGCCCAATGATAGGCACAGTAGTATTGCTGTAGAGTGTTACTAGGGCAAAGGAGAGGCCCCAGAGAGAGGTAACTTTGAAGGACTAGATTATGAAACAGTTGTTGAAATGGTTTCATCTGGATACATAAATCAATCAATATTTGAAGGATTAAACAGACATGAAAACGCTAAACAAATGATTAATTAATCATATATTTATGTGTTCATAGTGAATATCATTTTCAGTTTCAGTTTCTTCTTGTGTGTATGTGTTTGATCCATGACGAATTTCCTGTGGTTGTTGCAAAAAGTAGGCCTAAAATTCCAACAGTTGTTGTAGTTGTTGTTGTAGCAGAAACAATCATAGGGTGTCGACAGTCGATCGACTTTCGTCAAATCGGACCGAAGAAACAATGTTTCCGTTGCTAATACTATCTATCGGTCGCAACTCCAGGTAGAAGGAGCAACGTGAAATAAAGTGTCTTGCCCAAGGACATAGCGCATCGCCTGGTCCGGGAATGGAACTCACAACTTCACGATTGCGAATCCAATTCTCTAACCACTCAGCCACACGCCTGGTTGTATGTGAATCGAAATTCCAAGCGGAACCGCTGTTCTTGCCGTACTTTCAGCAGGAACATGTAGGCATCAGACATTTGTGTGATTATTATTTGGCAGTATCGGTAGAGCGTCAGACATCATGTTTTGTGGCATAGAGTTATGACCCTTTACGTTCTGAGTTCAAATCCCGCCGAGGTTAACTTTGCCTTTCATCCTTACGGGGGTCGATAAAATAAAGTACCAGTAATACACTGGCATAATTACTGGCCTTGTGCCAAAAAGTAGAAACAATTATTTGGCAATATCAGTAGAGCGTCAGACATCATGCTTTACGGCATAGAGTTATGACCCTTTACGTTCTGAGTTCAAATCCCGCCGAGGTTAACTTTGCCTTTCATCCTTACGGGGGTCGATAAAATAAAGTACCAGTAATACACTGATTTAATTACTGGCCTTGTGCCAAAAAGTAGAAACAATTATTTGGCAGTATCAGTAGAGCGTCAGACATCATGCTTTGCGGCATAGAGTTATGACCCTTTACGTTCTGAGTTCAAATCCCGCCGAGGTTAACTTTGCCTTTCATCCTTACGGGGTCGATAAAATAAAGCACGAGTAATGCACTGGGATAATTGCTGGCCTTGTGCCAAAAGTAGAAACAATTATTTATTTGTTTGTCATGATAAAAGTGATTTCACGTAGAATTTTAGGGATCCTAATTTTAAAGTACCATTGAAAGAAAGAAGGATGTATGTTGTTTTCTTAGGAGGTCGCCACTGTAACGGGCATGTCATGAAAGATGTATACAATGTAATGGTGTGTAAAGAATGTATGATTATAAATATGGGGGATTCACGAAACTTCATTTTGTGCTCATTACTTATGTTTTGACGAAACAGTTGATAACAATGAACAGAGAAAAAGAATGCATCTGTTTGTTGAAAATAGAGTTATATATTTCGTCCATTATTGCATTTGATTTGGTGGTGGATTGGCAGAATCGGTAGAGGGTTGGACGCCATGCTTTGACGCATAGAGTTACGGCCCTTGTCATTCTGAGTTCAAATCCCGCCGAAGTTAACTTTGCCTTTCATCCTGACGGGGTCGATAAAATAAAGTACCAGTAATACACTGGGATAATTGCTGGCCTTGTGCCAAAAGTAGAAACAATTATTGCATTTGATTTGAAACTACTTTAAAATTGTTGGATATTTCATGAAAACCACAAGGTTAACAATATAAGGATCGTGACAAATTGATGAATCAACATTGCGAACTACAGAACATTTGTTTTAGATGAAGGGCATAGACGTTTGAACAGATAAACAATGTTGGTGGTGACAGGTATCGAAACGTGTAAAAATAAAACGAATTGGCTATGTAGCCGGTAAATCCTAAAGGGTCGCAACACACATCGCTATAGTGTTTCACCAGCCCCTTCCTTCCTCAATCATTCATAGATGTGTATGTAATAATTATTTTATATAATGTGTCTATTTATGAATATGTATGAGTAGATGTGTGTGTGTGTGTGGGGTGGAGTGGGGGCTGTACTTCTGTTGTCTGTATAATAATAATATTAGAATGATTGTGTACAGTGCTCAGGTGCACTACAACTCATCAAAGGTGCATGTATAGTACATAGAATAATGTTCAAATGTCAGGAAAATGAACAGTGTATGAGTCATGAAATACATGTGTGCGTGTGTATGGAGGGGGGATATCAGGTGTAATGTTGGCGAATTTCAGCATGGAGGTTTTAAAGGATGCAGTGTCTCGACAGCTAACAACTGATGCAGGTAGTTTGTTCCATGCTTCAGCAACTCTGAGCGTGAAAAAATGTTTCCGAAAGTCATGGGAGCTGTGCTGTTTTCTGACTTTGTAGGCATGCCCACGTGTGTTAGACACATGGGATTCAAAAATGTGCTCAGGGTTGTTGTTGACAAGATGGTTAATAATTTTGTGGGTATCTGTATATATATTTACGTATAGATGTGTGTGTATGTAACTAAAGCGTAACATACGTTACGAATGGATGACTTGTTTTTTAACATTCAAATTATCTTAACTCAGACTGTAAAAGGCTGCAACTCATGGTGCCTGATACTCTTACCGGATACATAGCCTCTTCCAAAATAAAAGGGATAGAGATTTCGAACGACGTGAGTAAGAGAATGCAGTGCTAGGTTGTTATAGTCACTAACCAGCAGCCAAGGCATTAGTTGGCTGAGGTCCACAGTTGCTATCAAAGTCTGTGACCAGCTGAGAGGTATCTAGCTAGTAGCGCAGCCTTTTATACAAAAAGAGAATATTATGCAGTGATTGATAAATTTCGCTGGTTTTGCGCTGAAATTAATGAATTTTAATAGGCCAATGCGTAAAATCTGAAAATAGGTGTAGTTTTGTACAATAAAACAAGCTAATGTACGACTTCGCTACACATGTATGTACGTATGTTTACTAGTGAACAGATCACCGTGAAACATTTTCAGTAAACTAGACTTTAATTTTAAACGTAATGCTGTAATAATGCTGTTTTATATTTTTCAAGAATGTTTTGTTAAAGTTGTTTCTTAGCCTTGTTTTCATCATCATTGTAACACCCTACTCTCTCCCTGCCAAATCACATCAAAAATATTTTGTTAAAGTTGTTTCTTAGCCTTGTTTTCATCATCATTGTAACACACTACTCTCTCTCTGACAAATCACATCAAATGTCATCACACGATGTCACACCTGTCATTCTTTTATATGTCCATTATTTGCCACCGATCTTACCCCTGCTCTCATTCCCTAAACACGATTGCTCTATGATATGGAATTTCCCCCGCCCACAGAGGGGGTTGATGTCACAATTAGATGCACCCAGGTCACCGTGAAATGTAATATGGCTTTTGACACGATAGAATACACCCAGTACATTCTGTAAAGTGGTTACGTTGGTGTCGTGATACAATGTTCCCAGTACACCATGTAAATCAGTGGCTATCCTCAAAATATTATTATTTTCATATTCATAAACTTGGATAAGATGACTGCTTACCTTTTTCTTCTGTTGAAGATGTTACTTCAGTGTTATTATCCGAGACTCGGATAGAATAACACTTAATATGGATTCTAGGTCTTGGCCACTCTCCTTGCGTGGGAAATATAGCCTATCTACATCACCATTGATATTAAATTTCTAGTAACTCTAAACCTGAGCAGCTTGCGAATCCTTATATCCACCTCACTCAGTTCTTGAAATCTTCACCTACTTATCCTGACAGGCATAGCCCCACCAAAGATACGACGAAGTGCAGCAAGCGAGAAAGAACGTCAACAACAGACTACAGCTCAAAAAGATTCTTTCTTCGGCCATTAGCCAGCCAAAAGCTGCCTTATCTCCAGGAAAAGTTTCCTAAAAAGCGTCACGCCCTTTGAAACATCAAGCATAAGTAGTGAAAGATTCATTCACTGGGAAGAAAAACTTAACAACCTCCCATCTGTAACAACAATGGAGCTAAGGGCGAGCGAGGCACTTCCCCTTGGAGCAAACACAAACTATGCAGTGTGGAAATGCCTAAACTGACTAAGATCTGATGTTGGACGTACTAAAGTCAATCTTGCAAAATGGGGATATTTAAAGCGAAACCCATCAATGGGCAGAGGAACTCAGGAGAGTCAACGGCCATCCAATAATTTTTTTTTTATGTGGGGGTGGGGGTGGGGGTGGGGTGCAGTAGGGTGAGAGCCCTCTAGTTTTCATTAACACATCTCTCTAGGAGAAGGTCACTCTGATGTAAATCCTGCGACTTCGTTTGCTTCCAATGATGTAGAACATTTTTAATTTTGGGGTAAATGCATTCGATGTCCTGAGAGTGGGATTAGCTCCGTGAAAAGCCTTTTCTCACTTAAGACATCTTCAGTATCAAACGATAACATTTCTCTATGTATGTATTTAATGAACGATAGTATTACTCTGTATGTATTTAATGAACGATAGCTTTACTCTATGTATATATTTAATGAATGATAGCATTACTCTGTACCTAAACTATAATAAAGCGAGGGCTGCGGGACTGCGTACGGTTTATTTCTTTTAATCCAGTTAGTAAAATAAGTTGGATTACTTTGAATAAATAATGAATGAATATTACATAATTTATGTGATAAATTTTGTAAACAAATAATTTCGTTAAAATAAATAATCTAAAATTGATTTCTTTTCAAAGTTGCACTTCCGGTATATCGTCGCCACCACCACCACTTCAACTACCATATATATATAGAAAGAGAGAGTGTGTGATGAGAGAGATAGAAAGATTATGATTTTCTACACACTGACGCGTATGAGTGTGTACATACATACATCTATATGTATGAGTATATAACTATAATGGCGCAAACACAAACTTATAAAAATACACAACCACGGACATAATTCACACAAATACACACACATTCACACATACTTTCACACAAACACATACATTCGGGACGGGTTAGGCGCTGTGACACATGTGCGTTCAATAACACATATCTCTCAGTCTTCTTAAGTATCTTGAAGTGAAATGTACCAATTTCCGGATACCCGCAGAACAGCACAGGAATAGTGACTTTCACTTAATAATTGTTGCGAAACAAATTTAGAATTTGTCTGGGTATCACGGCCATTGCCAATATAGGTTTGTTATTTTAATTGATTTATTATTTTAAATCGAGACAAGCAAACCATATTATTTTAAATTAGTATTTTTCAACCTAGCTAACTTGGTTATTTGCAATTCGAACACATGTATACTTGTATCAGTGATCACCCCTCTCATATATTCATTTGTATTACACGGCTCGGAAATATTCCCTTCTTTGAGCTATTTAATTGTAAAAGACTATTTCGAGTTTATAACTCAATATATAATAGATTCACACATATACATTTACACAAACACACACATACAGTCATAATAGCATTCAATTTAATTGGAAATGGTAGGGTAAAGCAAGTATAACGTTTTATTCATTTATTAACTCTTTATTTATTAACTCTTTATTTATTTATTAACTCTTTTTTAAAAAACTCATTTAATATAACTAGCAGAAAAACCACGCTTCGGGTGGTTTTCTGCTAGATTGTGTAGTGTGTATTATTATACGCAAGTATATATGCATGTAGATATGATACATCAAATAACACCGTAATTGACAATATACACAGAAATTGAACGAAGACTGTGTTACACTGTCTTCTGTAATCAGTAACGTAATCCATGATACATTAAAAAAGACGATATTATATATCTACTAGCATGTGTAGTGTATATATTGATATTATACGCAAGTATATATGCATGTAGATATGATCAAATAAAATCGTAATTGACAATATACACAGAAATTGAACGAAGACTGCTACACTGTCTTATGTAATCAGTAACGTAATCCATGATACATTAAAAAAAGACGATATTATATATAAACTGCATTAGTGACAGAAATATATGAATATTTATTAACGATCGCTAACCGGAAGTGTTGACATTTGAACATTTTAAACAAGTGAATCTTTAAATAAGTAATAAAATATATTTAATGAACATCCACGAAATTTAGTAGATAAATTATGTAACATTCATTCATTATTTATTCAAAGTAATCCAACTTGTTTTACTAAGGGGATAAAAAATTATAAACCATACGCAGTCCCGCGCTTCTTACTTATTATAGTTTAGATTAAGCACTGTTGTACGCCCATTGATAAGATATATATAAATGTAATAGCATATAAATTATGTCTGATGCAGACACACATATATATATATTTATATATAGTGCGCATGTGCGGAGGCTGTTCCGTACTGCGCATGCGCGAAGGATGGTCCGTACTGCGCATGCGCGAATGCTGGTCTGTACTATACGTGCGCGATGGCTGATCCGTACTGCGCATGCGCGAAGGATGGTCGTACTGCGCATGCACGAATGCTGGTGTGTACTGCGCGTGCGCGATGGCTGATCCGTACTGCGCATGCGCAATTGCTGGTCCGTTCTGCGCATGCGCGAAGGCTTTTTCGCACTGCGCATGCGCGAAGGCTGGTCTGTACTGCACATGCCCGAAGACCGGTCCGTACTGCGCATGTGCAAAGGCCGGTCCGTACTGCGCATGAGCGAATATATATATAATAATAAAATAACAGGAGGCTGGACTTGTGTAAATCCTTGAAAGGTTTATATATATATATATATATATATAATAGAATAATCGAGTATCGGAAAATCAGCTCACGAGTTTACGATAAACAAATCCGACATGAGTGGCAGAGGGCTCAATAATTCAGATAAATCAGAGCTATAACTATCGTTAAAATACCAACACACAAAGATTATGCCTAAAATCACCCATGCAGCCGAAAAATAACGACCAGGAATATTCGGGTCACTCAGATAAAATATCTATAAATCAATAATTCATATGAATATAAAAACTTACCCGGACCCACTAGAAAGATGGTAAATCTAGCTTCTTGGGTTTCTGCAATTCCTTAATCCGCCCCCTATCAGCCCACATAAAAATATATAAGACTTCTAGAGAGCGGATGGACCGGAACACTTTATCAACGGGTCATGTCCAAACGAATAAAGAAGCTAACTTTAGCTGGGACGCACATGGAGTCCAGCAAGGGAGATAACCTCTATATCCGCGAAAAATTATCGGTAATGTGGGAAACCACATATCGAATAAGAGTGCTCGATAGACATGTTAAAATAAACAGGAACTATTCATCATTCAATAGAATCGACAAAATATGAACAATAAAATTAAGCTACCACACACAAGTCGTCTTCCGAGGTTAATGAAGCTGTTATTAATCCTCCCCGGATGAAGTAACTTGCAAATTCTTCGTAATTCTTGAAATGCAATAATACATCTAGTGGACACACTCTCTAGAATAAATATATTTGTGTGTGTGTGTGAGAGAGAGAGAGAGGTAGATAGGTCGATAGATCGATACGTAGATATATAGGTAGGTAGAGAGAAAGATAGACGATAGTGTGGTTATCTGTATATGTGGCTGTGTGTATGTATGTGAAGATGTGGAAATAAGGAAAGGATAATTTACTACAGTACCAATGATTCAATCCACAGGTGTATATTCTTTTTATCATTGCATAAGTACATAGACTCACTCCGACATATATATATATATATATATATATATATATATATATTGTGAAGGCGTGTGGCTGAGTGGTTAGAGTATTGGATTCACAATCGTGAGGTTGTGAGTTCGATTCCTGAACCAGGCGATGCGTTATGTCCTTGAGCAAGACACTTTATTTCACGTTGCTCCTTCTACCTGGAGTTGCGACCGATAGATAGTATTAGCAATTGGAAAGACCAACGGAAACATAGTTTCCTCGGTCCGATTTGACGAAAGTCGATCGACTAGAATATATATATATATATATATATATGTATGTACGGTGTGTTTATATGTGTGTATCTGTGTGTGTGTATAAGTGTTTATGTGTATATATATGTATATGTGTGTGTGTATCTGTTTTCTTATGTCTGTGTGTGCATATGTGTGTTACTGTATCTGTGTATGTGTGCATATGTGTGTGCGTTTATTTCCGTGTGTGTCTCGTGATTGTAATGTTGAGAGTTTGAATCCAATCAGTGTATTGTGTTCTTGAACAAGACACTTTATTTCGCCTTTCTTCTCTCCACTGAAGCAAAAAAAGTGTACTCTGCCAGTAAGTCGAAGAACCAATGTAGTCCCACCTTGAAACCCTCCGTTATACGTGTCTATGGAATGCTCAGACACTCTCACCTTAATTTCAGGCAGTTCTATTTGAGAAACCTAGCTGGAAGAATACTCGTCGCAAGCGATAGGGTACCATCATACATATGAACCCATAGACACACACGCACATTTCAAAGAGAATAGAAGAGATCAATAAAATAAGTACTAGATTTTAAAATATATGTACTGGAATTGAGGTCAAGAAAATCCTTTAATCGTGGTACCTCAGTATGGGCACAGTCTAACGTTTGAAACAAGTGCAGGCCGGAGAATTGTTCTTCCTCCTTCAATCTGTGGTTCCCCTTGCTTCTACAGTGAGTGCTTTCAGAATTCGATGACTTTGGTTTGACACATGGGAAAGCCATCTTATTTCATCACGGTAACAACTAACCCTAACTGGGATGAAATAAAAAATAGTTTGCAACCTGATGAAGAACCTAGAGACCGTCCTGATATTTGTGAAAGAGTCTTCAAGATCAAGTATGACAGCCTCATGGATGACATAGTGAAAAAAAATCTCCTAGGAAAGCTTGTGGCTCATTCTGCTACAGTAGAATGGCAGAAAACGAGGCCTTACTCATGCTCATATTCTGCTGATAATGGCTGAAGTTAGCGAGCCAAAAACTGCTGATGCCATTGATCAGGTAGTGTACTGTGAGATTTCTGATAAAGAGACCAATCCAATTCTGCATAAGATCATCACATCCTACATCATTCATGGCCCATGTGGACAAGCTAATATGATGTGCCCATGTATTGAAGGGCTAGGACAACAACGCCATTGCTCAAAATGTTATCCCATGTCATTCAGCCAAACCACATATGTTGCCGAAAATTCCTTTCCGGAGTATAGAAGAAGGGATAGACAGCATGGTGGTCACACCCATACAATCCAACTTAAAGGTCAATAATTTACTGTTGATAATAATTGGATTGTTCCATACAACCCTTTCCTCTCATTGTGATATCAGTGCCACATCAATGGTGAGGCTGTCCACAGTGTCAAGGCTGTTAAGTACTTATATAAGTACATCACAAAAGGATCAGACAAGATCACTTTCACTATTAATGAAATTGTATCCATTCCCAAAATGAGATTGAGACCTATATCAATGCACGGTACATCTCAGCCAGTGAAGCATTCTGGAGAATCTATACATTTCCATTACATCATCAAAAACCGCCAGTTGAAAGGTGGCCTTGCCATTTACCTGTGGAACAAATGGTCATGTATGAGCGAGGGCAGGAAGAAAGTATTGTTTCTAGGGGACAGTCAATGACTAAGTTGACGGAATATTTTCAACTGAATATTAGAGACCCACTGGCACAAACCATATTGTCTATTGATATTCCTAAATATTTCACTTGGACAAACAAAAAGTGGCAAAGAAGAAAAAAGGGACATCTGGATGGTGATCAACAATTTATGAGTCAATCTCTTGGACGCATTCCAACAGTATCTCTCAGTAGACATCAATCTGAATTATATTACCTCAGAATGATCCTACATCTCAAGGCTGGGTCAACTTCATACAAAGATTTGAGGACAATTGAAGGAGTTGAATTTCCAACATTCCAAGAAGCATGCAGGAAACTTGGTCTGTTATATGAAGATGGAGAAAAAGACAAAGCTATGGAAGAGGCCTCATCCATTACGCTTGGTCCTCAGCTGCGAGAGAGCTTCTGCACCATTTTATTGTACAGCGTGCCAAATGACCCTCTGCAGTTCTGGGAGGAATGGAATTATTGTCTTGCAGAGGATATCATGCATGAACGTCATGAGCAAGTCATGTCCATGCAAACCGTGCAGATTGTTCTACAGAAGATCCAACCAAGACTTCAACATGATGGCTTGGACATTCATGCCAACTATGGACTTAATCAGCCAGACCCAACTATTGTTGCCATACCAGAAATCAACAGGGTTCTTATGACAGAAACTGATTTCAATACACACCAACAATAACTCTAACATCACCATCACCATCATCACCAACAACAACAATAACACTACCATAACACCTCCACCACACTACCACCACCAACATCAACAATAATTCTAACACCACCACCACCAACAACAAAACTACCATTAACACCACCACCACCACCACCATCAACAATAACTCTAAAAACACCACCACCAACAACAACACTACCACTAACACCACCACCACCATCAACAATAACTCTAACAACACCACCACTACCAACAACAACAACAACACTACCACTAACACCACCACCACCACCAACAACAACAACACTACCACTAACACCACCACCACCACCACCACCACCACCAACAACAACAACAACAACACTACCACTAACACCAACAACAACAACAACACTACCACTAACACCACCACCACCACCACCAACATCAACAACAGATGGAAGATCACATGTTTCCCCGCTCATTTATAAAAATTAAACATTCGGATGTGGGTAGGATAGGGGACAATCAACTAAGAGTGTAAGAGTTTCCATCCTATGCCAATTAAGTAATTAACTCTTAATAAACCCAGTCCATCTAGCTATAAATAAGGGTTTCTCATTTAGGCACAAGGCGAGCAATTGGGGGAGGGGAAAGTCAATTAAATCGACCCAGTGCGTAACTGGTACTTCATTTCATCGACCCCATAGGGATGAAAGGCAAAGCTAACCTCAACGGGATTTAAACTCAGAACGTAAAGTGCCATAACTCTATGCTGCGAAGCAGAGTGTCCGACTCTCTACCGATCCTGCCAATCCACCGCCATCTAGCTATAAATAAGAGTCACAAAGCAGATACTGTTCACAATGGAATCGGGGAAAGCCTCTAGAGTAATCTCCCCTAGAATACGTCCATGAAGTCAAAATGAATTAACTATAAGGACAGCAAAAGTTACTTCCCTTTCCACAAGTTCTCTTTCCTGACAGTGATAAAGGTATTAAGCATGGGTAGAATTCGATGGAAAAGATTTTCTACAAAATAATTTTGGACGGTCATGATTCGAATAACGACAACAACAGCAGCAGCAGCAGCAGCAACAACAACAACAACAGCATTTACAACAACGCCAACACTACGAACAACAGCAACAGCAACACCACTACCACCACCAACAGCCACAACAACAACCAACATCAACACACAGCAGAACTACTACTACTACTACTACTACTACTACTACTAATTGTTTTTACGTTAGGCACAAGGCCAGCAATTATACAGTGTATTACTGGTACTTTATTTTATCGACCCCGTAAGGATGAAAGGCAAAGTTAACCTCGGCGGGATTTGAACTCAGAATGGCAAGGTAGACCTCATATGCAACACTGCAACAAGTTTGACCTCCTAATCAACAAAGCAATACAAAAACACAAATTTGACAGGAGGGCTTATAATGAACTTGGTGCGTGGTTTATGAAAACATTGTGGATTGGCAGTATCGGTAGAGGGTTGGACGCCATGCTTTGCAGCAAAGAGTTACAGCCCTTTATGGTCTGAGTTATCCCGCCGAGGTTAACTTTGCGTTTCATCCTTACGGGGGTCGATAAAATAAAGTACCAGTAATACACTGGAATAATTGCAGGCCTTGTGCCAAAAGTAAAACAATTATTACGAAAATTGCACCATAAACAGAAGAGGCTGTAACTTAGCAAACATATGTGTATGAAAACGGTAATTCTTCTTCTGAGGAGTAACCGAATGAATAAATATCTCCAACAAATCTATGTTACAACAAGATAACTGTTTCTATTTTTGGCACAAAGCCAGCAAATTACTCAGTACATTACTGGTACTTTATTTTATCGACCCCGTAAGGATGAAAGGCAAAGTTAATCTCGGCGGGATTTGAACTCAAATCATAAAGAGACGTAACTCTATGCTTCAAACGAATGGTGTCCGACTCTCTACCGATACTGCCAATCCACCGCCGTTACAACAAGATAACATTGTAAAGTTAGACAAAATAATTGTTTCTACTTTAGGCACAGTGCATTACTGGTACTTTATTTTATCGACCCCGTAAGGATGAAAGGCAAAGTCAACCTCGGCGGGATAGACAAAATAATGATTCCTGATTTAAACACAATGCCAACAATTTTGGGGGAAGGGAAAGTCGATTAAATCGACCCCAGTGTATTACTGGTGTATTACTGGTGCTTTATTTATCGACTCCGTAAGGATGATAGGTAAAGATAACCTCGGCGAGATTTGAACTCAGAACGTAAGGGACTGTCACTCTATGCCGCGAAGCATGGTATCCAGCGCTCTGCCGATACTTCCAATCCATTGCCTTAAAGTTAGACAAAATAATAATATTTAAGTGAAATTAAAAAAAGGGAAAAAAGAAAAAGAAAACAGTACCGAAGGAAACGGAGATAGGGAGGGGGCAGACTCTACACCCCAGTCTGATTGGTGATTCAACCGTGTCCCATAGACGAAGGATTTATAAAGTCGTATCGCTATGATTAGGACCCCACGAGGCAGTTTTGGATAGCTGTTCCTGGGGACCTAACAAATTATTACTTTGTTATTTAAGATTATACTACGAGCCACTAACCTTCCCCCTCTCTCAAGATGCTAATAAATAACTTATGATTTCTTTTTGAAATGTAAACAACTAACTTATTTTTCGTATATAAGATGAATTCTTTTACGTAAAGTTTTGATGTCAAGATTTACCTGTTCTATATTACATTAATTTGCCGCCTATTTTTTAAAATAAGGGTGCGTCCTATAACACAATAAATATATGTGCGAGACACACACATATATATATAGGGTGTGTAACGTGCAGTTACTGTAGGTTCACTCGAGTGAGCACTCGATGCGTAGGTTCCCGTCTGTAACGAGGTGTAGAACTAAACAGAGTGTAAATATAATGGTAAAAGGACGAATTGTTAAACCTTCATTGCGTTTATTGAGTAGTGACGCACGTTTCGATATTGTTCAGCTCAAGGTTCGATCTATATCGATCTGGTCCGATTCTGAATCAAATTTGTATAATGGCAATTGTTTTATTAACCAAAAATCGGGGGTCAGATCAAAGTAACTAGGGTCCTTGGACCTGTACCAGCAAGGTACAGGTTAAGATTGCATGGGTCTCTTGGTTGAAAATGTATTTGTGGGCTTTGCATATTATTTAGTGACAAAAGCGAATACGGGACCCTTTAAATATTGGGTGTACTCAGCAAGTCCATCCTTAATCCGATGACGAACTTTGTGTTTTTCTCTGAATTGAAAAAGCAATCTATTAAATAGATAAATTCAAACATATACCATGAATTCACGTCATGCAGTTTTGAAGGTAAAATCAAAACATTTGATGAGTAACATTTGAACATAGAGGACAATCAATGCGTTTCGTAAAACAATTTTATTGTTTTATTTTACAGCATTTTCGATGAAAAACATCATTTTCAATGTTATTTGGATTACTTTAAATTTAGAAGGTAATTTGACACTTCAATGGTACAAACAACTATGAGCAAACATCTTCCCTAAGTTCAATGTGACTTCACCCTACAGACAGTAGTATAAAGGTTTTAAGAAAATATTCGATAAAAACTTTTGTCGAAATTAAAAAAATAAATTTTCACGAATTTTTTCGTGCTATTTTGGAAATTATAATTCAGGAAATGTTTTGATTATTTTTTTAGGACATTTTAGGAAAAAGATTTTTAACTTTTATGAAAATGTTTGATATTTTTATGAAAATTTGTGATGAATTTTTAATGATTTTTTTTTTTTATTTTGAAATTATTTTAGGGAACTTTTTGGGAGAATCTTTGAGGGAAATTTTTTAATGGAATTTTGAGTAAATATTTGGGAAGATTTTTTGAAAATGTTTTATGAAATATTTTATGAAACATTTTGATGAACGTTTGGGGAAGATGTTTAATGGAATTTTTAATGAAGTAAAAAAAACAACATTTTAACGAAATTTGCATGACGGTTTTGAGGAAATATCTGATGAAATATTTGGAAAATTCATGAAGAAGTTTTTGATATTATTTTCAGGAAATTTCTGATTAAAATTTTAATGACATTATTTAAGGACTTTTTCATGCAACGTTTTGGAGTGTTTCGAAAATTCCTTTCGAATCATGTGGTGACTGGTGACTGAAAGGGACATCAATTCTTTTGAGAACTGAGCTTGTTTATTTCTAGCTAAAGTAATAATAATAATGAAATTATTGTGTTCAGTGCTCAGGTGCACAACAAGTAGGGTCGGGATGTCCAAGATCTTGGGAAAGACCTATAGAACAAATGGATTAGGGGTTAGGTCCCTTGGATAACTTGTCAATTGATAAAGTTCAGCACGATGAAAGGCTGCTGCTTGTACATACCCATTAACAGACGACAATTTATTTTGATACGTAATTGTTAATTGAAATAATAAGCATAAAGAAAAAAACTTCACAACATGATTCACAGATTTTCCTATGCCAGCGCACCAGGACATGGTTTGATTGAAAGACACTTGCTATCATGCTGAGAAAGATGTCATGTCTCCGTTGAAGATCCTCAGGTCATAGTGTATGTAATCCACACTGGTATTAGTAGCACATTGAGACATCCGTATATTTTTATGCCAAATATTAAAAAAAAGAAATTATAAAATCTATTACAATATAATTGTTTCTACTTTTGGCACAAGGCCAGCAATTACCCAGTGCATTACTGGTACTTTATTTTTATCGACCCCGTAAGGATGAAAGGCAAAGTTAACCTTGGCGGGATTTGAACTCAGAATGGCAAGGGCCGTAACTCTTTGCGTCAAAGCATGGCGTCCGACCCTCTACCGATACTGCCAATCCACCAACTTTAGCTCTATAGCCTATTGTTCTTCCCATATTTTTACATCACTGATAATGATAATCAAATTTCCTAACCTTTCTTCCCAGGCCTCTCAACGTCTCCGTATAATATAATATTGTTCACCATCTTCATAACGCAAAGCTATCTCCTACGAGATGGTATAGATCCCGTTAAGAAACTCCACTCAATAACTATTGGAGGACTTGCATGTTCATATAATCCAACCAGACAACATATCATTTCTGGTCATCTTGACACTCACAATTTGTCCATACTGAGTTGCAAAGGTTCGGACGAGTCACGATTAAACGCCTGAAACAATTTTTCTGTTAAATATCCTTGTACTATGCTGCCCTATATATTTCTGTACCAACCTGTGTTCAGGTGTGTGCTGCATCAATTCATCCGGTCGCCTCACTTCATCGTCAGTTTTTGAAGACAAGGCACATGCTCCCATATGCCTAGCACCAGTTTACTACTCACAACACTCAACACATCATCTAATTTTCAGAATCTCACAGCTTCTCTGTTATATGCAGCAAAGACAAAGCTAACTTTTGTTACCATCTGCCTTATTCCAGCTTCGACTACCACCAGCGTCTCTTTACGTTCCAAATGTAATTGTTTGCATTTCCCAATTCATTTTCCTGAATGTTAATATCAATGTTTGTGTTTGTAATTACATTTGTTCGTCTAATTGTCAGCATTTCTCTTAGGCCTTTATCGTTTTGTTTTTTTACAGTTTTACTTTTACAATTTTCAAAACGCTCTTACAATTACTCAAGACAAAGAAGTCATACTTTGGGCTCGCAAACGTGGGCATGTGCTTCTACTATAGTCTTATGAGTAAACTTTAGTCGACAGAAACTGTGTAGAAGTCCGTCACATACGTCCTATATATATATATATATATATATATATATATATATATATATATATATATATATATATATATATATATATATATATATTTATGTGTGTGTGTATACAATAAGAATAAAGGAACAAAGATTCAGGTTCGATCAATAATAGGTCGTTCCACGAGCTGATCGATAGTGAAACATATATAATATGTTATGATGCAACACTGAATCTGTCTTCCTTTATTCTTATAGTATTATAATCTGTTCTGCGCGAGCATCGAGTGCTCACCCAGCATATCGCCTACGGACGCAATTTTTCTTGTACCCATACACCTATATATATATATATATAGAGAGAGAAATTTCGTATCTCCAAAGAAATACGGTTTTAGGAAGCCGTAGCTATGAAAACACCGGGAGGTTAAAGCCCTCTGGTGATGTCCAGCAGAAGCAAGGGGGACAACCGTCTATGCATTTCAGGCTTAACTGGCCTGCGACTGCTGGACAAGAAGACAGCTGAGAATATATAGTTTTCTCGTCTGTGTAAATGAGGTGATTAATCTCATTTGCATATGAAGCTGCATAAGTTGGCTCAGCTTATAATAGAAAAGAAATAAGATTTCGCTTCAAGGATAGCTTTATACAATATGTATAAATATTCCGTATCTCAAAAGAAATACGGTTTTAGGAAGCCGTAGCTATGCAAACGCCGGGGGGGGGGGGGGGGGGGGCTAACGCCCTCTCCGTATTTCTTTGAAGATACGAAATTTTTATATATATTGTATAAAGCTATGCTTGAAGCGAAATCTTATTTCTTTTCTATTATAAGTTGAGCCAACTTATGCAGCTTCATATGCAAATGAGATTAATCACCTCATTTACACAGACGAGAAAACTATATATTCTCGGCTGTTTTCAAGTCCAGCAGTCGCAAGCGGTAGGAGGGATCGTCCTGACGAAGGCCAGTTAAGCCTGAAATGCATAGACGGTTGTCCCCCTTGCTTCTGCTGGACATCACCAGAGGGCGTTAGCTTCCTAAAGCCGTACTTTTTTGGAGATACAAAATTTCTATACATACTGTATAAAGCTATGCTTGAAGCGAAATCTTATTTCTCTTATATATATAAATATTTGCTCTACGGTTCTTATATATCTGATATATATTTATCCTTTTCGAGCCCTCTTTGGATTTTAATCTTCAAATTTATTATTATTTCTATTTGGCTCCCTCGGTTGAGTACTCTATTGACTTATATTCAGAAACAACATCTCAATATTTCTACAAAGAACATACCCATACCAAGCAGGAAAATATACCTAAAACTCCTGATACAGAAAACAGACGCGTTATTTAAAAGGTTGCGTTGGCGTGCCTTTTATTTCGATAATCAGGGAAAAGCAGACAACAAACAGGATAAATTTGGGTTTAAAACCTATAATAACCCTCCGAGTAACCCAGCATTGATACCCTTCTAAAATGATGTCTTGGAACTCATACGGAGTATCAAATTTCGGTAAAAGAAGCAATTCCTTCCAGCAGGACCTGAAGAATAGAATTCGTTCTATTAAGGATTCTAATGCCGTGCACGTCCACTCCGACAAAACTGGCAATCTATATCAAGTGGAGCGCAGTACTTACCATCAACTGCTACATAATGCTGTAACTAAGGATTACCGTAAAACTAATCGGAGCGTCATTAATGAAATCAACGATGCTGGGTTTAAAATCACCTCTGATCTCAACATCCTGGACCGGCTTGAACCTCTGGACCCTATTTCTCCCCACTTTACCATGAAGGATCACAAATACAATTTCCCTAACAACACCTCTATTCGGCTTATTAACCCTACGAAGTCCGATTTAGGTAGACTTAGTAAAAGGATTTTTAAATAGAATTATACCTGAAATTAGAAGTTTGGCTCCTCTTGTACTGTGGAGCAATTCTTTCGCAGTGATTGATTGGTTCAACGGCATATGCAACAAGGAACATTGCCGTTTTATCCAATTCGACATCAATAATTACTACTCCTCCATCATTTTACCACTTCTTAGAGCTATCAATTGGGCTAAAACACTCACAGTTGTTAAGAATTTCGAAGTTGATGTGATCCTCAATGCCCGTAAGTCGGTGATTAATTTCGACGACTCTATTTGGATTAAAAAATCTAATAGTACCCCATTCGACGTGAGTATGGGCGCCAGCGATTCTGCGGAGGTTACTGATCTTATCGGCCTTTTCTTTCTTTTCTCCATCAAGGAAGAATTCCCCAACGTGGGCGGTAGTTTGTACCATGATGACGGTCTTTTGACCATGACAAAGTGCGGCCCACGTGCTTGACAGGTTCAGAAAAGAACTCACAGCCTTCTTTAAAGGCTTCAACCTCTCCATACATGTTAATTACCTCTCCATACATGTTAATTACCTCGACATTACCCTCAATTTGTCGAATGGCTTGCACTACCCGTATAGAAAGCCGAATGATACGCTTAATTACATAAGTAAGCATTCTAACCATCCTGCCAGCATAACCAAGAACCCGGTAAGAAACGTTTCTTTGAGGCTTTCCCGTCTTTCTACAAACGAACATATTTTCAATGACCATTCCACATATTACTATGAAGCTCTTGCTCGGAGTGGATTTGTCGATAACGTAGCATATACAGAGTACGAGAATAGACCTAGGAAAAATAGATCACGACGCATTATATGGTATAACCCACCATATAATATGGAGGCGGCCACACCATTAGCTAAGATCTTTCTCCCCCTTATTATGAAGCATTTCTCCCAGCACATAAATATAGTAACATTTTTAATAGAAATACCATTAAAATTTATTAATCTACGACTCCTAACCTTGCACATAACATCACAGCTTCAAACTTAGCTAAATTACCTAGACGTAGGAACACGTGCAATCCTGTAGCTAGTACTAACTATAATTGTAGGAATCGGGTTGACTGCCCCCTATCCGGGAAATGCCTCTCTAGTAGCATTGTCTACAAATCTAAGGTTGAAACACCCACGTCCCGTAAGGCCTACATAGGGTTAACTGCCAATAGATTCAAGCAGCGTCTTTACATGCATACCCATTCTTTTCTTAACCCTTTAAGAAGGAATATGATGTCACTTTCAGCTTATATCTGGAGTCTAAAAGACAACCACACCCAATATAAATTACACTGGGAGATCCTAGTTAAGGCTAGATCGTATAACGGAAATAAAAAACCATATGACCTCTGAGGCCCAGGAAATACACTACGCCAAAGACCACATCTTAAACAAAAAATCTGAGGCAATTTCGTCTTGTAAACATAAATTGCACAAAACTTTCCTGTATTACAGCCCCACATTATACCCTAACGGATAGTACGAACTACACGCGGATATTTTACGCCTTGATGTGGTAGCTAAGTATATGTTATGTTTATACCATTACTTATTTGTATAGGTAAGTATATATTACCTGTATGTTTTGTGATGGTACGTATACTTTCTCGTACGTATATTTGCTTGTATATGTTATGGCGTATATATTATATATACTGGTACATGTGCATTTGGTTATGTGTATACGTGTGTTTTGCGTCTGTGTGAGTATGCGGGTTCGTACGTATGTAGGGTGTGTGTATATGTGTAATTTGTGTTTTGGTTGACGTACGTCTGCGAACATATGTGTATTTACATGTAGGTATGTGTGTGCGCGCGTTATATACGTATTTATGTGTGTATATTTATATACGTTAATTTAATTATGTATTACACGCACACGCACACACGCACACATATATATATTTTTATGTGTATTTGGTGTATACGTTCGTATGTGTGCGGGTACAGGCGTTGCGTGGGTTCTGTGTGTGCGTGCGTGTTTTTTTGTGTACGTGCTTGTATTTGCATACCCATGGCGAGTGTTTTCGCGTATGCTTGTGTATGTACGTATATGGATGCGTGTATGTATATATTTAATTTCAATTACCTCTCTATTTTATTTACTTTATTCTTAACTCTGAAGCCGAAAATCATTCGGTTTCCTAAATAGAATTTTAGTCTACGACTTCATTTATACCATAAATGTAATTTTGTCTTTGCGTGTAATTGTTTTCACCGCACCAAATAATTGTTTCTACTTTAGGCACAAGGCCAGCAACTACCCAGTACATTACTGGTACTTTATTTTATCGACCCCGTAAGGATGAAAGGCAAAGTTAACCTCGGCGGGATTTGAACTCAGACTGTAAAGGGACGTAACTATGCTAGAAAGCATGGCGTCCAACCCTCTACCGATACTGCCAATTCACCGACCATATAATGACGTATTATTATCTTCGTTTTTGTCAATTCTTTGCCAGGGAACATTTCCACGAACCAAAGTATCGTCTTTCTGTCTTCCTTCGGTTGCAATGGTTTTGAAATATTTACTTCTGCGTGCATAGATTGACTTTTTTAGTTTCAGAAGATCCCGTTAAGGGTGAAAGCAGCGATTCTTTGCTTAAACTTTAATCTGTTATTTTAATAAATATTTGCTCTACGGTTCTTATATATCTGATATATATTTTTTCCTTATCGAGCCCTCTTTGGATTTTAGTCTTCAAATTTATTATTATTACTATATATATGGGGGCGTTGATTATGTATGTATGTATATATATGTGTGTATATATGTATGTGTATATGTGTGTATGTATGTATATATGTATGTATCTATGTATCTATGAATGTATGCATGTTTGTATCTATGTTTGTACGTATGTGTGTGAATATCTGTGTGTATTTATGTTTACTGTTTTTCCTGTAAATTTGCAGTCCAATAAAAGAGATCACTGAAATAAGTACCATATATATATATATATATATATATATATATATATATAAATTACCGAGAATCGTATTTCGGCTTTGGAAATTAGCGAAAAACAACTTCCGAGATGTGTGGCAAGCGCTCAATAGATTCTAACGAACCAGAGCTACAACATACGTTAAAAGGCCAAACACACTGAGACGATGGTTAAACCATTATCCGCAGAGCCATAGAAACGACCAAGTAATTCGGGTCAAACAAATAAAAAAAATTTACCCGGACCCCTGGATGGTTGGTGAAAATCCAGCATTTGGGTTTCTGCGACTCCTAAATCAAGTACTGTCCGCTTAGACAAATAATGTTAAGCTTCTGGTAAAATGATTGAACAAGGAAGTCACTTTCTCAACAGGCTTTTAGTTCAAGTGCCAGGCCAAGGATTGGCCGTTACCAATACCCACGTGCGGCTCGACAAGGGAGGCAACTCTTATTTTTGGCGGATGAATTCAGTATGTGTATATTATTGCAAAATTGCAAAATATCACAAAACGAATTAAGTTCTCAACAGAATGATTTTAAAGTTATGGCTTTAAGTTATATATATATATATAATGTGAAGACTAAAATCCAAAGAGGGCTCGATAAGGATAAATATATATCAAATATATAAGAACCCTAGAGCAAATATTTATTAAAATAACAGATTAAAGTTATGTAAGCACTACATCTCGATCTTCGCATTTCACAGGACTGAAGCTCCATCAAAGAGACAAGCTGGGAACAAAACGTGTCTAGCGATTGGCGACCATACCTGTTTACCGCCAAAGAAAAGTTGGACAAATCCTAGCCGCAGCGCATGTTTGCGCACCATCAGCCACGACATACCCAGTCCCCCACGCATCAGGTGTGGAGCACGTGACAAAACGTATCTGCGCAGTCAGACGTGGACCAGGACAAGGCACGAGAGTCAGGCGGTAGTAGATGTCGGGCGCGATGTAAACGTTCGCCACCTGTCCCAACCTTTCAGGGATAGCTTCCTGTCGGTCCATTTCTGGGTGAGAATGGCTACTCCGCTCGTTACCAAATCCCAGACTCCGAGCAATTTAACCGGCGCACCCGTCTAGCGCCCGATGATGCTATTAGAAAGCATAGACCTGTCTCCCTAAGTGTCATGTTGCAGGCCAACCGACATTTCCTGATTAATTTCTGTTCCTATTATAGCTTCGTATTCTTTGTGCGCGGTGTCGATCATCTCAATGTGTTTGGTGTTCGATACCACTACGGGGACGTCTTCGGCGTATGCTGACACGGATCTACTATATTTCAGTCTTCGTGGGACGCCCCTTATCGTCTCCAATTTGTGTAGTAGTCGCTCTAAAGTCAATACATACAATGGGGATGAGAGGGAATAACCTTAGTGGACCGTGCACATGATGTTCAACGGTTCAGAGAGGTGACCGTTAACGCTGATCACAGATCATTGCAGCGATCCAGCTTTCAATTGATCTTAGTTTGTTTGTGTCCCAAAGATCAGATTGTATGCACCCCCTGTACTCCACCAGAGATGGGATTGTAACTTTGTTGCTGCTTTCTACTTCTGCCACCCTGGTCCAATGAACAGATTTTGACGCTTCATATTTTAGTGTGCGCGCCTTAGCACGACAACACATCCTTCAGGTTCTGCGTAGAGGGACATTCTCGTCGTTATCACGTTAGCTGGTGCCTTTTCTAAGGGCTGCTTCTAAACGGCTAACTAATACTTTTTGTACTTTCCGGTTTTCTATATCAAAGTTTTTGCTAACGCTCACTGATAGCGCTCTAATTTTTCTTTTTAACGAAACCCATCACCTGTTGTTTATGATAGGCCCTGTGAATTACCGTTTGACTAATTTACTATTCCGGTCCCTGAATTCTTTCCACACCAGGAAAAACGCATTCAGTTTCTAGAAACCAGGGTCATGTCTATTAGTTTGTTCTAAGTTGACTTTGCATGGTCACACATTTGTGGTCCGTATATCCCACTGCCTGAAACTGTTGACAATCCATTCTGATTCTATCTGCAACTCTGATGAAAACTCCGGGATGACCCATTGCGATTTGTCCTAGTCCACAATGGTCATTTAGGAAATCCACTGTACCCGGATCGATCGCAAGAAAAATAAGCTTTGTAGTCGTCAAGGAGCAGATCCAGTGTGCATCTTAGAAATTCTTAGACAATCTATTAGCAATGAATTGTGTGTAACCCAACCGATAACCATTCTCCTGCAAAGGAATCTATCATTGATTTTTATGCACGGATACACATTAGAATATCTATGGACCTTTCATAGAAACGTTTACTTAATGTCTGTTCGACTTTTAAGTAGAAAATAAATTCTAGGATGAAGGAAGTTGAAATTTGGAAGTTGTAATCACCAAGAAGCAAAGTGTCGTTGTAATTTATTTTATGTACTACTTAGATCCGATATAGAATTTAACTAAATTTAACTGGTTTTTCTTCTAAACTTAATTTGCTAATGGAATCCTTCGAAGCAATCTGTTATTTAGACATTTGTTAAGTTAATGAGAAAATGCCAAAAAATTTTGCTTTTAAATCTAAATAATTGATTTATGTGTAATGCTATGGAGACTGAGATTTTCGGATGAAGGAGAAATTGTTAGTTTGAGTTTGGATCAGTCATGTTTTTTCATGTTCTTTTATTCTTTTACTGGTTTTGGCCATTAGACTAGGATCGTGATGGCATTTGTCGGTTCTATAGACCCCAACATATATATATTTATTAAAATAACAGATGAAAGTTTAAGCAAAGAATCGCTGCTTTCACCCTTAACAGGATCTTTTGAAACTAAAAAAAATCAACCTGTGAACGCAGAAGTAAATATTTCGAAAAACGTTGCAACCGAAGGAAAACAGGAATACGACACTTTGGTTCGTGAAGATGTTCCCTGGCAATGAACGAACAAAAGCGAAGATAATGCGTCGTTATGGTGAGTTAAGAATAATGTAAATAAATTAGTTGAATGAAAATGACGAAGGTTATTAAAATCCTAAAAGTAATAATAATTAAATATAACATACACACATCTATATACGTACATACACGTGCATACACGAAAACACACGCCCTGCATGCATATACATGCACGTACACATAAACACGCGCACACGTACGTAAACCGGTGCGACACATATACCCGCACACATACGAACGTATACACCAAATACACATAAATATATGTGTGTATGTGTATACATATAATTATATATACATATATAAATATACACGCATAAAATGCGTATTTAACGTACACACACACACCACATACCTACAGGTAAACACATGTTCACCAAACGTACATATACCAAAACCCTATGTTCACATATACACACCATATATATATATTATATGTAATGCTTAGAAACTGAGATGACTTCTAGCGCTCATAGCCATCTGCCAATGGGACAGTACCATTGGTGGAAATACCGCCTTGGCGTTCTATAGAGATTTTGTGGCGGGTAAAACCGTTGAACTTATTGGGGGGAGGACGAAAATTAACTAGCCACTCTTTTCCATGGATATCTTTCGATGGATATCTTCCAGAAATCTCTGGCCTGGGAATGCTACAGGGTGCATTGTCAGTTTGCGATAAACTCTACAGCCAGTCCTGTCCAAGATGCATGCAGAGTGATGAAACCATCCTGCACGCACTCGTCGAGTGTCCGAGTATTGCTGACTTGTGGGTTCACGTCGAGCATCTGCTGTCACGTGTAGAACAGATCTCACTATCAGCTGAGTTCATCGTGAATATCGTCCCATTACCTTGCTTTAGCCGGGAATGAGAGGCTGTTTTTAACTGCCTACTGGCCACGGCGAAAAAGGTCGTGTAGTGGATAGGTTTGAAAGGGTTGAAGACAAACACCTTTCTATTCAGCAATGCCCTGGTTAACATTTTCAGGTTTCACTTGAAGAGGAAAATTAGGTTGGAGAGGGAAGTGCTATCTTCCAACCAGCTTGTTTAAAGGTGGATGAGAATGGTGAGTACGATTTGAATGAATGGGCCTGTTCTGAGTATACGCTTGTAGATTGGAAGAGGACAAATGTGAGAGGGGGTACTTGCCCTAGCAGTGAGGATGGACGTGGCTTTTTTGTAGGCTTTCTCCACGAATGATTCGGAAGTTTTCCTATTGGGGATTTTGTTTTTGTTTAAATTTTTCATTGTTTTCTTTAAATCTTTTACACGTTAAAACACACACTGCATCATCCTCTGCCGTCATTAAGGTTTTCTTAATGTGAGACCTGTATGGCTCATAAAGAAACAACTATTATTGTTTTTATCGCTAAAGCAATTTGTTGAAAGGTGTGTGAAAGAGGCGAGAATATGTAAAAAAAGCGAGTGAATGAGCCTGCTCTGAGCGTGTGCCTGTAGATTGAGAGAGTACACCTGGGGAAGGGCACTTGCCCTGGCGATGAGGGTGAGTGTGGCTTTCGTGGGCTATCTCCGCGAGCAACTCTCGGAAGACTCCCCACTATTGGGGAATTTTCTCTTGTTTTTATTCTTTTATTACATCTTTTAATTTTGTTTTATCCTGATTTTTACACGCAGAAACCCACAATGTACCGTCCTGTGCCGTCCTTAATGTATTTTTTATGTAAACACTTTGTGGTCAATAAAAAAATATTATTATTAGGTGGATTGGCAGTATCGGTAGAGTGTTGGACACCATGGTTCGCGGCATAGAGTTACGGCCCTTTACCTTCTGGGTTCAAATCCTGCCGAGGTTAGCTTTGCCTTTCATCCTTACGGGGGTCGATAAATAAAGCACCAGTAATGCACTGGGGTCGATTTAATTGCTGGCCGTATGCATATAGTAGAAATCATTATTATTACTAGCAGAAAAACCGCCTTTCCGGTTTTCTGCTAGCATATGTAATGTGCATATTGGTATTATACGCAAATATATATATGCATATATATATATAGGTAAATTGAAAAGTAAATTGACAATATCTTCTTCTTCACCCACTTATTTCTGAGAGGGTCGTGGGGACACATTCCTTCTTAAACACTCCTTCCAGCGAGTCTATCAGAAGCAAACATCTCTAACTGATCCAGCTGGATCACAAAGTGTGACCAGCCAAACTCATGCATGTTATCCAAACATCTTGCTCAGGGTCTACCTCTGGGTCTCTTGCCGGTTGGTTTTGCCTGTAAAATGTGTTCAGCCATTCTTTCCTGAGATATTCTAACCACATGCTCATAATATTGGAGTTGTGATCTCTCAATTCGGAGAAGTAGCGGCTCTACCAGGAGTGACTCTCTGATCTCTGAGCTATGCACTTTATCGAGTAACGTTACTCCAAAGACCCTACGGGGAAACCCCATTTCTGCTGCTTGTATTTGCAATTGTATTATTTTGGTCATTACCCAAGATTCACGACCCTCGGTAAGGGTTGCCAGGAATACCAGGAAGACAGCGAGTTTGGCTTTTACACCTACCTCCCTTCTTCTGATTACTGAATGCTGAAGCTGGTGCATTACTGCATCAGCTTTTACAATTCTTGCACTTAATTCAGCCTCTTGCCTTCCATCACTCACGAACATGGCTCCGAGATACTTGAACTTCTCTATGCTTCAGTAGAACTCCATTCACATGTATATAAATTTGAGGGACTTCTGTCCATCAGTCCGTCATACAATGTGTGTGTGTGTTTACGTGAATGTATGTGTATGTAAAATGACGGAAGGGGATACGCACATATATATGTCTCTAACTTAAAAACGGTGACACACACACACGTATCTCTAATTTCAGAACGCCGATAAACACACGCGCGTGCACATGCACACACTGTCCTACTACCACTTAAGAGCTTTGGCCCGGGCATTCATCCCCTCAACTTTAGAACTGTCTGGGTTGTCCAGAATTGATGGGAAATGACCTGACAGTCTTACCTTGTGCCCCTGGTCAAGAGGCAGATGCCTTATCTGAGACATCACAGTTAGTGACTCTTTTGCTTCTTCCCACATCCAGGATGAAGTGGTAAGGGCGACAGCTACAGCATCTGCAGCTGAACGGAACAAAATCCTAAAATACCATGTTCTGTCAGCTAACTATATTATCCAGCCTGTGGCGTTCGAGACATTTGGGGAGTCGGGATACTGACAGCGAGGTTCTTATCTTTACTGGTGGCTCGCCAAACAGAGGTAACTGCTGATGCTTGTGAGGGCACTTGGTTGTTCCAGCACCTCAGCCTCGCCTTCACCTGAGGTAATGCTGCAAGCGTGTTGGCTTGCCTCAAAAATCATTAAAGATTTCCCAGTGCTCCTCGCTATATTGTTATCTTTTGGTCTGGTAGCGGTTCTTTTGTCCACCCCTTTCACCTGCATTTTGTTCTATGTGGTCCTAGATGTGTGTATTACCTGCTTGTGTGTTTTTTCTTTTTTTTTCTCCTTTCGCTTTCATTTGTATATATTATATTTGTTTGTGTTTTCGTTCTGTAGGCATTATATTATTATATTTTTATGCAACTGTACCTGTAACAACAAATGAGTTTTAAAAAAAGAATTAAACTGTGCTGTTAATAAATAAATAAAAAGTTGTTCTTCATTTTACCCTCCCATTTCCAATTTATCGAACGCTGCTATCATGACTATGTGTATATGTGTTTGTATAAATGTATATATGTGTTTGTGTGAATGTAAGTATGTGTTTGTGTGAAAGTATGTGTATTTGAGTGATTGTATGTCCGTGAGTGTGTATTTTTGTAAGTTTGTCTGTGTTTGGGCGATTATAGTTATATTAAGGCCTCCTTATTAACCATGGTCAAGGGTGACCATGGTTAGTATCTGGTTGTCAGCTCAGCTGGAGCAGCGTCTGCGGTGGCTAAACAGACCTATACATGAGTGACAGTCTCTGTCACATCAAACACATCTGTATATGGCCTCTGGTCTGTTGGATTTATTGCGCTCCTTTCGCAGGCTCACCTGTCTGCTGCTGCAGTCATCAAACTATCCACCCCCAATTATAGTTATATATTCATACATATAAATGTATGTATATGCACAAAGACACACGCACACACACACACACACACACACACAAACACAAACACACACACAAACACACACACACACACACACACATATATATATATATATATATATATATATATATATATATATATCTGTCACATAGTCTCTTTATCTGTATCTCGCTCTGTCTATAGATATTGTTTCTACTTTTGGCACAAGGCCAGCAATTATCTAGTACATTACTGGTACTTTATTTTATCAACCCCGTAAGGATGAAAGGCAAAGTTAACCTCGACGGGATTTGAACTCAGAAGTTGAAGTGGTGCTGGTAGCGATATACCGGAAGTGCTGAAATTTGAAACTTTCAGGAGAAGTGAATCTTGAAATAAGCAATAAAATTATTTATGTTTAATCAAGAGGTACGAAATTTAGTATATAAACGATGTAATATTCATTTATTTTTTATTCAAAGTAATCCAACTTATTTTGCTAATGGGATAAAAAAACATAAACTGGACACTATCCCGCACTCCTCCCTTTATTATAGTTAGATTATTTCTATTAATATTTCCATAATTATTTTCATTGCACATCACTACTGCTTTACCGAGCACAACTCTGTGCACCTTGGGTATGACCAGTGTAGGTTTTGTTGATGATGTTACTATTGTATTGATAGTACTTTTCGTAATATGTGTGCAGTGCCTAGTAGTGCTATCTTTTGTATGCTGTTTATATTTGTAAGTCGTGGGGTTTTGGCAATGTATTTGTCTGTGTGTTATTCATCATTTCTAGAGCACCTATTATTATAGGTATTGTTTCTGTTTTCAATTTTCACATTCAAGTTATTTCTAACTATAGATCTTTATATTTGGAGAGTTTCTCTATTTTCTCGGAAGATATATTGTCGTCTGTGAGGATTGATATATCTATTAGAAGGCATTTTCTTTCTTTGTGGTCTTTGACTATAATATCTGGTCAGTTAGCCTTGATCTCTGTCTGTATGTATTGGCATATCCCAGAGAATGGTTGCTTTGTCATTCTCTGACACTTTTTCATGTGTGTGTTTGTACCACTGGCATAATTTCCAGTGTATGAAGATCCCAGCTTTATCTTGCCTGTGGATATATTCTTTTTTTGGCTAGAGCTGACCATCCAGAGACTATGAGGTTTAATGTTTCTTCCCTATCTCCACATATTCTACAGTTACTTATAGTGCTTATTTCATTATGTATTTCTGTTAGTTTCTGTTGAGTAGACTCTGGTCCTACACTGCAATTAGAAATCCTTCCATCTCAGCTTTTAGTCAGTGCTTTGGAGCCAGTTTTGTGTGTTTTCTTTGTCTACTTCCTTTCTATTTAACTTCTTTTGGTATTGGCCATGTAAGAATTTCTCTTGCCATCGTTTTAATATGGCTTATTATTATTATTGTGGCATTTGTTTCCTTTCTGTTTCCTTTATTAGCTTTTCCTCCATCTTCTGAAGAATTTCAGTGATTAAGGAAATAAAAGGAATAAATGTTGTAGGGAAATGTTGCATAAAATAATATGATTTGGCTTTTGCCTCTGATTTTAATATCACAAGAACGCTGCATGTATATGTATATATGTGCACACACACACACACACACACACACACACACATATATATATATATATATATATATATATATGTACACACACATATATATATATATATATATATATATATATATGTGTGTGTGTGTATACTTACATACATACATACACACACAAACACACACACATATATATATATAGTACATTGGTAACAGAAAACTGTGAAAACTGCCCTTGTAGACTATTATTGGTACTGAACAAATGTTCACTAGTCTGCGTTTCACACCACAGTGAACCCATAATCATACATGTATCATCATCATCATCACAATTATCATCTGTTTTCTCTATGTATGTATATATATGTGTGTGTGTCTGTGTATGTGTACATGTATGTGTGTGCATGAGCACATGTAAATGTGTGTGTATGTATAAATACACACACATACCTACATACATATATGCATGTATGTATGTATGTATGTATGTACATAAATACATACATATGTACATACATACATACATACATACATAAACACATACATACATAAACACATACATACATAAATGCATAATTCGGCACATACATATGCATGTCACTGTAGAGTGAATGTGTGTGTTTATAAAAATCGATACACAACAAAACCTTACAACAACACTGACATAAATATTTAAAATAACAAAAGTATGGACGTGCTTTTATTACTAGCCTTTGTCAAATATTCTTTTGATGTGATAATCACCGTATTGAAAACCTTTTTTTATTTTGTCACAGATATTGCACATGTGACTTAGAGGAGTGAAGTGAAATATAAAGATTTTTCCATAAAATCAAGTGAGAAGAAGAAGAAGAAGAATAGCAATAACAACAACAACAAAAACAAGAACAACAGCAGCAGCAAAAAAAAACAAAAAAAACTGGGAAAGAAATTGAAAATAATTTGAGCTTCAAAATGGATTTTAGAAATGTAGAATGAGTAACGAATAGGCAGATGTGTGCGTCTATGTATATATATATATATATATATTGTTCACTAAGCAACCAAATTATACAATAAATTCAAATCTATATCTATCTGTCTCTCTATATATAAACATATATATATATATTAAAAATAAAGGGAATTCCTTGGTCCAGTAAGATAAGATAAATTTGAAAAAAGAAAGAATGACTTCCCTTGTGGTTGATGTTCTTTAATAATTCAAATCTTTGTAATAAGTCGTTATTGATATTAGTTCTGGTCTAATATCAATAACGACTTCTTATTGTAAAGATTTGAATTATTGAGAGAACAACAACCACAAGTGAAGTCATTCTTGCCTTTTTTCCAATATATATATATATACACACACACACATATATATATATATATATATATATATATACATACGTACGTACATACATACAAACATACATACATGCATACATACCCACATTCATATCGATGACCTAATCCTTACAGCTGACTTCGTATGAGAGTTAGAGCAAAATTCCAGGCATATGAAAATAACCTATGAACAAAAGGCCTAAGCTTAGCAAAGATTATATTCTTAATAAGTAGGAACGAGGACAGAAGAGTGATACCATCAATAGCAGCTTTGTTCAATATATTAGAAATGAGTGGGCAGGAATTCTATTAAGTGCACACATTTGTAATCTATGGCAGGCAAGAAATGCTGTGTGATTGCAGGTAGGTTAATGGAAAAAATAGATTTGTATGTGGCAGATGCACAGGAGAGTATGTTTGGAATAAATACAGTTAGTTGACAGGAAGGCTCCATAGAATTTGTTGACAGATTTTGTTCCCTAGCTAAAGCATTAGGGGAAGATGATCTGGATAAGAACAAACTAGAAGAAATTTAGACCTGACCACCAGCGTAAATGTGACTTGACCCATCACTGCACACCTTCACCCCATCCATGTCCCCTCTAGTATTATCTCTTAGCTATTATTCCACCTCCTCCCCCACCATATGCTGCTTAGATACCTTCTCTATTGCACTTAGTATAGTACACCCTCTCCACTTTGTCTATATATATATATATATATATACTAGCAGCTGAGCCCAGTTGCACCCGGGGCCACTTTTTATTAAGTTAATAATTTGAAAAATATTATTGAAAGTTTATTATAAAGAAGCAGTTTCAGGGAAAAAAAAATAGAAATATGCACTTGGGGCTGGACGGCGTACAATGAGAAGAGGAGCGATGTGAAAAGCATTGTTTATTAACAGCGAAATAGCAATGTCGATGATATGCAATTTGAAAAATACTACTTACTGATAAAAACACGCGTCCCTTCTTAGCAATTTAAAGGTTTTATTTCTTGTGATGGAAAACAGTGACCGTACTACAGAATCGATTTCATAAAACGGTTCTGTGAAAATGAAACGTACTGTAGGAGACAACAGTTTATTAATCTGCATTTTCAAACTTGCATATTATCGACATTGCTATTTCGCTGTTAATAAACAACGCTTTTCACGTCGCTCCACTTCTCATTGTACGCCGTCCAGCTCCAAGTGCATATTTCTATTTTTTTTCCTGAAACTGCTTCTTTATAATAAACTTTCAATAATATTTTTCAAATTATTGGTACTGTATGTTAACAGCGAAAGAACGTTGATGAGTTTAAAAATTTGTATGAAATTGTAAATAACTCAGCCAAGTATTAGAACAGGGGGAAATAACTTACCGAATGCGATAGTAAATAGACCGTTTGGGGGCCCTAGGGACCACATTTTTCAAGTTAGAGATTTGAAACCTCATCTATTTGATTCCTTGGTACTTTTTACATAGGTGTGTAAATTTTCATGTCCATCCGACCACGTCTACTACCATTTAACGGTGCACATCTGAATTTCAACCACCACCCATTTCACAAATATATATTAGATATATATATAGTGTGAAAAATTGAAGAATAACATGGTCAGCTGTACAAAAAGGGTTTTATTTACAGTATTAACAATTGTTTCATTGATTAGGTATGTCTAAAGGCCGCTAATCACTCGAAGTTGTGTTGCTCGACCTTAAATACAGTGTTTTCCTGATCAAATCATCGGAATACTAAATAATTTGTACGCAGTGTTTGAATTTATAGATACAACAGAGAATCCAAACAACACCATCAATAATAAAAAAAAGAAAAAGAAAATAATAATAATAATAAAGAAGTTAGAATGAAGATGATAAAATAGTGAAATAGGGGGTGAAATAGCTTTAGGGAGAGAGAGTGAGAGAAAGGTTAGGAGATTTATGATGTTGATTTAGTGATTAGTTGGTCAGTTGACAGCTAATAATCGTGGGGTGGTATGCAGTTATTATAATAGACTCTGGGTGGTTCAGCTTGAATTAGGGGATTGCTGGATCGAATCATGTTGGTTTGAAATTTGCGAATTTAGTAGCTGCTTTGTGCCTACAGAAAACTGATTGTTCTATCTCGCTGTTACAGAGGGAGAGAAAGAGAGAGAGAGAGAGAGAGAGAGAGAGAGAGTGAATGAGATTTGAAAGAAAGCACTTAATGGGATGATATTGGAGAAATTCTGTATAGAACCAAAGTAGAATATGCTGATCTTACAAGTAAAAAAAAAGTATATGCATAATAAATATGTTTATATATAGATACATGTGTGTGTATATCTTTTAACCATTCTCATCAAATGGGGAATGAAGATGTTAACTCTTTAGCATTTAAACCAGCCGTATCCGGCCAGAATTCACTCACCTCTTTCTATTCAAACCGGCTGTAACTGGCCGCTTAGACTTAATGTTAAGGTATTGTCCTTAAAATAAATAATATCAATATCTCATAGATCCAATATTATGGGAAATAAAGTGTTTACCATGAAAATATAATAGTAAATATAATGTAATGTAAATGCTAAAGGGTTAATCTTGTATATATTCAAGCAGTGAGCTAATGATATTAAACACCGGTAAACAAAATAAAAGCATTTGTATTGGAACAGATTTTCCAAATGTATTCATGCCTATATTTTCTCTTGTTTGCTCTCTGAAAATGAAGAAATTGAAGGGAATTCCTTATTATTCTGAACTGTATAATTAAACTTGATAGTTTTGATATTAATATATGGGGGAGAGTAATACAGTGAAATTCTGTTATATCGAAATTCATGGGGTATAAAAAAAATTCGTTGTAACGGAAAATTCTTTATAATGAGATTGACCAAAACAAATTGTGCATTTGTTTGTTATTACTTTGGGGATTGAAAAATATTTTGTTATACTGAAAAATTCTTTATAATGTTGTTCGTTATAATGGAATTTTACCTGTATTAATATATATAGAGAGTAATATCAATATATATATAGGGGAAAGTAATATTAATATATAGGGGGGAGGTTAAATGATGTTGTGATATTTATGCATCTCCAAATGAATTAGAAATTAGATCACAGAACTGGTTTATTTGAAAGTTAACTCCAACTGAATTTGATTATTTGCATCATATATTTTCTTCTTCTTCTTCTGCTTCTTCTTCTTCTTCTTCTTCTTCTTCTTCTTCTTCTTCTTCTTCTTCTTCTTCTTCTTCTTCTTCTTCTTCTTCTTCACCATATATTACTTTCCTATCCATGTAAAAAACAAAGTACAAAACCTATTTTTGTGAAGATCATTAGCAGCCTTAATGAAGTGGAATAACTAGTAATAATATAATAAACCCGCAGGCTACATATTAAGTATGCATATTAGAAGCATATCTTATAGTAATCCTGTCATTATCATTATCTCTCTAAATTCAAATACCAGCAAAGTCAATTTTGCTTTCATCCTTCCAAGCTCGATAAAGTACCAGTCAGGTACTGGGGTTGATTTAATTGACTTTCCCTTCTCTCCAAATTGCTGGCCTTGTGCTTAAATAAAACAACTACTGTCACTATCACCCCTGTTGACATTGTCAGCATATTTAACATTATCAGTATTTTTCTGTGTTGCCATTGGCTGATTATTTCTGTCTCTAGAACAAGTTTTCCATATATCTACAGATATAAATACTTGGACATATCATCAATGTAGCATCTTGCAGTTACTGGGTGTTTTATGAGAGGTTTTACAACATACACCCGTATCCAGCTGATCCAACTACAGTATACATCATCCATGTTATATCCTCACCATGCTAGATTTAACCCTTTAGCATTTACATTACTCAATCTATTAATTATAATATTTTCACAGTAAACACTTTATCTTACATAATTATCTCACATAAAATTAAATCTACAAGATTTTGATATTATTTATTTTGAGAACAATACCTTAACATTGGTATGAGCAGCTGATTATGGCTGGTTTGAACAGAAAGTGGTGAGAGAATTCTGGCCGGATACTGTCGGTTTAAATGCTAAAGGGTTAATAGTATGATTGGAACTGGTTGCACTCATCATCATTGTTTAACGTACGCTTTCTATACTAGCTAGGGTTGGATAGGTCTACATATATCAAGTCAGTACTGAAGTGGTGCTACACACCTCCCAGACAGCCTGGTGAGGTGGGGGGGGGGATCTGTGTCTCACGTACAGTTATTGACTTTGCCTTTCATCCTTACGGGGTCGATAAAATAAAGTACCAGTAATGCACTGGGTAATTGCTGGCCTTGTGCCTAAAGTAGAAACAATTATTTCTATTGAGTGCACAAAAGAGGTTGTCATGTCTTTTGACACAAAACTGAATGGTTCTCTCAACTCTTTATTTGACAAGCTTTCTTTGGTTGGCTGCCCTTCCTATAACCAGGGCTTTCTTATAGATTGGACCTTGCTATCACTATGCATGGAAATTCCTATAAACCAAAGGGAATGGTCATGGCAAGAATGCTTTTGGTATTTTGTATGCTCAATTGTGGCTGACGTTAAGTTATATAACAACATAAATAAGAGTGATTAGTACCAATAGTTGGCCATTTGAGATAGGCAATGATGATGATAGTGGTGTTGGTTTTGGTGGTGATGGGAGTGGGGAGGGTGATGTTGTTTTGGTTTCGATGATGATGATGATTTTAGTCATTTTGATGGTGATGGAGAATGATTAATAGAAGCAGGAGGCATAATGACGATGATGATGTAATATTGGTTGTTTTGACTCTGATTGGAATGATGATGATGGAGATGGTGATTAAAATAAGCAGAATGATGATCACATTTTTTCAGTTGATATGACAAACACACGCATACACACATACATGTATACACATACATCCACGTACAGACATATACACACATGTAAACACATTCATACACACATCTATACACACTCACATGTACACATGCATGTATAATGGAATATACATACACAAGTACACATACGTAAACACATACACACATAAATATATACACACACATATAAAAACACATACACATATACACACACACATATAAATACATGCATACACACATGTGCACAGATACATACATACACAGATATTTCTTTCTATAATGAACATTTATGCAAATTAGACCCAATTATGTCCAACCAACTCTATAATCAATTATCTGGTGTTTTGGATATGTTTACATTCTTGTCTGAATCCATAAATCTCCTCACACCCCCACAGAAAACCCCACTCCCACACCACAACACAGCACATGTAACCCCCACCACACCAGACCATCATTTAACATCTGAGTTTTCCATGCTAGCATAGGTTGAACTGAACGTATATATATATATATATATATATATATATATATAATATATATATATATAATACACACACACACACACTCACACATATATATATATACATACATATACATATATATATATATCCATATATATATATACATATATATATAATAAATATATATATAATATATATATATATAGACACACGCATATATATATACATATACATATATATATATATATATATATATATATATATATATATATGTCCAGACCCATGCTAGCGTGGAAAATGGACGTTAAACGATGATGATGATGATGATATATATATATATATATATGTATGTATATACATGTATATGTATATATATATATTATCATCATCATCATCATCATCATTTTACGTTCGCTTTTCCCTGCTTGCATATATATATATATATATGTATGTATGTATATACATGTACATATATTTATATACATGTATATACATTTATATATATATATATATATGTATATACATGTATATATATATATATATATAATATATATACATATACATCTATATACATACAAACATACATACATACATACATACATACATATATATATATATATATATATATATATATATATATATATATATATATATATATTTATATATATTTATATACATATATATATATATAGTTTATTGTTTGTGTGACGTCAAGTTACTATTGATTCACCAGTTTGATCACTTGATGCTTAAGTGGATCCAGTTTCTGGTGAAGTATCGTACTTTTGGTATTACACCATGGTCGGTATCATTAAGAAGTAGAGTGTTATTAATAACAATAATAAGTAGTAGGAACGAGGTAACAGTATAGCATCATTATGTTTAATCATGTGTGACAGACGTTTCGTAATCAATCAGTAATCGACAAGTCTGATGAGCATTTGATTCGAGAGTTTGGTGTGATGAAATCAATCATCCCTTGAGCTGATCAATTGTGCAACGTGCATCACATATGAGTCAACATAATTGTTTCTACTGTAGGCACAAGGCCAGCAATTACCCAGTGCATTACTGGTACTTTATTTTATCGACCCCATAAGGATGAAAGGCAAAGTCAGCCTCGGCGGGATTTGAACTCAGATCGTAAAGGGATGAGTCAACATAATGATGCTATATTGGTACCTTATTCCTACTTTTTATTACTATTTTGGCAGTATTGGTAGAATATCAGACAACATACTTTACAGCACACAGTTATGGCCCTTTATGCTGATTTCAAATCCTTCCAAGGTTAGCTATGCCTTTCATCTTTATGGGACTGATAAAATAAAGCACCACTTACACACTGGGGTCGATTTAATAGACTTTCCTCTCTCTGTCAAATTGCTGGCCTTCTGTCTAAAGTAGAAACAATTATTATTATTATTGGCAGTAATCGCTAGAGTGTTGGAAGCCATGCTTTACGCATAGAGTTACGACCCTTTACGGTCTGAGTTCAGATCCCGCCAAAGTTAACTTTGCCTTTCATCCTTATCGGGTCGATAAAATAAAGTACCAGTCACGCATTGGGGTCAATTTAATATCGACTTTCCCCTCCCCCCAAAATTGCTGGCCTTGTGCCTATATAAGAAACCATTATTATTATTATTATTATTGGCAGTATCGGTAGAGGTTCGGATGCCATGCTTTGCAGCATAGAGTTACTGTCCTTTATGATCTGAGTTCAAATCCCGCCGAGGTTAACTTTGCCTTTCAGCCTTACAGGGTCGATAAAATAAAGTACCAGTATATGCACTGGGTAATTACTGGCCTTGTTCCAAAAGTAGAAATAATAATAATTATTATTATATGCTGGCCTTGGGCCTAAATTAGAAATCATTATTAATTATTATTATTTTGCCTTTGATCCTTACGGGGTCGATAAAATAAAGTACCAGTAATGTACTGGATAATTGCTGGCCTTGTGCCTAAAGTAGAAACAATTATTAATTATTATATATATATAAATATATAACTATATTGTTATACTTTGGGAGGGTCATGTTGCCAATAAGAAACACATGCACCAGTTGCTTTCACTTCAATTTATTATAATAAATTTATAAATTTAGGAATTTATAAATTTCCAGTTGGTTGGTTGGTTCCACAACCAGATGGTTGTTTATATATTGTCAAAGTTCTTGTGTCACACATTGTGTGACCTCTTCAGTGACTGGGGATTCTTTTCTTTGTTTTTTGTGCCTCTCCTTTGTTCTGTCCTACGCCATCTTGTTTCTGTGTGTCAGTGTATATATATATACACATATATATATACATATATAAATACATTCATATATATATATATACATATATACACATATATATATGGTGGCTGCCAACTCGTTTTCGAGTACGGCCACTACTTTATATCCATGTAGGAGAACCTCTACCGATGCGCTGAACGAGTGTGACTTTTTAGTCCAGCCAGCAACTTGAAAACTCTGGTACAAACACTACACCTGTGACAATTATTGACACATAATGCTGGGCCCATGGTACCATGTGATGACAAGTGCAGAGAGATCTCCAGATACGAAGCAATGCCTGTGCCGTGAAGCTTTTATAGTGAGCAAAGCACTGCACAAAGCCAGTCCCACTCTCTTAACCAAGATGATATTTACCAAAAAGAAGAACAAGTCAACATCATTGGATACCATCAGGGTTGCAGGTGTTATATCAGAGTTTTCCTTCTCCTAGAATTCTGCCTTGACAAAGGCTAAGGGGTCATCTCTCCCGGTGATTTTGGATGGCCATTGACTCTTAACAGCTCCTTTGCCCTTTGACAGGTTTTGTTTTTAGTCCTGCAGGATGTCCACATTCACCCTCCTCACCAAGAAACCTTGGTGGGGTTGCCAGTTTAGTCGCCAACGACCCGACCATGGGACAGGTTGTACTGGGATGCATGTTACCAGTAGCACCAACTGGTGACCTGACATATACATACATATATATATATATACATACATATATATATATACATACATATATATATATATATACATATATATACATATATATATATATATATATATATATACATATATATATATATACATATATATATATATATATATATATATATATATATATATATATATATATATATATATATATATATATATACATATATATATATATACATATACATATATATATACATATATATATATACATATATATATACATATATATATACATATATATATACATATATATATACATATATATATATACATATATATATACATATATATTTATAATATATACAAAAACAAGATGGCGTAGGACAGAACAAAGGAGAGGCACAAAAAACAAAGAAAAGAATCCCAGTCACTGAAGAGGTCACAGAATGTGTGACGAAAGAACTTTGACAATATATAAACAACCATCTGGTTGTGGAACCAACCAACCAACCGGAAATTTATAAGTTCCTAAATTTATAAATTTATTATAATAAATTGAAGTGAAAGCAACTGGTGCATGTGTTTCTTATTGGCAACATGACCCTCCCAAAGTATAACAATATCGGTTTCAACACACGTTTTCAGATAAAGAATCTTGCTAAACAAATTCAGAAACGAAATATATAAATATATATATATATTAAATTCAAAGGGGTTTATATATAGTTAGACATAGTCACAGATACATTTTTTCTTCAAACTTCTATTTTGTACCTAACACTGTGTAGTTAACTATTTGTCTGGTCAATTTCTACAGGCTAAAAGAAATAATTAGATAAATGTCATATGGCTGTACATTGCGGAAGATAACCTGTATCATTTGTCTATTATTTCTTCATAATTACATTTTAAACTTATAGCCTCGTTTAAATGATTTAATATGTGATTGATTTATACTGATTAGGAGAGGAAATACTGTATATATTTTATCTAATAGTTCTTCAGACTTGCAATTTTATATATATATATATATATATATATATATATATATATATATATATATATATATATATATATATATGTAAGTATGTGTGTATACGTACATACATATATGTATACAGACGTACAGTAGCATGCACACATATATATATATATATATATATACATATATACATACAGGTACACATACATATATGCACGTATCAGTTTAGCGGACGCTTATTATAACGCCGCTTTGTTCGTTTGTAAACAAACTGAACAGCCTGAATTTTTTATGCCGTACGGTGTTAAGGCAACCACGTCACCTTTTTGTTCAACACCGACACAGGAACGGTGTACTAGTTTCAAGCTTATTAGCTATCATCAGCACCGTATACCCATCTGCCAGATAGTTGAACGTTCGAAAGTATATACTTTCCTTATGAAAATTAACGGCTGAGCAGCCTAATTTGCATATCGAGTGAGCTAAGTCGGTCAGGCATACCGAAAACGATAAGTTGAAATAAAATGAAAACGAAATTTCATTTTTCACTCTTACTTACTTAAATGTAAGTATGTGTGTATACGTACATACATATATGTATACAGACGTACAGCAGCATGCACATATATATATATATATATATATATACATATATACATACAGGTACACATATATATATGCACGTATCAGTTTAGCGGACGCTTATTATAACGCCGCTTTGTTCGTTTGTAAACAAACTGAACAACCTGAATTTTTATGCCGTACGGTGTTAAGGCAACCACGTCACCTTTTTGTTCAACACCGACACAGGAACGATGTACTAGTTTCAAGCTTGTTAGCTATCATCAGCACCGTATACCCATCTGCCAGATAGTTGAACGTTTGAAAGTATATACTTTCCTTATGAAAATTAACGGCTGAGCAGCCTAATTTGCATATCGAGTGAGCTAAGTCGGTCAGGCATACCGAAAAGTGCCGTACTAAGAGTGAGAAATGAAATTTCGTTTTCATTTTATTTCAACTTATATATATATATATATATATATATATATATATATATATATATATAGAGAGAGAGAGAGAGAGAGAGAGAGAGGGGGGGGGGAGACAGAGAGTGAGAGATATTGCACCACCTCTGGAGTCATTTAGGTACAATTGCTTGTTTGGTTGTCTATTTCAATCTTTCCCTGAGCACCCCCCCCCCCCCCTCCCCCTACCTTTCCTCAGCCTATATTTTGTATGGTTCTACTCTTTTCCTTCAAGTAAGAAAGAGTTCCAAAAGTGAAAAAGAAAGGTTAAGAAATATATAAGGAAGTGTATTTTAGATACAGACAATTTTGAAAGGAAAGTTAGGGAACTAATTTAGTAGTTGTTAAACGAGATAAATAAATATAGTCTTGGGAAGATAAAAGGGTTTAATTGTTTGGGGGGGGGGGGGGGGGGGGCTCATATAAGGAAAGAGAAGAAAATATAAAAGATTGGGGTTGATGAGGTAGTAATTAGGAAATGCTATTACATTGAATTCTTGGCATTTAGAGTTTTTTTAGTCCAGTGTGTGTGGGTTTTTTCAGTTCTTTAGAATAAATTTGTGGATATGTGGGCACTCACATCTTTCTATCTCTGTTTATAATTCTGAATAACTCCCCACATTCATTACTCTCACACTCACTAATACACACTCCTCATACACACACATTCACATACTAACATATATTCACATACACACTAACAGGAACTCCACACACATGCACAAACACACATACATACACCCTCACTAAGGCATACTCCATACACAAACAGATATTTCTGTGACCCTTTCGTTTTATTCTGACTTTCACTGTTCTTCCTAAATACGATGGATAAAGAACATATTGGTCACTATGATAAGGCACTAGAGTGTGTTTGAAGGCCAGGGTTTCACTTTTAAAGAGCATTAAAATGCTTACAATCTGCCTGACTCGTGCGATATGAAGGATGTCAGGCATTATCTCTGTCATTGCTCATTCTACTTCTACTTGAAGTGCTGCCACCAACCGTCTGATCTTTGTTGAGACTCGTCTGTATGTAAGAGTCTTTTTGGCAGTTGCTGTCAACATCTTGGGAGCAGCAGCTACATCAGCCCATGGTTTTTCTAATTTAATAACTATAAGTGGTTCTAGTTTCTTGGAACAGATAGAGATTAGACCTCAACATGATTGTATAGCTAGGACTTTGCACTGTGATATCTTGCAACAACAACAGTTTGAAGTGAGGGACAAATGGTATTAACACCAAGCAGAGAGCATTGCTGAAAACAACAGACTCAAGGTACTTTTGGATTTTGCAATCCAGACAGAACATAAAATAACAGCTAGAAGTTATTAAAGACGAAACGTCAATGGAATGTATAATTGCTGACATAACCATTTCTGCTGGCATGAATGTTACCAACAAGGAACAGGAAAAGATTGAAAAGTACCAGGATCTTACTAGGGAGATAAGATAACTGTGGAATGTCTGTGTAAATGTAATCCCCATTATTATTGGTGTATTATAGACTGTTGCAAAGAGAATTGAAAAATTCCTGAAAGACATAGAATCAACACCAAAAGTAACATTGATCCAAAAGTCTGCTTTATTGAGTACAGCAAAAATAATCATAAAGGAACTCTAAGGAAATTAGCTGTGACGCAATCTGAAGAACAAAAATCCCAATTTATTTGTGCAAAACCTTCATCATCATCATCATCAACGTTTAACGTCCGTGTTCCACGCTTGCATGGGTTTGGACGGGGGTAGTCCCACTTGAGGCAAGAGTGATTGTCTTGCTCGCATAGGACTGTCTGGCAGGTTTTCTACAGTTGGATGCCCTTCCTAACACCAACCACATTTACAGTGTGGGTCTGGGAGGTTTTTACCGTGTTGCCTACACGGCCACATTACAGCGTGGACTGTGTGTTTTTTTGTCGTGACACCTACACGATCTCGTTTGTTTCGGCCTGGATGGCGCGGCACCAACATAACTTTACATGGAACGGGGTGGTGTGGATGGGGTGGGGGTGGTTGCGGGACGGGGTGTAGTTTGTTAGAGATGCCTACTGGCAAGGCGGGTCTTCTCTGTTACTGAGTACCGCCAAAGGTCACGGTCCAGTGACATTGTCTTGGAGAGGTGTAAGTGTGTGAGGTCGGAGTTTATCAGCTCATCCCATGTTTTTCTAGGTCTGCCTAAAACCTTAATAATAATAATAATAATAATAATAGTAATAATAATAATAATATTTTTTTCTACTTTAGGCACAAGGCCAGCAATTACCCAGTGCATTACTGGTACTTTATTTTATCGACCCCGTAAGGATGAAAGGCAAAATCAACCTCAGCGGGATTTGAACTCAGATCGTAAAGGGACGTAACTATGCTGGAAAGCATGGCGTCCGACCCTCTACCGATACTGCCAATCCACAACAATCAGGTGCTATGGGATTTTAGGATACAGGCGAACAAGAAATTATAACACAATAGGCCTGACCTGGTGGTTTTGGATTGTGTCTGATTGTATATGTAGCCTGCCCATTTGACACGAGAGTGTAAGAAAAGGAGAGGGAGAAAATTAACCGATACCACATTTAAAGTGGGAGTTAAAAAGGATTTGGAACTGCCATGAAATCAAGGTCATCCCGATTGTCATAGGCGCACTAGGTACTATCTCAAAAAGTTTCCAAGGATGGTTAAAGAAAATTAGTCCAGCCTCGCTTTTTGGAGCACTTCAAAAGCATGCTTGCTGGGAACAGCAAGAACCCTCCGATACGTCCTAAATATCTGAGGTTGCAGGTAACGGCTTGATATTCATTTCAACAAACTTTCCAGTTAAATAACATCAAAGACTGAGACTCAAAGAACAATATTAATAATAACAATCAAATTAATTATGATAAATAGTTAAATAATAATAATAATAATTGCAACAACAAGGAAATAATCAATATAAACATAAACAATGATTTAATAAAAATATGATGGCCCAACCCATGTAAATTTGGAAAAATATAAACAGATGATGATGATGATGATAATAATAGACATAATTTGTTAAAAATATTTTATCAAAAAATGTCTAAATCAAGTAACTGAAATGTTGTGAAATCATAGTAAAACTGGATGTAATTGAATTTCTTATAAACATAAAGTAGCCCAAAACTAAATCAATTTAAGGTATGTAGAATATATGTCGATGGAAGAATCAATAAATTCAACAACCTCCTTCACTCATTGCTTTCTATTCTCCTTAATTATGGTTCTTCTGCTTCTTTCTTTACTAGAAGATATACCTCTATATTGTACAACACATATATGTACATCACTTAAATTTATATATATATATATATATATATATATATATAGGAATATATATAGGAATGAGTAGGACCCCGACGGCTGAGCTCAAGCCGTTTCGACGGCTAATTCTGAGTCCGTCGAAACGGCTTGAGCTCAGCCGTCGGGGTCCTACTCATTCCTATTACTCACTCTACTACCCTAAGTATTGAGTAATTTGGTGCGTTATGGTCCACCTGGTTCCTTACCACATTTCCCCCGTTATATATATATATATATATATCATCATCATCATCATCATCAACGTTTAACGTCCGTGTTCCACGCTTGCATGGGTTTGGACGGGGGTATTCCCACTTGAGGCAAGAGTGATTGTCTTGCTCGCATAGGACTGTCTGGCAGGTTTTCTACAGTTGGATGCCCTTCCTAACACCAACCACATTTACAGTGTGGGTCTGGGAGGTTTTTACCGTGTTGCCTACACGGCCACATTACAGCGTGGACTGTGTGTTTTTTTGTCGTGACACCTACACGATCTCATTTGTTTCGGCCTCGATGGCGCGGCACCAACATAACTTTACATAGAACGGGGTGGTGTGGATGGGGTGGGGTGGTGGTGGTGGGACGGGGTGTATTTTGTTAGAGATGCCTACTGGCTGGAGTAGGTTTTACTATATATTTAGGTAAGGCGGGTCTTCTCTGTTACTGAGTACCGCCAAAGGTCTCGGTCCAGTGACATTGTCTTGGAGAGGTGTAAGTGTGTGATGTCGGAGTTTATCAGCTCGTCCCAGGTTTTTCTAGGTCTGCCTATTCAGTGACTACCGTCTATCTTTATTGCCCTGCACTTTGTTATACAGCTATCGACTTTCATGCGCATCACGTGTCCATACCAACGTAGCCTTCTCTCGAGTAAACAACATCTGATCCCTCTTATCTCTAATTTTTTCCTTAGTTCGTTTATGCTTTGCCTTTCACGTATATTACTGTTACACATCCAGCGGAGCATGCAAGCTTCGTTCCTCTCTAGTCTGCGTATATCCTCTGCACACAATGCCCAGGTCTCACTGCCATGCAGCATTGCTGTTCGTATGCAGGCATCGTACAACCTGCCTTTCATTTTTTGGGAGAACCCTTTAGCAGCTAATAGTGGTATAAGCTCTCTGAACTTTTTCCAACCAGTTCTGACTCTAGCTACAGTACTTTCAGAGCACCCTCCCCCACTGCTGATTTTATCGCCCAGGTAACAGAAGCTGTCCACTATTTCTATAGAACCCTCTGCGCAATTGAAAGAGCTAGTATTTTGTGGGCACTAGCTGCTACTTATTGCACCAGAGCACCGGCCACATGTAAAATCTATGTTCTTAGTTAGCTTACCTGTGATCCCACTACATCTTTTATGCACCCATACTTTGCATTTAGGACATAAAATGGAGTTTCTACCTACGCCTTTCCTACACACCGAGCACGACCATTTCCCAGAAGGGACCGCCGCCTTGTTTTCTTTCCTACAAACTAGTACTTTGGTCTTAGCCAGGTTAATTTTAAATCCTTTTGATTCTAGGCCGTGCTTCCATGTTTGGAATTTCTTCTCTAGCTCGGCCATTGATTCCGCTATGAGTGTCAGGTCGTCTGCGTATAGGAGTTCCCATGGGCAGCCTGTCTTGAACTCCTCTGTTATAGCCTGAAGGGCAATAATAAATAGTAGTTGGCTGAGAACAGAGCCCTGATGGACGCCAACTTTTACGCTAAACTCTTCACTATATTCGTTGTTAATTCTAACCTTGCTGACTGTTTCTTTATACATGGCTTGTATAGCCCTCACAAGCCATTCGTCAACGCCTAGTTTTCTAAGAGCCCACCAGATAATGGAGCGGGGGACTCTGTCGAAGGCTTTCTCCAAGTCGACAAAAGCTAAGTAGAGGGGTTTACCTTTAGCTAGGTACTTCTCCTGTAGTTGTCGTACTATGAAAAGAGCGTCTGTGGTACTTTTGCCTGACACAAACCCGAACTGCATTTCATCTAGGTCAATTCTCTCTCTGATTAGTTGCGCTATTACTTTTTCCGTGAACTTCATGACCTGGTCGATTAATTTAATGCCTCTATAGTTACTCCTATCTAGGGCGTCTCCTTTACCCTTATAACAGTTAACGATGATGCTGCTATGCCAGTCCTTCGGAACAACCCCATTCTGTACGACTTGGTTAACTATGCGGGTGACCATGGTGTGTCCCACCGTGCCAGATGCCTTCAGCATCTCAGCAACTATTTCCGAAGGCCCAGCCGCCTTACCCGTCTTCATATCCTTGATTGCCTTACTTATTATACTCCCCTCGACTAACACTGCTGGTCCCTCTATTGGGTCGATATGGGGGAGACTGTCTTTCTCCCATTTATTCTCCTCATTTAGTAGCCTTTCATAGTGACACTTCCAAGCTACCTTCTTATCAGCGTCGGTGATGGCAAGTGTGCCATCGTCATTTAGTACACACTTCTCCCCGACAATATCACGGTTTTCCTTGACGCATTGCCTAGCAATCCTGAACACCTCACGTTTTTGGTCATCGCCTTGTAGAACATGCTTGAACTTTCTTTCCTCAGCTTCCCTTCTTGCTAAGTACACTTGTCTCCTAGCTTCCCTCCTGGCCACTTGATAGTCTTCTCTACTTCCCCCATCCCGCCATACTTTCCAAGCCTGCTTTTTGGCCTTAATTGACCCCTCCACCTTACTGTTCCACCACCATGTTACTCTCCTCCTGCCTACAGGCCTGCTCCAGCCACAGACTTCGTCTGTCGCCAACAGCAGGTTTGCTTTCAGAAATTCCCACTCTCCCTCTATATTGTCCGACTCTAAATGTTCTTCCTTACTGTCGAAAGCATCAAGTAATATGCTTTGAAATTTATTCCTGGCTGTGGGGTCCTTTAGCTTCCATATTTTTCTCCTGAGGATAGTCCTCTTCTGCTGTCGAGTACGTCTCGTCCTGACTATGAGGTCGCTAATTATCAGTCTATGTTGGGAGGTGCATTCTTCATGGGGGAGGGATTTAGTGTTTACAACAGACACTCTGTCACGTCTTCTGGTAAGGATATAATCTACCTGGCTTGTGTGTTCCCCGGATCTATAGGTGATCAGGTGATTGTCACGTTTTTTGAAGTTAGTGTTACAGATAGTTAGGTTATTTGCATCACAGAATTCCAGGATTCTGGAGCCTTCCTCATTTCTAGTACCAAACCCATAGCCTCCATGGATTTCGTCGTAGCCGTCATAATGTTGTCCAATGTGACCATTTAGGTCGCCTGCAATAATTATATAGTCACTGTCGGATATTTGGGAGGTAGATAGCATCAGTGTCTCATAGAATCTGTCTTTTATAGTGCCGGGCAGTCCGGATTGGGGTGCGTACGCAGATATTACTGTCACCGTAGTTCTATATATATATATTAGAAAGTGAGGTTTTTTTTTACAAAATGAAAAATAACCAGCTGTCAGGGTTCTGGCCATATTCACTGAACCAGAACATTTCTCCCAATCCCTTTTCCCTTGACCACTATCTCTCCATTGTCATAACATTCACTATAAAGACTACAGAATAGTTTTCCAAATAAGGGCGCAAAAATGTAATGAAAACTTGTTCACGTGACAGCCAAATTTCATTTACAACCAACCAAAAAAAAGCCTTCGTGAGCCTCATTTTTTCAAGTAAAAAGAAATTCAAACACTCATATATGAAAAAAAACAACCTGTGACAACCCCCCCCCCCCCCCCTCTCTTATTTGAAGAACTATTGTAACGCGAACTGGCGCGAAATTTATTATAATTATTGACAAACCAATCAAATTACTTCTCGAAAAACCTGGCTTTCGAGCCACTTTTTCCATATAAAACAAGTAACATTTAGAGACCAACCAGATGTGAGAAAAACCACAGTTCCTCCATCTCAACTCACCTTTTGAAAAGCAGAAGAACTGCGAAACCGGTAAAGGAACCAAATAAATATATATATTTAAAAAAAAAAATAAGACTTCAGTTGCATTTTCGATTTCATCCCTTTTTCTTTATACTTCCACTAGTGTAGGACACCTCGGTTATTTTTCATTTTGTAAAAAAAAAACCTCACTTTCTAATATAGAACTACGGTGACAGTAATATCTGCGTACGCACCCCAATCCGGACTGCCCGGCACTATAAAAGACAGATTCTATGAGACACTGATGCTAACTACCTCCCAAATATCCGACAGTGACTATATAATTATTGCAGGCGACCTAAATGGTCACGTTGGACAACATTGTGACGGCTACGACGAAATCCATGGAGGCTATGGGTTTGGTACTAGAAATGAGGAAGGCTCCAGAATCATGGAATTCTGTGATGCAAATAACCTAACTATCTGTAACACTAACTTCAAAAAACGTGACAATCACCTGATCACCTATAGATCCGGGGAACACACAAGCCAGGTAGATTATATCCTTACCAGAAGACGTGACAGAGTGTCTGTTGTAAACACTAAATCCCTCCCCCATGAAGAATGCACCTCCCAACATAGACTGATAATTAGCGACCTCATAGTCAGGACGAGACGTACTCGACAGCAGAAGAGGACTATCCTCAGGAGAAAAATATGGAAGCTAAAGGACCCCACAGCCAGGAATAAATTTCAAAGCATATTACTTGATGCTTTCGACAGTAAGGAAGAACATTTAGAGTCGGACAATATAGAGGGAGAGTGGGAATTTCTGAAAGCAAACCTGCTGTTGGCGACAGACGAAGTCTGTGGCTGGAGCAGGCCTGTAGGCAGGAGGAGAGTAACATGGTGGTGGAACAGTAAGGTGGAGGGGTCAATTAAGGCCAAAAAGCAGGCTTGGAAAGTATGGCGGGATGGGGGAAGTAGAAAAGACTATCAAGTGGCCAGGAGGGAAGCTAGGAGACAAGTGTACTTAGCAAGAAGGGAAGCTGAGGAAAGAAAGTTCAAGCATGTTCTACAAGGCGATGACCAAAAACGTGAGGTGTTCAGGATTGCTAGGCAATGCGTCAAGGAAAACCGTGATATTGTCGGGGAGAAGTGTGTACTAAACGACGATGGCACACTTGCCATCACCGACGCTGATAAGAAGGTAGCTTGGAAGTGTCACTATGAAAGGCTACTAAATGAGGAGAATAAATGGGAGAAAGACAGTCTCCCCCATATCGACCCAATAGAGGGACCAGCAAGTGTTAGTCGAGGGGAGTATAATAAGTAAGGCAATCAGGGATATGAAGACGGGTAAGGCGGCTGGGCCTTCGGAAATAGTTGCTGAGATGCTGAAGGCAGCTGGCACGGTGGGACACACCATGGTCACCCGCATAGTTAACCAAGTCGTACAGAATGGGGTTGTTCCGAAGGACTGGCATAGCAGCATCATCGTTAACTGTTATAAGGGTAAAGGAGACGCCCTAGATAGGAGTAACTATAGAGGCATTAAATTAATCGACCAGGTCATGAAGGTCACGGAAAAAGTAATAGCGCAACTAATCAGAGAGAGAATTGACCTAGATGAAATGCAGTTCGGGTTTGTGTCAGGCAAAAGTACCACAGACGCTCTTTTCATAGTACGACAACTACAGGAGAAGTACCTAGCTAAAGGTAAACCCCTCTACTTAGCTTTTGTCGACTTGGAGAAAGCCTTCGACAGAGTCCCCCACTCCATTATCTGGTGGGCTCTTAGAAAACTAGGCGTTGATGAATGGCTTGTGAGGGCTATACAAGCCATGTATAAAGAAACAGTCAGCAAGGTTAGAATTAACAACGAATATAGTGAAGAGTTTAGCGTAAAAGTTGGCGTCCATCAGGGCTCTGCTCTCAGCCCCCTACTATTTATTATTGCCCTTCAGGCTATAACAGAGGAGTTCAAGACCGGCTGCCCATGGGAACTCCTATACGCAGACGACCTGGCACTCATAGCGGAATCAATGGCCGAGCTAGAGAAGAAATTCCAAACATGGAAGCACGGCCTAGAGTCTAAAGGACTTAAAATTAACCTGGCTAAGACCAAAGTTCTAGTTTATAGGAAAGAAAACAAGGCGGCGGTCCCTTCTGGGAAATGGTCGTGCTCGGTGTGTAGGAAAGGCATAGGTAGAAACTCCATTTTATGTCCTAAATGCAAAGTATGGGTGCATAAAAGATGTAGTGGGATCACAGGTAAGCTAACTAAGAACATAGATTTTACATGTGGCCGGTGTTCTGGTGCAATAAGTAGCAGCAAGTGCCCACAAAATACTAGCTCTTTCAATTGCGCAGAGGGTTCTATAGAAATAGTGGACAGCTTCCGTTACCTGGGCGATAAAATCAGCAGTGGGGGAGGGTGCTCTGAAAGTACAGTAGCTAGAGTCAGAACTGTTTGGAAAAAGTTCAGAGAGCTTATACCACTATTAGCTGCTAAAGGGTTCTCCCTAAAAATGAAAGGCAGGTTGTACGATGCCTGCATACGAACAGCAATGTTGCATGGCAGCGAGACCTGGGCATTGTGTGCAGAGGATATACGCAGACTAGAGAGGAACGAAGCTTGCATGCTCCGCTGGATGTGTAACAGTAATATACGTGAACGGCAAAGCATAAACAAACTAAGAAAAAAATTAGAGATAAGAGGGATCAGATGTTGTTTACTCGAGAGAAGGCTACGTTGGTATGGACACGTGATGCGCATGAAAGTCGATAGCTGTATGACAAAGTGCAGGGCAATAAAGATAGACGGTAGCCACGGAATAGGCAGACCTAGAAAAACCTGGGACGAGCTGATAAACTCCGACCTCACACACTTACACCTCTCCAAGACAATGTCACTGGACCGAGACCTTTGGCGGTACTCAGTAACAGAGAAGACCCGCCTTACCTAAATATATAGTAAAACCTACTCTAGCCAGTAGGCATCTCTAACAAAATACACCCCGTCCCACCACCACCACCCCCACCCCATCCACACCACCCCGTTCTATGTAAAGTTATGTTGGTGCCGCGCCATCCAGGCCGAAAAAACAAATGAGATCGTGTAGGTGTCACGACAAAAAAACACACAGTCCACGCTGTAATGTGGCCGTGTAGGCAACACGGTAAAAACCTCCCAGACCCACACTGTAAATGTGGTTGGTGTTAGGAAGGGCATCCAACTGTAGAAAACCTGCCAGACAGTCCTATGCGAGCAAGACAATCACTCTTGCCTCAAGTGGGACTACCCCCATCCAAACCCATGCAAGCGTGGAACACGGACGTTAAACGTTGATAATGATGATGATGATGATATATATATATATATATATATATATATATATACACACACATATATATATATATATATATATATATATAAGTATTAATAAAATAGATGTTCTTTTGATCAATTGCATTTTATTATACATATTTCGGATGTACAACTGTACGTCCTCATCAGACAAAATATAATGATACATGACATACCCTGAGATGTTAAATGGTTAAGATTTAATCAAGGTAGTGATTAAATCTTAACCATTTAACATCTCAGGGTATGTCATGTATCATTATATTTTGTCTGATGAGGACGTACTGTTGTACATCCGAAATACGTATAATAAAATGTAATTGATCAAAAGAACATCTATTTTATTAATACTTATATTTTAATATTAATAACTCCTGAAAATTATTTTTACGTTGAGTGCTTCCAATCTACTGTAAAAATCATTCTTTGACATAATCATCGAATATTGTTTAACATTTAATACTTATATATATATATATATGTATGTATGTATACACACACACATATATATATATATATATATATTTATACACACCTGGAAAATAAAAATGTATACTCCTTTTGTGATGTGAGGAGCAAAGGTGTGAGGATTGCAAGGCAGTGTGTCAGGGAAAATCATAATGTTGATAGAAGGAAATGTGTCTGAGATAATAATGGTGCACTTATCCTTACTGATGCTGAAAAAAAGGAGCATTGAAGTAACAATATGAGAGACTGTTGAATGAGGAGTACACACAGGAGAAAGATAGTCAGTCCCAAGTCAACCCAACAGATAGACAAGTCACACAAGTCAACAAACAGTTAAGAAATTAAAGATATGAAGACAAGCATTAGGACCACCAGAGATAGTTGCTGAGATACCGAAAGCATCTTGGATGGTAGGTTACAACCTAACCACTTGTTTCATAAACCAAGTAATGCAAAAGGGTGTCATACCCAGTGACTGGTATAGCAACATTATCGTCAACTGCTACAAGGGCAAAGAAGATGCACAAGACTATAATAACATCAAATTGATGTGCCAAATCATGAAAGTTACAGAAAGAGTTATTGCACATCTGATTAGAGTCTGAATTAACCTTGATGAGAGGCAGTACAGATCTGTGCTGGGTAAAAGTATCATTGATGCCTTCTTTCTTGTGAGGCAACTGCAAAAGTATCTAGCTAAATGTAAGCCCCTCTACTTGGCATTTGTTGACCAGGAGAAAGCATTTTTACAGAAACATCCACTCTATAATCTGGTGGGGTCTTAGAAAACTAGCACTAGTTGAGTGGCTTATGAGGGTGGTACATGCCATGTACAGAGGAGCAATCACCGAAGTTAGAATTAACAATGAGTATAGTGAGGAATTTAGCATGCATGTAGGGGACCATCAGAGCTCTGTTCTTAGCCCTCTTATGTTTATATTGTCCTGCAGGCTGTAATTGAAGTGTTTAAGACTGGCTGTCCATGGAAATTCTGATATCTCATATAACAGATTCTATGGTGGAATTAGAGAAGAGATTTCAGGCCTTGGAAGCAAAATGTCTTCATGTCAATTAGCAAAAACTAAACTCCTAGTAAGTAGAAAAAAAACCCGGACCTAATCTCTTCAGGGAAATGGCCTTGCTCGGTGTACAGGAAAGGAGTGGGTAAGGTAAAAATTCCATCCTATGTCTCAAATGTAAATTATGGGTACACAAGGGATGTAGCGGGATCTCAGTCAGGTTAGCAAAGATTGTAAGAATTATATGTGGTCGATGCACAGGAGTAGTAAGCAGCAAGAGCTCACAGAAAACAAGCGCTATTAAATGCTCAGAGGACTCTGTGAAAATGGGACAAAGCAAGTTCAGAGAGATACTACTATTGCTAGCTTCAAAATGCTTTTTCCTCAGAATGAAAAACAGATGTGTATGAACAGTAATACAACATGGAGGAGGACCTTTGAGGATTGCAAAGAAATGAAGCTTGCATATTTCAATGGATGTGTAATAGTAGTGAGCATGAACTCGAAGTGTCAATGAATTGAGAAAGAAAGTGGGCATAAGAGGCATCAGATGCAGTGTGCAGGAAAGGAGATTATGATGGTTTGGATATATGATGCTTGGAGATTATGATGGTTTGGATATATGATGGTTTGGATATATGATGGTTTGGATATATGATGCTTGGAGATTACAATGGTTTGGATTATGATATTTTGGATATATGGATGATAAGTGCTATATAAAAAGGTGCAGCCACTCATAGTTGATGGAAATCATGGAAGAGGAAGACCTAGGAATGCTTGATACGAAGTGATAAAAGCTGACCTTGTACAATTAAACCTCTCAAAGAAGATGCCACAGGATTGAAAACTCTGGTGTTATGCCATACTGCAGAACACCTGTCTACCTATATGCACAAGATAAAACAAACATTTAGAGGGGACTAGTCCACATCAATCATCTCACAACATAGCCTCCCATTCACCTTCCCCAGCTAAATATCCCACTCACCTTGCCCATGCCCAACTTGCATACTTATTCCGCTCCCAACCTTCTACATTCTTGATTCACATCCCCTGTCCTGTTGAAAACTGGACACACTTCACATCTGTTCTTGCACATTACTGCTGTTATGACAAAAAGTAATTAGTCCACCATGTATGGTGATCTAGTGCCACAATAACAAAATCACCCTGTCTACCATGTAAGGTGTTTGTGCTGCTAACATGACAAGCAGCTGCACCCAACACTCCCAGTAAGGTGGTCATGCTAGTAACACAAGAAAAAAAAAACAGTAGTCCACCCTCTGAGGCTGTTGTACTGGTGACATGAGAAAAAAGGACCCAGTCCACCCTGTTAGGTGGTTGGCGTTAGGAAGAGTATCCAGCTGTAAAAACCAAGCCTAACTATAAATCCATATGAGCAAGACATAGTCACCTTACCTGACTTGTCTCATAATATGACAACCCATACAACCCATGCAAGCATGGAAAATACGTTAAACAATGATGATAATGACTATGATGTATATCATCGTTACCATCATCATCACTGTTCTAAGTCTATTTTCCACATTTGCATAAAAGATATATTTAAAAATATTAAATTAAAAAGTACCAAAAGAAATAATTTTTAAATTTCATTAAAATTTCTTTGAAACAGATTGACACAATCATTTCATCATCATTCATTTCATTTTACGTCCGCTTTTCCCTGCTTGCAAGGGTGGGACGGGAACTGATTCTGGCTTGATTTCTATAGCTGGATGCCCTTCCTAACACCATCCTCATTTACAGTGAGTGCTGGGTGCTTTTTTTGCCGTGGCACCTGCACAACCACTTTGCAGTGGAATGATATGGACCCCAGTCCCTATCATCTCATTTCTACAGCTGAGTAAACTGGAGCAATGTGAAATAAAGTGTCTTGCTCAAGGAAACAACACATCACCCAGTCTGAGAATTGAACTCACAACCTTTCGATTGCAAGGCCAATGCTCTAACCACTAAGCCATGTGCCTCCATTACAATGCTGTTGAATAATATGATGTTTACTGTAAGTGGTTTCAGGTGTCACACCAACACTGTTAAAATTCAATGACACCAATTCTTAAAAGACTCTTAATATCCTCTGATGAAAAACAAAATTTGCTTTTGCTCTAATATAACAGATACGTAAATACATTCGTGAGTGAATAATAATTGTTTCTACTTTTGGCACAAGGCCAGCAATTAACCCAGTGCATTACTGGTACTTTATTTTACCGCCCCCGTAAGGATGAAAGGCAAAGTTAACCTCGGCGGGATTTGAACTCAGAATGAAAAGGGCCGTAACTCTATGCTGTGAATGAATAATAATATTATAATAGTATCATTAATATTTGATTTGAGGATGGTGGATTGGCAGTATCAGTAGAGTGTCAGACACCATGCTTTGCAGCATAGAGCCATGACCCTTTACGTTCTGAGTTCAAATCTTGTCGAGGTTAACTTTGCCTTTCATCCTTACAGGGTCAATAAAATAAAACACCAGTATTGCACTGGAGTAATTGCTGGCCTTATGCCAAAAATAGAAATAATTATTATTTGATTTGTTTGCAAGCAAACAGCCTCATAACACCATGTGTTCTAGATAACTAACTTTGCCCTCCTCAATATGTAGAAATGTAGTAGGCATAAACTCCATGCAATGTACATAATGTAAATCTCGGGTACACAACAGATGTAGTGGGATAATGGGTAGACTATGTAGAAGATGCACAAGGTTAATAGAGGAGAAAAGCATCAGTGATATAAAGCTTTTCAAGTCATGGGAAGGGCCCATAGAAGTGGTTGATAGCTTCTGCTATCTCGGTGACTTAATTAGCAGCAGAGGAGGTTGCTCTGAGAGCATAATAACTAGAATAAGTATTGGATGGAAGAGTTTTAGGGAGCTACTCCCACTATTGACCATGAAAGGTTTCTCCTGTGTACAAAAGGATGACTGTGTGATGCCTGTGTGTGAATTGTGATGCTGCATGGTAGTGAAACATGGGCAGTGACTGCAGGAAACATGCATAGACTGGAGAGAAATAAAGCAGCCATGCTAAGGTTATATTTGGTAAAGGATGACAAATAAAACAAAACAAAATAATGTTTTTTATCCAATATATTTCATCATGATATTTCAAAGTAAATATCTTCTCTTCAAATAAAACCAAAACAAAAAAAAACATGATGCATCCTACTCTAACAGATAGATTTTTTCTATTGTGTGTGTGGATTGTGGATGCATAGAACAATCATAAACCCCATTCTGCTTTATGCAGCTCCATTCTGTTATTCATTAATGGTTTCAGGCATTAGCCAGGATCTATTTTGTAGCACTCACTGCCTTATAGCTATTTTAGTTGATTATATCAACCCCAGTACATTTTTATTTCAAGCTTTTTACTTATTATATCAATTGCCTTTATGGAAATCACTAATTATGGTACATCAAAACAGACACAAATGTTAACATAGACCAGGGGCTTCTAGCCTTTTGACCATCAGCCCCACTTCAACAGCTAAAAAATTGTTATGCCCCCTTTGATATGAATACAATGATGATCAACTGCAAAGTGTAAACATATTGGCATTTAGGTGGTCCAGATGCACCATAAAATGTGTTCCAAATATGCCTTAGTATAAAAGTAATAAGATAAAACCTGATGTTTGTTCTCATTAACACCATTTTCAAATTTCCCCACTGTAGAATGTGTGCCCCATGTTGGGAATTACTGACATAGACATAGACACATACACACACATACATATGATGGTCTTCTGTAGTTTCTATCTAACAAAGCTACTGCCAAATGGGACAGAACCAGGAAGAATGTAGTTATGAAGCAAATTCCTTAACTACACATCCATATATATATATATATATATATATGTGTGTGTGTGTATGTGTGTGTGTGTGTAATATATATATGCGTGTTCTACGGCATCCATATATATATATATATAGCTGACGTACCTAGCTTCGCTGGGATAAACAGATGATAAGCCGTCTGTGTAGTATAGTATTACTATTGAAAATATATAGTATAGTATAGTATGACTGTTGAAAACATATAGTATAGTGTAGTATTACTGTTGAAAATATATAGTATAGTATCACTGTCGAAAATATATAGTATAGTATTATTGTTGAACATATATAGTATAGTATAGTATTAATGTTGAAAATTTATAGTACAGTATTACTGTTGAAAATATATAGTGTAGTATTACTGTTGAAAATATATAGTATAGTATAGTATTACTGTTGAGAATATATAGTATAGTACAGTATTACTGTTGAAAATATATAGTGTAGTACAGTATTACTGTTGAAAATATATAGTATAGTATAGTATTACTGTTGAAAATATATAGTACAGTATTACTGTTGAAAATTTATAGTATAGTATTACTGTTGAAAATATATAGTATAGTATAGTATGGCTGTTGAATACATATAGTATAGTATTACTGTTGAAAATATATAGTTTAGTATAGTATGACTGTTGAATAAATACAGTATAGTATAGTATTACTGTTGAAAATATATAGTATAGTATAGTATTACTGTTAAAAATATGTACACGAATATATATTATATATATATAATTAATTAAAAGTTGGTTAGAAGTGAAGTCAATGCAGACAGGCAGACATACAGACAGATATTATAAGGGCATGAAGTTATAGCTATGTATCTATCTAAAAAGACAGAGTAAGAAAGAGAGAGGAATGTCGTATTATATATATTATCTATATATCTAACACAGAGAATTTTTGTCTGTCCCCCTAAAACTCGAGAACCACCCAACCGATTTTTTTCAAACTTTACACATGTAATACTCGTGTGAGTGTTTTGAGCAAAAATATTTCAAATTTTCAATGCCCTAGGGACCGCATTAGGCGCTGGTTAGCGATCTCTCTCTCTTTCTTAGTCTGTCTTTTTAGATAGATACATAGCTATAACATTGCGCCCTTATAATATATGTCTGTATGTCTGCATTACAACATTATGAAAACAATGACTTCGCTATCTGTGTGTGTGTGTATGTATGTGTATATATATAGTGTGTGTATATATATATATATATATATAGTGTAACGTTTTTCGAAATATTTGCTTCTACGTTCACAGATTGCTTTTAGTTTCAGAAGATCCCGTTAAGAGTGAAAGCAGCGATTCTTTGCTTAAACTTTAATATATATATATAATTATATATTCGTGTACAGATATTTTTACATACACAATAACAAAATAAAAGCACAAAATGTAGACACCATCCCGAGGCTGAGGTATTCCGTACTTCTCTGTACTGTTTCAGAAAGGCGGGATAAACATGCCAATGTATGTTTAGAATCCCAAGCAACGCCGGTCCATTCTGCTAGTATATAATAAAGTACCAGTAATGTAGCGGAATAATTGTTGGTCTTGTGCCCAAAGTAGAAACAATTATACTTCTTTTTTTATATAACTGTAAAAAATATGTTTATGTACGTATATATACGTATAAAGGAATGCTGTAATAAAATGTACAAATTAAACTGTCTCTTATTTATGACACTAACACTATATATATATATATATATATATATATATATATAGGAAAATGTTTAACCCTGACGGCAGAGCTCAAGCCGTTTCGACGGCTATTTCTGGACTCAGAAATAGCCGTCGAAACGGCTTGAGTTCTGCCGCCGGGGTTAAACATTTTCCTATTACCCACTCTACTACCCTAAGTATTAAGTACTCTGGTGCGTTATGGTCCATCTGGTTCCTTACCACACCTCCTTCATTATATATATATATACATATATATATACACACACAATATATATATATATACTCTATATATATACATATATACACACACGCACAGATAGCGAAGTCAAATTTTTTCATAATGCAGATAGCCAGACATACAGAGACATATTATAAGGGCGTAACGGTATAGTTAGGTATCTATCTAAAAAGACAGACTAAGAAAGAGAGAGGAATGTCGTATAACCGGAAGTGTTGACATTTGAAAATTTTAAAGAAGTGAATATTTAAATAATATCTTTAATCTTTTAACCAAAGTTAGTAGACAAAAATACCCTCACTTTCTTACTTGGAAAAAGTTACATCTATGGTGCAAATTTAGTGATGTTTGGTCCAGCCGTTTGGCGAAAGTTTGTTACATACATACGGCCGTCAGCTTTATTAGTATAGATGTATATATATATATCATCATCATTGTTTTACTTAAATTTATATATGTATGTATATATGTATATATATAATGTACAGATTTTCCTTCATTTCTCTGCCTCCACAAATCCTAATTCTAGCGTATTTTAATCCTAATTCTAGCGTATTTTCAAAACAATCCATATTTCGTATCAAGTCCAAATAGCCAATCTATCGCTAAAACAAACTACATTTTTTGTTTTTATTAATTGTTAAATACGAAAGTTTTTGGTCGTATTGAACAGAACAAATTTTGTATTTTTGTTAATCGCTTGTTAAATGCAAGGACCCCATTCAATCATTACCTTCTATCTAGCGTATTTTCAAACCTTAATTCCTAACGTATTTTCAAACCTCAATCCCTAATTCTAGCGTATCTTCAAAACAAAATCCTTTCCTTCTTCCTTCTTCGAAGGCATGGGGCGGTCAAACGCCTAACACACACAACCATCATGCGCCCCCCTCTCTCTCTCTCTCTATATATATGATAGGAATTCACTTCGCCAAATTTCATTGCTTGCTGTCTAGCCCCACGATATTCATGTAACGTAATGTACAGATTTTCCTTCATTTCTCTGCCTCCACAAATCCTAATTCTAGCGTATTTTAATCCTAATTCTAGCGTATTTTCAAAACAATCCATATTTCGTATCAAGTCCAAATAGCCAATCTATCGCTAAAACAAACTACATTTTTTGTTTTTATTAATTGTTAAATACGAAAGTTTTTGGTCGTATTGAACAGAACAAATTTTGTATTTTTGTTAATCGCTTGTTAAATGCAAGGACCCCATTCAATCATTACCTTCTATCTAGCTACCCAACACCCCCACGCACTACCATTGCTATTACGTGGACCAATCATAAAACAGAGCCCCCACGCATCACCAGTATTATTACGCGGACCAATCAGAAGCCAGAGGCCTATACTATCGCTTGCCTGGTTGCCTTTCGATATATGATGGATGGATGGACTGCGGAATCCTGGAGAGTGGAGGAGAGAGAGAGAAAAATCTGGACGCTCAAGCGACAATGCCAAAGATAAAGACAAATTCACCTCTTGGACGAGAATGCGAGCACTCCTCATTGTTTCGACCGCGGACGGCTAACATAACCCCATCGCCCCCGCCCCCACCGCCCCCAACCCCCAAACGCAATCCAAAACTTCAGAGTTGGTACCATAAATGTAGGCACCCTAAAGGGTCGCGCTAACGAGGTTGTAGAAATGCTTGAACGTAACGAGGTCGATGTTTGTTGTATTCAAGAGACCAGGTGGAGGGGTGGGTCTGCTAGGTTCATTGAGGGTAAAAAACGATGTTATAAGCTTTTCTGGGTGGGAAACGACGATGGGCTGGGTGGAGTAGGAATCATGGTAGCAGAAAAGTGGGCAGATAAGATAATAGACGTAAATAGAGTGAACGACAGAATAATTAAAATACGACTTGCCCTCAATAGAACTACGGTGACAGTAATATCTGCGTACGCACCCCAATCCGGACTGCCCGGCACTATAAAAGACAGATTCTATGAGACACTGATGCTAACTACCTCCCAAATATCCGACAGTGACTATATAATTATTGCAGGCGACCTAAATGGTCACGTTGGACAACATTGTGACGGCTACGACGAAATCCATGGAGGCTATGGGTTTGGTACTAGAAATGAGGAAGGCTCCAGAATCCTGGAATTCTGTGATGCAAATAACCTAACTATCTGTAACACTAACTTCAAAAAACGTGACAATCACCTGATCACCTATAGATCCGGGGAACACACAAGCTAGGTAGATTATATCCTTACCAGAAGACGTGACAGAGTGTCTGTTGTAAACACTAAATCCCTCCCCCATGAAGAATGCACCTCCCAACATAGACTGATAATTAGCGACCTCATAGTCAGGACGAGACGTACTCGACAGCAGAAGAGGACTATCCTCAGGAGAAAAATATGGAAGCTAAAGGACCCCACAGCCAGGAATAAATTTCAAAGCATATTACTTGATGCTTTCGACAGTAAGGAAGAACATTTAGAGTCGGACAATATAGAGGGAGAGTGGGAATTTCTGAAAGCAAACCTGCTGTTGGCGACAGACGAAGCCTGTGGCTGGAGCAGGCCTGTAGGCAGGAGGAGAGAAACATGGTGGTGGAACAGTAAGGTGGAGGGGTCAATTAAGGCCAAAAAGCAGGCTTGGAAAGTATGGCGGGATGGGGGAAGTAGAAAAGACTATCAAGTGGCCAGGAGGGAAGCTAGGAGACAAGTGTACTTAGCAAGAAGGGAAGCTGAGGAAAGAAAGTTCAAGCATGTTCTACAACGCGATGACCAAAAACGTGAGGTGTTCAGGATTGCTAGACAATGCGTCAAGGAAAACCGTGATATTGTCGGGGAGAAGTGTGTACTAAACGACGATGGCACACTTGCCATCACCGACGCTGATAAGAAGGTAGCTTGGAAGTGTCACTATGAAAGGCTACTAAATGAGGAGAATAAATGGGAGAAAGACAGTCTCCCCCATATCGACCCAATAGAGGGACCAGCAGTGTTAGTCGAGGGGAGTATAATAAGTAAGGCAATCAAGGATATGAAGACGGTTATGTTGGTGCCGCGCCATCCAGGCCGAAACAAATGAGATCGTGTAGGTGTCATGACAAAAAAACACACAGTCCACGCTGTAATGTGGCCGTGTAGGCAACACGGTAAAAACCTCCCAGACCCACACTGTAAATGTGGTTGGTGTTAGGAAGGGCATCCAACTGTAGAAAACCTGCCAGACAGTCCTATGCGAGCAAGACAATCACTCTTGCCTCAAGTGGGACTACCCCCGTCCAAACCCATGCAAGCGTGGAACACGGACGTTAAACGTTGATGATGATGATGATGATGATGATATATATATATGTTTTGCAAGGTTTTTGATATGAAATCACGTCTCGAAAAAAATATTGTTATACTTGGGGAGGGTCATATTGTTATAATATTGCTAGAAATAATAACAGAACACACTCACTGTTTGGTTTGAGTTGGAATAACAACAACAAGAACAAATGGAATAACAACAGCAACCATACCCAAACAAACAATACTGACTTAAGGGAAATATAAATAAATAAATAAATATATATATATATACACAAGTACAATAACAACAAACACATATAAACACACACTAGTGAACAAAGATAGAATACAAAAACACATACACTCAAAGGTGAACACACACACAAAACATTAAACACACACGCAAACGCATGCACAGAGACAGAGACAAGAATAAATAAATAAATAAATAAAATAAAAATGGCATAGATTTTACAATACAACAGGAGGAAACATAATAGTACCACTGATGATGTCACAGATGTGTGACGAAAGAACTTAGATAGACTATATATATTTATATCTGTATTTTTAACCATTGGTCAATCAATGATAAACATTGATTGCCAAATAAATTAACTATGGAGATATAAAAGATACAGAAGCGAAAACCAACTCAAACCAAACAGTGAGTATGTTCTGTTATTATTTCTGGCAATATTATAACAATATGACCCTCCCCAAGTATAATAATATATATATATATAAATGTATATGTGCGTGTCTGTGTTTGTGTGTATGTATGGGGGCATGGGAATACTCAGTTTGGTGGTTTGGTGTCTGAGTGCATAGTTATCCCACTGGGGGTGAAAGACCCCTACTTCTTGTTAGGACATCATTCTAGGAGAAGGAAAACTCTGATATAAAAGCTGTGACTCAATGGCAGCCAATTATGTTGACCTCTTTTTTCTTTTTGACTACCTGTCACTGTTGTTCAGAGAATGGGATTGGTCCAGTGCAAGACCTTTCTTCACTTAAAATAGCTTCAAGCACAAGCATTAGTCGAATTAAATGACTTTCACATATGTTGCAAGAGAAGAGCCTTTTCCACTACAGCATATGCATAAAGGACATCTAAGTCATTGGTAGGGATACAAAGACATGTCTATGCCACCATGTATGAGAAAAATATCAAGAGATGGCAATTCTCAAAACTGAGATGCAGCCATTATGTATGTATGTTGTGTCAGGTCACTCTCGAGTGCTACTGGTAACATGTAACCCAGTACCTGTCTCATGGTCGAGTTATTGGCATCTAAACCAGCAACCCCACCAAGCTAGCTTGGTGAAGAAGGTGATATTTGGACACCCTGCGGGATGAAATACAAGACCCAGCAAAGGGCAGAGGAACTCAGTCAACGGCCATCCAAATAGTACTTTTTTTTTTTTCACCTGGGAGTGAAAGGCCCCCAGTTGTTCTTACAACACCTTTCTAGGAGAGGGAAACTCTGAAAAAAAACCTGTGGCTTCGGAAGCATCCAATTATGTTGACCAGTTCTTCTTTTCAGGTAGTGTTTTCAATGCTCAGAAAGTGAGATTGATCGAGTGCAAGGCCTTTCCCCACTTAAAAAACCTTCAAAGCACAGGCATTGCTTGTTCAGGATATGTTACAGATTCGTGTGGTTGGCCGTAGCCTAAAAGTGCACCAAACTCTATAATCTGACAAACGATTGCAATACTCTTAGCAGAGTTTTCAGCCATTATGTATGTATTTATGTATGTATGTATATATGTAGTGTCGTGTTTGTACCAGAGTTTTCAAGTCGCTGGCTGGACTAAAAAGCCACACTCTTTCAGCGCATCGGTAGGGGTTCTCCTACATGGATATAAAGTAGTGGCCGTACTCGAAAACTAGTTGGCAACCACTGTGTATATATGTATGTATATATGTACATATGTATATACGTATATATGTATGTATGCATTTATGTATGTATGTATTTATGAATGTATCTATGTATGCATGAAAAATGTTTTGTTTTGTCAGAGCAAATGTTTAATGTTGAATCCAACATTCAGCAGGTTCTATTCATATGAAATAGTTGTAACTAAGGTGATTGAAAATCAACAATATTGATCCATTAAAGATGTAGCTTCACTACAAGAGACACAGACAAAGTGCTATAACAACCTCACTGTATGTGAGAAGGTGAAATAATATCAGCTATGTGTGATATCTGTTTTAATGTTTTAATGCCTGGGACTGACCAGATGCCAAATATTTAATCATATATAACAACAGTTTTCATCTTCTATATGTAGGGCATAAATATATATATATATATATATATATATATATATATATATATATATATATATATATATATATATATATATATATATATATATATATATATATATATATATATATATATATATATATATATATATATATATATATATATATATATATATATATTATCAGAACACACACACATATATATATATGTATATATTGTCATTATTATTAATATACGTCCCAAGGGCGGTGGATTGGCAGTATCGGCAGAGGGTCGGACGCCATGCTTTGACGCATAGAGTTACGGCCCTTGCCATTCTGAGTTCAAATCCCGCCGAGGTTAACTTTGCCTTTCATCCCTACGGGCTCGATAAAATAAAGTACCAGTAATGCACTGGGTAATTGCTGGTCTTGTGCCAAAAGTAGAAACAATTATTAATATACGTCCCTTTACGGTTTGAGTTCAAATCCCATCGAGGTTAACTTTGCCTTTCATCCTTACGGGGTTGATAAAATAAAGTACCAGTAATGTACTGGGTAATTGCTGGCCTTGTGCCTAAAGTAGAAACAATTATTATTAATATTAAGGCAAGGGCAGTATTGTAAGTGCAGCAGACAACCTGCTTGTGGCATATAGATATTTCCCTTTACATTCTACAGTGAAAGCACATGGCTTAGTGGTTAGAGCATTGGGCTTGCAATCGAAAGGTTGTGAGTTCAATACTCGGACCAGGTGATGTGTTTTTTCCTTGAGCAAGACACTTTATTTCACAATGCTCCAGTTTACTCAGCTGTAGAAATGAGCTGATATGACTAGGGCCCCTATCATCCTTCTGCAAAGTGGTCCTGGGCACCCAGCCCACACTGTAAAGTGGATGTGTAGGCGCCATAGAAAAAAAGCACCCAGCACTCACTGTAAATAAGGTTGGTGTTAGGAAGGGCATCCAGCTGTAGAAATCAAGCCAGAATCAGTTCCCGTATGAGCAAGACAAGGTCAGCTGACCGGACACTGCCCACAACAAGACAATCCATCTAACTCATGCTAGTGTGGAAGAACGGACGTAAAACGGTGATGATGATGATGATGATTCTAAGTTCAAATCTTACAGATATTAACTTTGCCTTTCATCCTCACAGGGATCGATAAAAATAGTACCAGTAATGTACTAGTGTGGATTTAATCGACTCTCCCTTCCCCTAAAAAATGGTTGACCCCATGCCTAAATCAGAAACCATTATTAGGACATATCGACCCCGTAAGGATGAAAGGCAAAGTTAACCTCAAATCCCGCCGAGGTTAACTTTGCCTTTCATCCTTACGGGGTCGAAAAATAAAGTAGCAGTAATACATTGGGATAATTGCTGGCCTTGTGCCAAAAGTAGAAATAATTATTAGGACATATTTGGTGGACTGGCACATTTGTTACAGCATCAGACAAATGCTGAACAATATTTGTTCTTACTCATTATCTTGTGAGTTCCAATCCTGCTTAGGTTATCTTTATCTTGTGAGTTCCAATCCTGCTTAGGTTATCTTTATCTTATGAGTTCTAATCCTGCTTATGTTATCTTTATCTTGTGAGTTCCAATCCTGCTTAGGTTATCTTTATCTTGTGAGTTCTAATCCTGCTTATGTTATCTTTATCTTGTGAGTTCCAATCCTGCTTAGGTTATCTTTATCTTGTGAGTTCCAATCCTGCTTAGGTTATCTTTATCTTATGAGTTCCAATCCTGCTTATGTTATCTTTATCTTGTGAGTTCCAATCCTGCTTAGGTTATCTTTATCTTGTGAGTTCCAATCCTGCTTATGTTATCTTTATCTTGTGAGTTCCAATCCTGCTTATATTATCTTTATCTTGTGAGTTCCAATCCTGCTTAGGTTATCTTTATCTTGTGAGTTCCAATCCTGCTTAGGTTATCTTTATCTTGTGAGTTCCAATCCTACTTAGGTTATCTTTATCTTGTGAGTTCCAATCCTGCTTATATTATCTTTATCTTGTGAGTTCCAATCCTGCTTAGGTTATCTTTATCTTATGAGTTCCAATCCTGCTTAGGTTATCTTTATCTTATGAGTTCCAATCCTGCTTAGGTTATCTTTATCTTATGAGTTCCAATCCTGCTTATGTTATCTTTATCTTATGAGTTCCAATCCTGCTTAGGTTATCTTTGCCTTTCATCTTTCTGAGGTCAATAAAATAAAGTACCATTCAAGTACTGGGGTTGATATAATTGACTTTCCCCTCCTGTACAAAATCTCTGGCTTTGAAACAAAATAAGAAACAATTATTATTGTTAGAACATGGTATTGGAGGCATTTCTGTTCTGATTCTTCGTGTTCTGAGTTGAAATATTTCCGTATTCAATTTCATATCTACCCTCCTGGACGTGGATTTAAATGACATCCTGTTACCTCTAAAATTGCTGACTTTGTTCTTAAATTAGAAACTGTTATTATTGGTTTTATTCTAATTTTTCCTGTTTGAGGAATCAACTACATCTCAGGGAGTTTGCATAGTAATAGGCTACAGGATCAACCTAAATAATTGTTTTTAATTTTGGCACAAGGCCAGCAATTACGCAGTGCATAATTGGTGCTTTATTTTAGTAATGCACTGGATAATTGCTGGCCTTGTACCAAAAGTAAAAAACAATTGTTTATGTTGATCCTGTAGTCTATTACTATGGAAACTCCCTGATATGTGGTTGATCAACCTAAATAATATAATGCTGTTGCTACTTTGAGGTTGAGGTTTTCCCTTTTGTACTCAGTGATGTGCAGATATCTGGTGATGCTCAGGGCAAATCTTGATTGTATGCCCCAAAGACTCAAATATAAGGTCTAATATACTGAGAAATATTATGAAAAGGGAAAACATTTTGAATTTATAAACACAGATGAAACATGAAATAAACGCTTTATTCGATTTTAATATAAATCAATCAAATTTATTAAGTTCTTCCCCCCAAATGATGCCCACCCGCCCGTCCAAAGGATGCCCGGGGCCAACGCACCATAGCACCCTTTCCTCTGCATGCTACTGTTTTTACTTTCATTGATTTGAGAGCAAGTGGACACAGGAATAGTGAATAACTCAGAGTTGCAACATACTGAATCAGGAGCTTCAAATAAATCAATCAATCAATAGTTCACACTACTTGCACAGATTCACATGACTCTCTGTCACCATCCTATAGTTCATCATATTCAGCAGGTTAGAGGGATTGCAGTTTATGTGGTCACAAATCTGTTTGATATTGGCCTTGGTTTGTTGTCCTCTGCCAGCCTTTCCTTGTATAGGCTCTGAGAATAGAACTTCACTAACACTTTCGTCTTCGTCTCTCCAGCAATGCCATGTGAATCTGACTGCACTTTTTGATGATGTCTGATACTAGACGAAAGTTCTCATACAATTGCTCAAACACATAGATATATTTTGATAGATGTATTGTGTACAAAGGGGAAGGTTTGGTAGAAGTGATACAGTGTTTGATAAAATGGTATTACAGTATTTGTTGTGGCTCTTTATATTGTGTGTTCAAATCCTGCTGAGGTCAACATTGCATTTCAAACTTCTTGATAAAATAAAGTACCAGTAAAGTACCACAAATTCCTATCATTTCACAGAAGTTAGAAATCAACATATGTATTTTGACTCTCCTCACAGTTCACTTAAATGTATATGTGTGCATGTATACACACATGGACATATATATGTATGTGTATATATATATATCATCATCGTCATTGTTTAACATCCATTTTCCATGCTAGCATGGGTAGGACAGGCTATCCCATTGTGAGAGATTCAGGCTGAAGGACCATGTTTTGTTCACACAGAACTAATTTTGGGTTGGTTTCTATGGCTGGATACCCTTCTTAAAGCTAACCACGTTTACAGTGTGGGCTGGATGCTTTAGTTGTGACACCTACATTTTATGTATATATATGTACACATACACACACACATACATAAATCATCATCATCATCATCACCGTTTTTATTTACGTCCATCCTTCCACGCTAGCATGGGTTAGACGGGCTGTTGTAGGCAGTGTCCAGTCGGCTGAACTTGTCTTGCTCATATGGGAACTGATTCTGGCTTGATTTCTACAGTTGGATGCCCTTCCTAACACCAACCTCATTTACAGTGAGTGCTTGGTGCTTTTTTTCCATGGCACCTACACGTCCACTTTACAGTGTGGGCTAGGTACTTTTTTGCCGCGGCACCTCCACGACCACTTTGCAGTGGAATGATAGGGACACCAGTCCCTATCATCTCATTTCTACAGCTGAGTAAACTGGAGCAATGTGAAAATAAAGTGTCTTGCTCAAGGAAACAATACATCACCCGGTCCGAGAATTGAACTCACACCCTTTCGATTGCAAGCCCAATGCTCTAGCCACTGAGCCCTGTGCATTCATATATATATATATACACACACACATATATATATATAAAAGAAGGAATAAACCTAGCCGAGAGGCCTGTCAGTTTCAGCTTATATATATATGAGATAAAATACAGGTATCTGCTTTTTGTAGGCAACTTCATGCTTTTCTAATGTAGGATAGATGTGTATATATACAAAGAGGAAAATGTGACTTACTGGTTCAGTTGTACTATACGTAGTCAATGGAACTGTTAGCATAACTACTTGGTTGATATGAATGGTGTTACCAAGTAAGATAAAAGAGTGAACTTACCAAGTAAGATAAAAGATATGAGTAATCCATAGAGTAATATGATATATATTGGTTATTAGAAAAACATTGAAGATCAACAAATGGGCTAATAACCAATATATATCATACCCACATATATATATATATGTATATATATCATATATATCATATATATATATGTCATGTCTATATATATATAATATATATATATCTTCTATCTATCTCTATATATATAACTGTTGTTGTCTGTGTGTGTGTGTCCTCATTTTTGCAAAGTCTATACAAATCCACATTTCTACTCCGATTGACTTCAAACTTGCATTTATATATTCCTTGCTGTCTAAAGATATTAACTGCAGCTTTTATTTTTCAATTTTCTGTTGTTAAAGGGGTGTTAGGCGCCGGTTATCCATCTCTGTCGCGCTCTTATAATATCTGTCTGTATGCCTAGCTGTCTGCATTACGACATTCTGACTAACATTGATGACGTATTATGTTCGCTATTTTCCGTTCATTGTCAAAGAACGTCTTCACGAACCAAAGTATCGTCTTCCTGTTTTCCTTCGGTTGCAACATTTTTCGAAATATTTACTTCTGCGTTTACAGATTGATATTTTTAGTTTCAGAAGATCCAGTTAAGGGTGAAAGTAATGATTCTTTGCTTAAACTTTAATCTGTTATTTTAATATATAATATAAGTGAGGCAAGCCAGCCCAGTTGCACTGCTTGCCAATAAACATTAACCCTTTGTGCGCCATTCATCTAACTGTAGACCAACAAATACCAACTAAACGGAGCATTGACAAGAACGATGGCGAATGAATCTTCGTGGTAAGCAGTTTCCTCCTGAGCTGTTAGTTCACGCGGGATTCTCTGCTACACCTTTTCGTAATAATACCAAACAACGTACTGCTGGTCACTCCTTCCTCCAAAAGCTGTACAAAGTGGACATGTGCAGATGAATCGGGTGCAAATCTACACCAGGCCTACGCGAGAATTTGCAAGGGACTGCACCGACAGGGATAGAGAGAAAGAGTAACTTAGTGGAAAGAGTGCTAATGAACTTTTGAGGTAAGTAGCCTATGCCTTACTGCTATGACACTGGACCTTCTGCCAACTTAACCTGTGACTTTCTCTTTCACATTTACTCCAAAAGGCCAAAACAGAGGAGTATGGAAAGAAGGGGCTCAACAATATTTCTATGAACAATGCACGTAGACAGTTAAACTGTACTTTCAACTTCTTAATTTTCTCCAAATAAAACAAGTTTCCCACGCCCTTATAATATCTGTCTGTATGTCTGGCTGTCTGCATAACGACATTATGACCAACACGTCATTGCTGACGTATTATCTTTGCCACATTCACACACACACACATATACATATATATACATATACCTCTTCATTGTCTGTGCTACTGTATGTGTCTGAGACTTGGACACTGACCAAGAAACTCATTCAGATGGTGGATGGGTGCTACACGAGAATACTGAGGATGACTCTGAACATTAATCAGTATACACTGAGGATGAAAAACTCAGAGCTGCATGGGAGCCTCCCAAAAGTTAACTCAAAAGTGACACAGAGGAGATTGAGGTTAGCTGGACATCCAGAGTTGACACTGCACTCAGTGCTCCTGTGGGAGTCCCTGCATGGAGACACTGGAAGAGGAAGACTGAGGTTATATTAACATATGCTGATGCCCTAAGGACAGACACTGGTCTGTTGGAGATGCAGGACATGGCAGCGATAATGAGGGACAGAGACCGCTGGAGAGAACTTGTCCATGGATCTCGGGAATTTTACCTGCCCTAGATAGATAGATACATATACACACACAGACACACACATATATATATATATATATATATATATATATATGTGTAAGTGGTTGAAGACTGCACAAACACATACAGCTATAACATAGTTCCTTGGGATATTCAGTGTGACACAATGAGTGAGAAAGTTGGTCCTTTGAATCACAAGTACAACTCATTTTTTTCCAGCTGTGTGGGCTGGAGCAATGTGAAATAGGGTGTGTTAATTAAGGACACAACACACATCTTCAGGGAATTGAACTGACAAACTTACAAAGGCAAGCTAAACATCCTAACACATCAGCCACATGCCTCAACATATACATACATACATAGCTACATGCATGCATACATATATACATCATACATATGTATATATATATATATCATGTACACATCATCATCATCATCATCATCACCGTTTTACGTCCGTTCTTCCACGCTAGCATGGGTTAGACGGGTTGTCCTGTTGTGGGCAGTGTCTGGTCGGCTGACCATGCCTTGCTCATACAGGAACTGATCTGGCTTGATTTCTACAGCTGGATGCCCTTCCTAACACCAACCTCATTTACAGTGAGTGCTGGGTGCTTTTTCGTGGCGCCTACACGTCCACTTTACAGTGTGGGCTGGGTGCTTTTTTGCCGTGGCACCTCCACGACCACCTTGCGGTGGGGGGGGGGGGGCATATTGTTTACATGCTTCAGCATGTACCCATGGGAGGTCGGGTACCCTGTATTACTGCGTGACGCCAGAAGTCACGGTCGTGTGTCATTGACTTTGAGAGGTGTAGTTGGGTAAGGTCGGCTTTTATCACCTCATCCCAAGTCATCTTGGGTCTCCCCACTCCGCGGTTTCCATCAACTTCTAGTGCTCTGCACCTTTTTATGCAGCTGTCATCCTTCATACGCATCACATGTCCATACCAGCGTAACCGCCTCTCCTGCACGCAGCATTTGATTCCTCTTATGCTCAGTCTCTCTCTCAATTCCTTTATGCTTTGTCGTTCACGTATATTACTGTTACACATCCATCGGAGCATGCAGGCTTCGTTTCTCTCTAATCTACGTAAGTCTTCCACCTTCAGCGCCCAGGTCTCACCACCATGCAACATCGCTGTTCGGATACACGCATCATACAGTCTGCCTTTCATTCTGAGGGAGAAGCCTTTTGCAGCTAGCAGTGGTAGTAGTTCCCTAAACTTCTTCCATCCCGTTCTTACCCTAGTTATTGTACTTTCTGAGCACCCACCTCCGTTGCTAATTCGGTCACCTAGGTAGCAGAAGCTGTCTACTGTTTCTACAGGGCCCTCCCAGAGATTGGTGGTACTTGTTTCCTGTGGCTGTTTGCTTGCTGTTTCAGCACAGCTGCTGCATGTGAATCCTACATTCTTAATTAAGCTTCCTGAGATCCCGCTACATCTCTTGTGTACCCATTGTTTGCATTTGGGGCAGAGAATGGAGTTCCTACCTACACCTTTCCTACATACTGAGCAAGGCCATTTCCCTGAGGGGATCTGGGTTCTGTTTTCTCGTCTACTTATAAGGACCTTAGTCTTTGTCATGTTGACTTTGAGGCCCTTTCTCTCTAGTCCCTGCTTCCAGGTTTGGAATTTATTCTCTAGTTCTACCATAGATTCAGCTATGAGTGCGAGGTCATCAGCATACAGGAGTTCCCATGGGCATCCGGTCTTAAACTCCTCCGTTATTGCCTGCAGGACTATGATGAACAGGAGAGGGCTAAGAACAGAGCCCTGGTGGACCCCAACCTGTACGCTAAATTCCTCGTTATACTCATTGCCAATCCTAACTTTGCTGACTGCTCCCCTATACATGGCTTGTACCGCTTTCACAAGCCATTCATCTACTCCTAGTTTTCTAAGAGCCCACCAGATTACTGCACGTGGAACTCTGTCAAAGGCTTTCTCAAGGTTGACAAATGCCAAGTAGAGTGGCTTACTTTTAGCTAGGTACTTTTCCTGTAATTGCCTCACAAGGAAGAGGGCATCAGTGGTGCCTTTCCCTGGTACAAACCCAAATTGCATCTCGTCTATATTCACCCGGTCCCTAATCAGCTGTGCTATAACTCTTTCTGTTACTTTCATGACCTGGTCCATCAACTTTATACCTCTATAGTTTCCTCAGATATATTTTTATGTGTATATTTATATATAAGTATATGCGCATATATATATATGTCTATATGTATATGTATATATATGTGTGTGTATATGTATATCTGTATATATATATATGTGTACATGATATATATATATATACATATGTATGATGTATATATGTATGCATGCATGTAGCTATGTATGTATGTATATGTTGAGGCATGTGGCTGATGTGTTAGGATGTTTAACTTGCCTTTGTAAGTTTGTCAGTTCAATTCCCCGAAGATGTGTGTTGTGTCCTTAATTAACACACCCTATTTCACATTGCTCCAGCCCACGCAGCTGGAAAAAAATGAGTTGTACTTGTGATTCAAAGGACCAACTTTCTCACTCATTGTGTCACACTGAATATCCCAAGGAACTATGTTATAGCTGTATGTGTTTGTGCAGTCTTCAGCCACTTGTACATTAATTTCATACGTAGGCCGTTGTTCAAACAATTGTAACACATTACTGGAATTGATGGAAATTTCCATACATCAACAACATCATCATCATTACCATCTGCTTTTCCATACTTACATGTATATATATATATATATATATATATATATATATATATATATATGAAGTGCACTAGCAGTCAAAGTGTATGATAAAGTTACACATAATATTTATGCATATATAACGTTATCATATATACATCCTCGTCATCATCATCATCATCATCATCATTTAACACGCTATCTTCCACGCTAGCATGGGTTACACGGGAATTGTCCCATTTGAGGTAAGATTGGTTGAGTGACCGTGTCTCACTCGTATAGGACTATCTGGCAGGTTTTCTACGGTTGGATGCCCTTCCTAACACCAACCACATTTATAGTGTGGACTGGGAACTTTTTACTGTGTTACCTACCTGACCACATTACAGCATGGATTGTTTTTCTTTTCTTTTTTCCCTTCTCTCTTTCCTTCTTTTTTTTTATATATATAAAATTATTCTGAGTAATTAGTGTTGGTTGATCAAGCAATCAACTGACTGGTTTAATCAGATGTAATTATTTGTAGCTGGACAGTAAACATAAAGTTCCATACTATGGCGAGCATATGAACAACAAAATAACATTATATTTAAATACCTGTTTCATGACAATACTTCAAATAAGTGTTACACAAAAATTTTGATGTCTTCAAAATGTGCATAACAGGATGTTGTATTAAACTGAAGATGTATATGTGATATCATCTTTCTTCCTTTTATTTATATATATATATATATATATATATATATATATATATATATATATATAAATTCTGGCTATGGAAACAGCAGTTGGAATCAAGAGGGCTGAGAGTGAACCTAGCTAAGACAAAAGTGTTGATGAGTAGAAAAGAGGACAAAACTCTGATTCCGTCAGGGAAATGGCCATGTTTGATATGCAGAAAAGGAACTGGCTATAAAATCTACACAATGCAGATCTTGGGTACACAAGGAATGTAGTGGGATAGCAGGCAAACTAACAGGTAGGGAGAAATACGTATGCAGTAGATGTACAGGGAAATTTGACAGTAGAAGTCGCATTGATAGACAGATTTTTCAAATGCAGGTGGGTGCTATAGAAGTGGTTGATAGCTTCCGCTACCTAGGTGATTGATCAAATTAGCATGGGGGGGGGGGTGTTCCGAGGCCATAGTATCTAGAATAAGGACAGGTTGGAAGAAGTTTAGGGAGCTGCTTCTTCTGCTGACGAAGAAGGGTTTCTCCCTGCGTACGAAAGGTCGATTATATGATGCCTGTGTGAGGAGCGCAATGCTGCATGGTTGTGAGACATGGGCAGCAACTGCAGAGGATATGTGACGGCTGGAGAGAAATGAGGCAAGCATGCTCTGTTGGATGTGCAATGTCAATGTGCGTGAACGACCGAGCATGGATATGTTGAGAGAGAAAATGTGTCTGAGAGGGATAAATTGTAGTGTGCGGGAGAAGAAACTGCGATGGACATGTGATGCGCATGGAGGATGACCGATAGAGTGAAGAAGTGCCAAGAAATGCCAGTTGAAGGAAGACGTCGTAGAAGAAGACGACGAAAAAGATGGGCGGAGGTGGTGAGAGCAGACCTCATATCGTTGAAGCTCACGGTGGAGATGACGAAGGACTGTGACAAGTGGAGAGATGTTGTGCTGAATAGAACCCGTCCCACCCTTGCAAGCAGGGAAAAGTGGACGTAAAATGATGATGATGATGATGATATATATATATATCATCATCATCGTTTAAACGTCTATCTTTCCCGCTAGCATGGGTTAGACGGGAATTGTCCCACTTGAGACAAGACTGATTGGGTGACCATGTCTCACTCATATAGGACTATCTGGCAGGCTTTCTATGGCTAGATGCCCTTCCTAACACCAACCACATTTACAGTGTGAATTGGGAACTTTTTACCGTGTTACCTACATATATATTATATATAATCAGGTCATTAGCATTGACATGTCCAGTTTCTAAACTGAACTTTCTATTTAAAATCAAACATTTCATACTTAATGACCTGATTATATATATATATATATATATATGTATATATATATATATATATATATAAACATATATATATGCATATATGAATATATAGTGCTTATATCTTCATTTACTAATTCATGCACAACTTTTATAGAAATGTTTCTTTTTATATAATCTTGCCTTGTTTTTAAAAGTATATTTTGTTGTGGTTGTTGCTGTTGTTTTTATTGTTGTTGTTGCTCTGTGGTGTTATTGTTGTTGTAGTACTCTGTTCTCAATGTTTTCATCCCTCCCATCTACGTTCTTGAAATAGTCTCATGGTTTATTGATTTCTATTGTCTAGACATAAGTCTACATTTGTTGCTTGATTAAATGAACAGCAGTACATTATTTTAATACTTATTTTTAGCATACATAATTGTACGGTTTACCTGATTGAGGTTTGAACTGGTTACAGTAAATTACCCATTTAGTTGTTCCTTGTTATTCACCATTTCCTTGATCATATTAACCCTTTCATTACCATATTTTTAATAAAAGACATTAACTGATTTTAGAAAACAATCCAGAATTTAAGCAGTATTACTAAATACTGCTTACATTTTTTATTATTGTCTAAAATCAGTTATTAAGCTGGTGTTGGAGCATATCTTAATAAAGGTTCTTACATAAAAGTATGATTGAACGTTTTTAGATAAATATAAAGACTTTTAAATAAACATGTTTGTATCATAGTGCCAAGAGCGATTTTAGGCATATTGATATGAAATGTGTTGGTGGTCTTCTAGAATTTTCTGTTTTTTTTTTCTTTTTATTTGTGACTTTAATTTAAGTAAGAATAGCAGTAGGCATGAATTTATTGCAGAGTCTCTGAGACTAGTTAAGGCATGCAACATAGCTGTTAGGGTGTAGTCTCATAATTATATGATCATGAATGAAACAGTGCATTGTGTTCTTGAGTAAAGCACTTCATTTCATGTTGCTTCAATTCACTCAATTGAAAATGAATACCATTAGTGTGGTTATCCTTGTCAGACTGACGTCCTGTCCAAGGGAAATTCATGTACTCTCAGTTACATAACACCACATGAAACCAGGATAAGCTCAGGTCTTTGTCTAGTCTGTACCAGCATGGAAAAATGAATGTAAAACCCATTAAATATATATAATTTCTGAGACTAATGCAGTATAAGGAAACGTGGTTGTTGTTAGGAAGGGCATCCAGCCGTAGAAAACACGCCAGACGTGTAGGGGTCACGACAAAAAAAACACACAGTCCACGCTGTAATGTGGCCGTGTAGGTAACACGGTAAAAACCTCCCAGTCCACACTGTAAACGTGGTTGGTGTTAGGAAGGGCATCCAGCCATAGAAAAGCCGCCAGACAGTCCTATATGAGCAGGACAAGCAATCTTGCCTCAAGTGGGAAAACTCCCATCCAAACCCATGCAAGCGTGGAAGATGGACGTTAAACGATGATGATGATGATGATGATGATGTGAATTCTGTTAATGGCATCCAAACTTAGGTAATGAATTATGTCTACCTTCCAATAATAAGTATAGTCTGTCATAAGGGCTTTCATACAATAATTGATGACTTTTCAATGACGTCTAAGAGATGACAACCACCCTATTACTGGTGATACAATAATATACATGCAGTGCAACCTATAAATTGGTTGGTGATAGGATGTGGGGCATCCAAATGTAGAAAACTTGTCAAACAAAGGGTCATCAGGACATCAGTTATGTCAATGACATGGGGCTGGTGTTACGATAAAATCTTTTGTTGCAGTCAAGTTTGCATTCCATAGACTTTGAGGTCGATAAAAATAGTACGAATCAAGTACTAGGGTCAATCTGTCTGCTGAGGTTGGTAAAAAAAAGTACCAGTCAGTAGCTCTGAATGAATACTAACGTCGTCTATGACGTTAGCAGAGAAAACGATGTTAAATGTTGATGAACTGCACATCAAGTCACTTGCCAAATATGAAATATATTAATATATTCTTTGAAAAAACGACAAAAAGCCACAATGAAACACATTTCATACCAAAGTTAATGTTCGATATAAATTATCACTAGAATCAGTTATAAATATCCATAAGATATTGACCAATTAACTGAGCTACATGAAAATGGAACACCTAAATCTATTATTGATTGTTAATAACTACTAGAGAAAAAAAATACCTAGATGATCTCAAGAAATTCAGAGTTAATTCCTTCTCCTTCTTCTGGATAACATCTTTGACTACTTGATTGAACCAAGAGGTCCTCCGGCCAACCAATGCCACATCTAGCCACATTCACCCACAGCATTTAACAGCTGAAACAAAAACTTCCAATTTAAGAAATCTCCATTTCATTTCAACATCCTCAGTTTGCTGAAGGAGTTCTCTGAATTTAGATGCATTAGTACCTGCATGCCTGGTCATGACATCCTTATCTCCCAAAGCTTCCCACTTTATCCTGTAGGTTGATCTTGACCTGTTAGTTTTGTAGGCTTCCTTAGCTTTAGGTAATCTCAAGATGCAGATAACTAAATGGTGATCAGTTGACAGCCCAGCCTCTCTTTTAACATGAACATTCAGCAGAGAATCAAAGAGATCAGACAACAGTTTTTACAGCATGAGATAGAGACTGCAATATATTTTTCAAACAAGCTCTTCTCCCTAAGGTCTGTAAACCTGTATGAAGACTGATATGGTAATTTTTATGTTTATTGCATCATACCCCAAATTTATTCAATCTGATACAATGTTTTTTCGTTTTTTTTTGTGACATTGAGATATCTATTTTCCCCTCTCAATTGCTAGCCTTGTGTAAAAATTAGAAACCGTTGTATATTGAGGTTAAAACATTAGTTTTGAAATATTTATTTATTTATCACTTGTTATCACGCTGTTCATTTCATGTTGTTATAATTCTAGTATCGTGATATTTTTACTGTTCCAATCAATCGATTCATATGTATTATTCTGTTTAATTTCTGAGCATGCCTGTAGCTTAGCAAAGGAAATATTTTTATTAATGTAATCACCATTAAGAAACACCTGTTCTTTTGGTTATTTGTTATATCACAGGTGAGAACATTTCTTTTATTCTACATTTGATACATATAATTAAAGTAATTAAAAGCAAATATTGTTTGAATTTTTTTTCAACTTAACTCAAAATACATCAAAACATTACCAATCTGAACTGCCTCTAAAATGTTAGCCAACCCTTGTCCTAGAAAGCATTGTTCTAGATTCACTACAGACCATTGGCTAAAACAAACCAAAAGGATATAACGATAAATGTGTAAACAAGGGAATTAACTAGCTAACAATGCAGGCTTTCACCATTGCTGTTTGTCGCATTCAAAATATCATGATAAACTATACAATATAACATGCCACATATCATCATCATTTTACGTCCGCTTTTCTCTGCTTGCTAGGGTGGGACGGGAACTGATTCTGGCTTGATTTCTACAGCTGGATGCCCTTCCTAACACCAACCTCATTTACAGTGAGTGGTGGGTGCTTTTTTGCCGTGGCACCTCCACAAGCACTTTGCAGTGGAATGATAGGGACCCCAGTCCCTATCATCTCATTTCTATAGCTGAGTAAACTGGAGCAATGTGAAATAAAGTGTCTTGCTCAAGGAAACAACACATCACCCGGTTTGAGAATTGAACTCACAACCTTTCGATTGCAAGGCCAATGCTCTAACCACTAAGCCATGTGCCTCCTTGTATTTGTATATATTTTTAATTTCTGTCTGTAAATCTGTGATATCACTGCATATCTAATTATCCATGAACTATTATCATCACACACACATATCACAAACACACACACATATATATGCATATATATACAGTCTTCTTTGTATGTATATGCATATACATACAAAGAAGACTGTATAATTTGATGAAATAAAATTGACCCTATATTTTTAAGACAGATTATATAAAGATAAAGCAAGAGAAAGAGTGAGGGGAGAAATAGGGGGATGAAATAACTAAAGACAATGACTTCACAAAATGGTTTTACTCATCATTTTGAATGGATGCATCATTGTAATTGATAAAATTGGTGCCATGTTTGACAACAGGGATTAATGATAATAAACAACAAACAAAGAATATAAATAATTAGTTATTATTGTTTATAATTGTCCTATTTTATATATTCTTTGTTGATCTATGTTAGTGGTGGTGGTGGTTGTCATCATCATCGTAGTAGTAGTAGTAGTAGTAGTAGTAGTAGTAGTAGTAGTAGTAGTAGTAGTAGTAGTAGTAGCAGTAGTAGTAGTAATTGTTTAATCTTTACTAAAAGTCTCCTAATGCCAGCCAATTTGTTTATTGTATGGTTTCTTTCAGACAATTAAGATTGATGTTTGAAATTTAACATTATATTATTTATTATCAAGATGATTGTCATCTACTTGAGAGCATTCCTTGGTAACTGATTTCAGCTGTGCTAAGAATCTTCTTGAAAAAGATTTGTCACTTAGTAAGAAGCTTGTTACATTACTTCTATAAATAAAGACGTTTTTGTAAATGGCTTATTGCTGTGATGATTGATAGAATAGGGTGGCTCTTGTTTTGTTTTGTTTTATATTACTTGCTGGAAAGTAAAGTTTTGCCTGTTAATAGTTTTATCAGAGATATATATGTGAAGCAACATGGTTTAGTTATTAGAGTGTTCGGCTCGCAATCTTAATAGTAAGAGTTTGATTCCAGGAGGTGTGTTGCATCAAGACACTTTATTTCATGTTTCTCCAGTTCACTCATCTAGAAAAAAATGGGTTGTACCTGTAATTTAAAGGGTTAATCTGGTCCCACACTGAATCCCGTTGAATCATCTTGAGAACTACATTAACAGTACACATATCTATAGAATACTCATAAAGTTGCACATAGTTTTCATGAGCATATTGCACCATTAATTAAACAACTCGAAGATTCACCATTGAAACTGACAGAATTCCAACAATAATCATATCTTTGTCCTCATCACGATTGTCAATATGATCTGCATAATAACTATAATAGTTTGTAATTGAAGCACAAGGCCAGCAATATTGATGTAGGGGAAAGTCGATTAAATCGACTCAATTGGTACTTTATTTTAGCAACTTCTGAAGGATGAAAAGCAAAGTTGACTTCAATGGGATTTCAAAGTAAAGAGCCAGAACAAATGTCATAAAGGATTTTGACCAATGATCTTCCTGACCCAACTGATAGATTAGATTGGTAGTCACCTGCTAATTGTAGGTAAAGAGATTGATATGCAGCAATTTTTATTTGCAAACACAAATAATCAACAACTTACACACATTTCTGTGTTATAGCTAATCAACAGATTTGACAAGACACATATACAAATCCATCTATTACACATTCTCCTCAGCTTATCAATTTCATAAGGCAGTTAAATGCTGATTTCACCTTCTCTTTCACTTTCCTTTTATATTCACTTAAAATACCTTTTTAAGAAAGCTTTCACAATAAATAGTAATTTTAGACAATATCATTTAACTTCTACTATTTTGAAATAACATTAACAAATATACATATCATCATCATCATCATCACCATTTTATGTCCGCTCTTCCATGCTAGCATGGGTTAGACGGGTTGTCCTGTTGCGGGCAGTGTCCGGTCGGCTGACCTTGTCTTGCTCATACGGGAACTGATTCTGGCTTGATTTCTACAGCTGGATGCACTTCCTAACACCAACCTCATTTACAGTGAGTGCTGAGTGCTTTTTTTCCATGGCGCCTACACGTTCACTTTACAGTGTGGGCTAGGTGCTTTTTTGCCGTGGCACCTCCACGACCACTTTGCAGTGGGAGGGGATGGGGGAATATTGTCTATATGCTTCAGCTTCAGCTTGTACCCGTGGGAAGTTGTGTCTTCTGTATTACTGCATGATACCAGAGATCATGGCCGTGTGTCATCGCCTTTGAGAGGTGCAGTTGGGTAAGGTCGGCTTTTATCACCTCATCCCAGGTCTTCTATGGGTCTCCCCACTCCGCGGCTTCCATCAACTTCTAGTGCTCTGCACCTTTTTATGCAGCTGTCATCCTTCATACGCATCACATTGCCATACTAGTGCAACCTCCTCTCCTGCACACAGCATTTGATTCCTCTTATGCTCAGTCTCTCTCAATTTGTTTATGCTTTGCTGTTCGCGTATAATACTGTTACACATCCATCGGAATACGCAAGCTTCGTTTCTGTCTAATCTATGCAAGTCTTCTACAGACAGTACCCAGGTCTCACTACCATGTAACATTGCTGCTCGTATACACACATCATACAGTCTGCCTTTCATTTTAAGGGAAAAGCCTTTTGCAGCTAGCTTAGTAGCTCCCTGAACTATATGAAAATGTATGAAAATAAATAAATATTGAAATAACCCTTAAACAATTATGAGATATAATGTTACAAAAACAGTGAAATATTTTTTATGAAACATTAATTCACAGAAGCAGATAAGGAATGATGACTCAATTGGCTAGAAATGGCAGTCAAATATCCCAGAACAAATATTAATTAGCAGGTCATTTGTCCCACTCCCTCCTTTATTCTTAAACATTCATAAGAAAGATGGAAACTAAGAAATTAATCACTTAATTTCCTTAAATCCTGAAGTCTATCTCACATTAGTAGTGAATATTATCCTAAGGTAATAATTCCAACCAACAATGTTACAACAGCATTATACACATGTTAACTTTGCCTTTACCCTTACGGGGTCGATAAAATAAAGTACCAGTAATACACTGGGATAATTGCTGGCTTTGTGTCAAACGTAGAAACAATTATACACATGTTTTGTTGTTACATTTTTATTAGCAAAGATTTTTGCAAACTTATTAATGAAATTCTTGGCTGCCTTATAATCAACAGGAGCTTTATCACCACAAACCTTTAGATATTTAATGCCATGTCATTTTCTTAAATGTTTGTAGTAAGCTCTGACAAATCCCCTCCATAAACACATGTTCAAAATCTTCATATTTTATTCTAGGCAATGTTTTTCTATTTTGCATTGACATTTGTTCACTCTTTTCAGTAGTGATCTTCTGCTGTTTGTCTTTCTGTTTCTTAAGTTGATATATAGAAGCTGTTTCAATGTCAGACTCTTTAGTCAGATGCATCAATTGCTGAACTTTTAAACCTGATCACAACAGCATCCTCTGGTGTATACAAGATACCTTTGGGAGTGATGAACAACTTCGTGTAAACTGATGTTACAAGAGCAATTATATAGCACAAATGTGGCAAGGCCAATAGAGAGGAGGAAATTCAGCCCAAGATGTTAAAAGCCTTAAATAGAGAAGGTATTCTGTAGCTAACTCATATGTGTTGGGCAGCTTGGATCTCTGGAAAGGCACCTAAACGATGGCAATGAAGAAGAAGAAGAAGAATTACTAAGTGTAAACTATATATTAAGACATGTCAAGGTTTGACACACAAAACAAATGAAAACATATAAGAGCAACTCACCCACATTGGAGTAGAAACTGCCACCTCATTAGAATCAGGGCATCCCACAATTCAGTCCCCTTCAATTCCAGGTAACAGTAAACTAGGTTTTCCAAAACTACCTCTGAACAGATCTGGTTTAAGCCAAGTCATATAGGCTCTAATATTCTCTGTGAGTGTAATTTCTGTAGATTTTATACATAGAGAGAATATATGGCACGTCAACTCAACCTGTATCATTTCCTTGATTCTGTTCTTAAAAGCTTTCACATGCCCTGCTCTATCAATTGATCACACATCCTGCTTGTTGATGAATCACGCACCTTGCATTTTGCCCAACAATCTAAAGATTCAATCAAACCATCTCTAACAACAACAATACTACATTTCTCACCTTCCTACAATGACGGTGAGAGGGATGCTGATCATCAAATTACAGTTGGTGATGATGATGATGATGATGATGATGATGATGAGGCGGAGGATGATGATTATGTTGCTGATCATGATGATGATGGTGATGATAATGATAATTACAAATAAAATAGGAATTGATATTTGAGTGATTGTGTTATGTGTATCTGTTTTATGAGTGTGTTTGTGTGTGAGTGTGTATGTGTCTGTGTTCTTTTTAACTTTACATCACTTCTTTATTTTCTTTCACTTTCAAACTAATCCTCTCCTCTTTGTTTCTCATCTGCATTGATTACACTATTAGCTCCATCACTTTAGATGTACTATTTCACTTATTGATTTATATCATTATAGATGTGATTAAGGGATTGCACTTCTTGTTGATTCATGCAAACTTCAGCAATCTCAGTACAGAATAAGAGTTTCATACTGGACCAGGGTGAGTTCAGAAGCCTTAATTAGAAATGGTAATGAACAGCCAGATAAAAAGTGATTGCCTCATATTTTTTACACAGCATGCATACAAAATATAATGCATGCACACACATACATCATACATACAATTATATATATATATGTATGTGTGTGTATATATATATATATATATATATATATATATATATATAAATTAATAAAAATAATGAATAAAAACAAAGAGACAGTTCCTTATATTAAAAAATTCATCATTTTTACGATCGTTTCTAGGATATATATGTGTGTGTTGGTATGTATATCATATAGATTGGACACTACCGTACATTTTGTTAGATTTATCTACACATATATATATATATATATCATCATCACCGTTTTACGTCCGTTCCTCCACGCTAGCATGGGTTAGACGGGTTGTCCTGTTGTGGGCAGTGTCTGGACGGCTGATCATGCCTTGCTCATACAGGAACTGATTTGGCTTGATTTCTACAGCTGGATGCCCTTCCTAACACCAACCTCATTTACAGTGAGTGCTGGGTGCTTTTTCGTGGCGCCTACACGTCCACTTTACAGTGTGGGCTGGGTGCTTTTTTGCCGTGGCACCTCCACGAGCACTTTGCGGTGGGGGTGTGGGGGCATATTGTCTATATGCTTCAGCTTGTACCCATGGGAGGTCGAGTACTCTGTATTACTGCGTGACGCCAGAGGTCACGGTCGTGTGTCATTGCCTTTGAGAGGTGTAATTGGGTAAGGTCGGCTTTTATCACCTCATCCCAGGTCATCTTGGGTCTCCCCACTCCGCGGTCTCCATCGACTTCTAGTGCTCTGCACCTTTTTATGCAGCTGTCATCCTTCATACGCATCACATGTCCATACCAGCGCAATCGCCTCTCCTGCACACAGCATTTGATTCCTCTTATGCTCAGTCTCTCTCTCAATTCATTTCTGCTTTGTCGTTCACGTATATTACTGTTACACATCCATCGGACCATACAGGCTTCGTTTCTTTCTAATCTACGTAAGTCTTCCACCTTCAGCGCCCAGGTCTCACTACCATGCAACATCGCTGTTCGGATACACGCATCATACAGTCTGTCTTTCATTCTGAGGGAGAAGCCTTTTGCAGCTAGCAGTGGTAGTAGTTCCTTAAACTTCTTCCAACCCGTTCTTACCCTAGTTATTGTACTTTCTGAACACCCACCTCCGCTGCTAATTCGGTCACCTAGGTAGCAGAAGCTGTCTACTGTTTCTACAGAGCCCTCCCAGAGATTGGTGGTACTATGTGTGTACAGACACACACATATATATATATTTACACATATATATATATATATATATATGTAAATATATATATATATATATATATATATATATATATATATATATATATATATATATATATATATATATATGTAAATATATATATATGTGTGTGTGTGTGTATATATATATGTTTATCCTGGGTTCAATAGGGGGTGACCACAGTAAGTAAGGTACTCAATACATAGCAGAGTATAAATATTTGATATAAAAATGACTTCTACAAGGCTAGAACTGTTTCATTCGGCAGAAATCATCAGGAAGCCAACTGTACAAGTAATATGGTGGTATTTATAAATACCACCATATTACTTGGACAGTTGATTTCCTGATGATTTCTCCCAAATGAAACAGTTTTAGTCCTGTAGAAGAGAAGCCATTTCTATATTAAATATATATATATAATATGTAGATTCTCAAGCTGTGGCAGTCACTCACAGTTAAAATAAGTACTCAATATGAATTGGTAGTGTATAGGAATCTTTTTATATATATAAAAATTATATATATATATAGAAAGGACTTCCACAAGACTAGAACTGTTTCATTCATATGAAATCATTTCATACAGTCCTAGTCCTGTAGAAGACATATATAAATATATATATATATATATACTGCATTTTTCTATTTGTTTTGCAAGATTTCTTAACTGAAAATGTGTGTTGAAACAGATGCTGCTATACTTTGGGAGGGTTATGCTGCCTATAAAAACACATGCACCTGTTGATTTAACTTCAATTTATTATAATCTCCCTGTCAGTTGGTTTAACAATTGAATGGTTGTTTAGTTGTTGATTGTCAAAACTTTTTCATCACACATTCTGCAATCTCCTCAGTGACTACTCTTGTTATTTTGTGTCTCTCCTTTGTTCTGTCCTACACCATCATATTGGTGTAGGACAGAATATTGTTTTCATCAGGTGAGAGAGTAAGGAAGAGAGAGAGATGTGTGAGGGAGAGAGGGGATGAGGAAGAGAGAGAGATGTGTGAGGGAGAGAGGAGATAGGGAAGAGAAAGAGAGAGACTGGGGGTGAGAGGGAGGGAGGGAGGTGGAGGTGAAAATTTAGTCAAATCAACCCAGTGCCTGTCTGTATTGATAGTGGAAATATGAAAGTAAAAGATAGCTTTTGTGCAATTTGAATTCAGAACATGTAACTCGCAATTTGGTCTAACATCTTCCACAGCTATATGGTGATGAGATAATAGCAGGAAAAGTAACTCTTCTTAAAAGATGTCAATATCCTGGAATTATTTAATTCATTGACAAAATGGCATTCATAAAACATAGTTAGGATTTAATACAAGTCAGTTTTTAATGAAACCAGGATCAATAGAAAATAGTATCAAATATAAGAAGAGGTTAAGTCAAGTCAAATACAATCAAGTAACTTGAGAGAAAATTTAATGAATATTGGAATAACTTACATTTGAAATCACTTTCTAATATGTATTATGAAAATGTTGACATTTACACATTTTCATTGTCAGCCATTATGAAAATTGAAATATATTTTAACATCAATTTTATCATTCTGGTTAGTGTTGACTATAGATGCAGTTTTATATCTTTGTCTTGATTTCCTATGTGAAACTCAACATCCTAAAATCTGATCTCACCATTTCTCTTTATATATTCCTTAGTATTCCTCAGATATCAATATGTTTTGCTGACACTGAGTGTCCATTTACATACAGTATCAATATAATCATAGTTGTTTCCTGTCATGTCTTCAAACCTCTTGATATGAAACCACTTGAAACTGACCCTGGTTCTATGATACTGAGTTAATTTTAAAATGTATATATATATCTAAAAACCTTCTTCTTCACCCATTTATTCCTGGGAGGGTCATGGGGGCAGAGTCCTCAAGCATGATTTTCAGCAGGCTCTGTCTGAAGCAACTCTCTCCAATTAATCTAGATTTATCCCACAATGAGACTAGCTGAACTCATGGATCTTATCCAACCAACTTGCATGGGGTCTACCTCTGGGTCTTTTGCTGGTTGATTTTGCCTGTAAAATCTCTCTAGCTATTCTTTTCTGAGATATTCTAACCACCTGCCTGTAATATCAGAGTTTTGATCTCTCAATTTGGAGAAGTAGCAGCACCACCAGAAGTGATTTTGTGATCTTGGAGTTATGTACTCTATGAAGTAACATTACTCCAAAGACCCTTAGAGGAATGGCATTTCAAAAACTTGAATTCATGATCGTATTCTTTTGGTTATTACCCAAAATTTATGACCATATGTAAAGGTTGGTACAAATATGGAACTAAAGATAGCAAGTTTAGCTTTTACACATACCTCCCACATTGAATGGTTTTGATCTATCACTATTTATCCAAACACAAATACTAGAATATTCAAATAAAGATATCAGGTCAAAAAGAAGTTGTCCATCGATCCAAAACTCATGCAGAACCTTCTTCCAGAACAGGTCCTGTGGAATGCAATTATATATATTTTTGAGGTGTATGAAACAAGCATACACTTCTTAGCAAGAATCTCATGCTTTTTTAATGTCCTGCTTCCATGTGAATATGTGGTTGGCTGTGTTGCATCCGGGATGAAAACCTCACAGTTCATCAACTAGCTTGGCTTGACAATATGCCAGATAGCATAAACATTCCAATGGAGGCTTACTAATGAGATCCCTCTATATTTGGAGCAATCTCTCATCACCTTTTCTGAAAATTGGGATTATCACTCCTGATTGCCATTGTGTAGGTGCTTTTCCAGCAATCCAAGCCACCCGGGTCACATGAATTAGTAGAGAACACTGTTTTGTTTTAAGGCTTTTAACATCTCAGCCCAAATTTCATCCTCCCCAGTGGCCAAATTTGAACTCTTTAATTGCTTTGGTGATCTCAAACTTTGTGAGGTTGTCATTGCTCTCAGATACACCTCATGTACATCAGAACCAACTGTCTTGACCAGGTGTAAAAGATCAACAAAGTATTCTCTCCACTTCACAAGGATGAACCTCTTCAAAGAGAGGAGAACTCCAGATGTGTTCCTGATAGCAGGTATGGAGGAGAACTTCTTATTACGAAGTCAGGGGATTGTCTGCCAGAAAACTATATTTGCTGATCTGGTCAGATTCCTGTTTAGTCCGCCCATGTCTTAACTTTCTATGCTTTTATTTTCTTTGATGTGACTTTTTGCTCCTACTTATACCACAAGAGCAAAAAAGACAACTTATTTCCAAGCAAAGCTTTGTAAGCCCCCTTCTTTGCTGGGATGGCATCTTTGACTACTTGATGGAATCAAGGAGTCCTCCTACTACCTAGAGCTATACCAGGCCACTTTCGCTCGCTGAATTTAACACCTGAAACACATAATACTGCCATGTTGAACCATTGCCACTCTGTTTCAACCTTCCATCATAATTTTATGTAAGAACATTTATGAAATTATACCACAAACACCATTTAATAAATTCTTGATTATTAAAAAAATTATAGGCTGTGTCTTTCATTAGAAATATGGTAGAAAAAGGAGTAATGATCTGGTTCTTCAACTGCTGTATACTCAAACTTTCATGGAAGATAAGGGGAAACATCTTTCAGATCCTACCCAGCTCATTTGTCTTAAATCTCCAGAGACCTTCCACATTCAAAGTTCATCATGCAGCATTGCACACGTGAGATATAAAATTAGATTTTTGAAAGGCAAGAGAGATTCATTTAATTAATAACAGTAGGAGCATTTACTTCTTCCTTGTTTTATTTTTTACTGTAACTATTATTTTACAACAATCATCTTTGACACTAATTAATCAAAAACTGTATAAATGATATTTTTTCATTACTCATATCCATTGAAGTGACAGAAACCCATTTTCTTTAATAAAAAAGAAAGCAAAAAAAAAACATGAGAATATTTATGACTTATGCTTGCTGACCACTCATGTTTCCATTCATAGTTACATAAAAGTTTCTCGAGTTTTCATATATTTTCATATATGTAGCGGGATAGCAGCCAAACTAACAGGTAGAGAGAAATATGTATGCAATAGATGTACAGGGAAATTAGACAGTAGAAATCGCATTGATAGACACATTTTTCAAATGCGGGCGGGTGCTATAGAAGTGGTGGATAGCTTCCGGTACCTAGGAGATCAGATTAGCATGGGAGGGAGGTGTTCTGAGGCCATAGTATCTAGAATAAGGACAGGTTGGAAGAAGTTTAGGGAGCTGCTTCCTCTGCTGACGAAGAAGCGTTTCTCCCTGCGTACGAAAGACCAGTTATATGATGCCTGTGTGAGGAGCGCGATGCTGCATGGTAGTGAGACGTGGGCAGCAACTGCAGAGGATATGCGACGGCTGGAGAGAAATGAGGCAAGCATGCTCCGTTGGATGTGCAGTGTCAATGTGCGTGAACAACCCAGCATGAATGTCTTGAGAGAGAAACTGTGTCTGAGAGGGATAGAATGTAGCGTACGGGAGAGGAGACTGAGGTGGTATGGACATGTGATGCGCATGGAGGATGACCGATGGGTGAAGGAGTGCCAGGAAATGCCAGTTGAAGGAAGACATAGTAGAGGAAGACCACGAAAAACATGGGCGGAGGTGGTGAGAGCAGACCTCAGATCGCTGAAGCTCACAGTGGAGATGAAGAACCATGACAAGTGGAGAGATGCTGTGCTGAATAAGACCCGTCCCACCCTTGCAAGCAGGGAAGAGCGGACGTAAAATGATGATGATGATGATGATTTCCCTCATATTATGTATTTTTCTCATTTATAAATATTTGGCAGTATTGGTAGAGGGTCTGACACCATGCTTTGCAGCAAAGAGTTACAGCCCTTTATGATCTGAGTTCAAATCCCGCCAAGGTTAACTTTGCCTTTCATCCTTACAGGGTCGATAAAATAAAGCACCAGTAATACAATGGAATAATTGTTGGCCTTGTGCCAAAAGTAGAAACAATTATTTGAAATGCAGGGTTAGTGTTCAACAAAATCAACCCCTTATCAATATGTCATAATGTAGCTGCAGTGAAGGCCTAGTGGTTAGTGTGTTGGTTTTATGATCATAAGATCTTGTGTTTTATTTCTGTACTGAGTGTTGCATTGTGTTCTTGTGCAAAACACTTTATTTCACAATATTCTTCATGTTAGGACTGAGCCTCCTATCATTAGAGCACATGTAAAAACTCCTATGAGATACAACATCATAGGAGGCCAGCTAAATCTACATAATTGTGAGCTGTAACAGCAATAACACGATGTGACTAGACCCCCTATTGTTAAAACAACCCCAAAAGATCATATGATATAGAAACTTGTAGGAGACCAGTTAAACAGGTATAGGTATGAGCTGTATATTTTAATTTTCTTTTTAGCTTCTTGATTAGGATCAATAAGTTGAGCTTGAACAAATAGTTTTCATTTTTAATTGGAAAGATTCTTTTAGAATTATGTTAGTAAAGTTATGTGAATTTCCATCTATGCCATGTCATCACAATTCTCATCCCTCAGAATTTATTAGCTTTCGATATTTATCAATACATTGTTATAAATGCAATTTGAAAGTGGGAATTTCAATTTAATAAGTATTCTTCTACAAGCTCATTTAATTAATAAGATTGATAAACTATGACTTTCCCATGACTTTCGGGAACATTTTTTCACACTCAGAGTTGCTGAAGCATGGAACATACTACCTGCATCAGTTGTTAGCTGTCGACACACTGCATCCTTTAAGGCCTCCATGCTTCCCGAGATCCGCCAACACTACAGCTAATGGTCCCCCTCCATACACTTACACACATCTATACCATGACTCATACACTATTCACTTCCCTGACATTTGTGTATTATTCTATGTACTATACATACACCTTTGACGAGTTGTAGTGCACCTGAGCACTTTACACAATAATTTCATTATTATTATTATTTTTTATATTAATATTAATTTGAAAAAAACATAATTATGTTAGTATAAATGAAATAATAAATACATAAACACAGAGAAAGCAATAAATAATAATATAAATAGCTGAATACAAAAGGATGTAATAGAACCTTGAGAGAGTGAGAGAGAGAGTGAGAGAGAGAGAGGGAGAGAAAAGTTATAAGTTAGATATAGACTAATATTTACATTAATGTAGTTAAATAAATCTAATAGTCTCTCAGTTTATCCTATTGATATAACAACATTAGGCTGAGGGTTTTATAAGTTTGCTTCAACAACTAACATTTCTGACGAAAACATACAAATAGTTTTTCTGCTATTTTCAGTAAGATTACATTTTCTTATGTTTCTTCCAATTCTCAGCAGAATTACATTTAACTTTGTTATATATGTTGCATTATTTCTTTTTCTCCCACCTTTTTATTTCATTCACTATTTTTCACTTTTTTCTTATTCGGTTATTTTTGTTTCCTACATTTAATCATTGTTCTCAGTTATTGTTACTTTTTTCTGTCGTTGTTTCCTGCAATGGAGAAATTGTTATTCTGCAGGTCTGTTTTAACAAAATGTCTACTTGTTCAAGGAGATTGATGTTGACAGCTTGAAAACCAAAAGAGTATCTATCTATTCAAATATCGATGCCAACTTTGGTACACATACAATAACATTAGGTTTAGCAATATCTGTATGGTTATCAATGTGACACATGGTCCTAAGTTGGAATTGATTCAAAAGTGAACTTAACATGTTATACCTCTGAGTTTCATGAAAATGATTTCTACTAACTCTTGGGAGTGACACCATGACCACCTTGGTATGTAATGCTTGATATCAGCCAAATGCCTGTCAGTTCATATCTTTTTACTGCTGTTTGTGATCTGTTATATCATCATTTTATGTCCATTTACCATACTGGCATGGGTTGGATATGTCATCATGATCAGATAGCCACGTCTTGTTCCCTATTTTAGCATGGTTTCTATAACTGGATCCCCTCTTAACACCAACCATTTTACATAAAAGGTATTTCAGTCTCAATCTAACTAAACAGATGGCAGTAGAGTTCACTGTTGTAACTAAAAGGAAAGCAACTATATGATTTGTTGCATTTAAATCCTGCAGGAAATGATAAAGAGAAAAAAGTCCTGTGGTTACTCTTACTACTCTTCTGCTTCTGACATATTCCAGTCAGCAATTATGTTAAATATGACACCAAGTGACTCTTGAATTTAGGCAGCAATAGCATTTCATTCAATCAAATCATCCATTTCTCTTCTTTTGCTTGGTAAATACATTTTTCTCTTTATAATTATATATATCTTTTATTGACAGTTGTATAAATAACACTACAAATGTGTAAATAACATTATAAATTTAAGAAAACGCAGGTGTATATATAAATGTGTAAATAACATTATAAATTGCTCACAATACGTTCAGAAGAACATTACAAATATAATGTTGTTGATAAACACAAATATAAACGTTTAAAAGAGAGAAAAAAGAAAAATGGTGGAGTTGGTGGTGGGGAGGTGGGGCAAAAACTTAAAATGACCATCAATTCAACACCAAATATGACAATCACATCATAAGGGTTAACTAAACACTTTGGTGCCCAATCTCCATTTTTAATCTAATTTATCCAATTCATTCCTCCACCTTCTTTGTTGTCATTCTTTGAGTTCATTTTTATCACTAGGGAACCACTCTATAAAATTGTTCATCTACCTGTCATCATTCATCCTCTCAACATGTTCATCCCATCACTATTTCAAGGAATTTTGAAAGTATGTTAGCTTAAAGTAAGTTTCTCAGTTTATCCTATTCATATGATAATATCAAACTGGGGTTTTTATAAATGATTCATTATACAAGTGATTTTTTTTTGTTATGTATATATCAGGGATTTTATGAACTCGAAAAAGTTATTTAGTTTTGTTTGCTTTCAGATCCATTTTGTTCTTTCCACCATATTCCAAACACAAAGCAATTATGCTAATGTCAAGCTGTTCTTAACTTGTTTATTAGGTTCCATGTTCCCACAATTGTCATTTAAGATGATTTCCCGATTGTAAACTTGTTTTTAAGTATTCACCCATTTGATAACAAACCATATATAACTGACTCTGGTCTATACTTCAAAACTGCTTATATTAAAATGTTTATATTTATCTAAAAACCACTAATCATAATTTTATGTAAGAGACTGTTAATTTATGTTCCAAACACCAATTTAATAATGGTGAAGTTAGTTATCCCTCCAAATTCCTGATTATCTAAAAAACTATTTGAAAATCACAGGTTCTGTTTTTCAATAAAACTGTAGTAACAAAATGGTTACAGACATTTTGTTTTTTAAGAATGAAACTTCAGCTGCTGTAGGGACAGAGAAAGAATGTTTCACTTCAAAGTGAGAAGAATGTTTTAAAAGTGAATACATATCACTTCAAAGTGAGCATAGAAATTTACCAGTAAATGCTAGGTAATAGCTCTAGGGTAGTTTTCATCCAATGAAAAAAAATTAATTCAGTCCTACTTTGTTTTTCATCCTTGAGAGATTTATTTTTTAGCTAAAATATATCTGGAGGCTAATGGCTCAGAACAGAGCTTGTCCTGGTTTCATTTGTTGGTAAGTAACTGAGAGAACAAGATTTCTTACTGGACAGGATATAAGTCTGTTGCAAGGTTAACCCTCTGCTCTTTCAATAATTACAGGTTCTAAGTGGACTAGAACAATGTGAAATGCAGTGCATTGCTCAAAGACAAAATGCAGCTCTTGATCTGGGGCTCAAGCTCATGACCCTATGACTGTGAGTCAAACACTATAACCACAAGTTGGATAATATAATTAGAGACGGATAAATAAATACTGAAGTTGATGTATGCAATATTACCCAAGATATCTGTGCTCCAGGATGGTTGCAGTCCAATGAGAGAATCTAGCAAAAGAACAAAAGAATAAAACATAAAACATAATTTTGGCATTCATTCTACTAATGTTGGTTAATATTTACCAAATTCTATACATGTTAGCAGCAGGAATCTGTAGAGATGCCACAATTTACAGTCGAAAGAGTGTTTTTGGATTTGTGCAAATCCTCTTTTCCTTCTTCTTCAGTCAATAATGCTGCTGTGTTAAAGCATTATTGATGGCAAAACTAAAGAGAAACCCAAGCTGTATTGAAATCTATTTTATCTGGGGTTGTTTTGATATCAATGATGATTGGGGAAAGGGAGATGTGTGGTGGGAATGAGAGATGAAAGAAAGGAAAAAGTGAGAGGAAAAAGTGAAAGAGAATCTATATATATATACCTATCTATCACCTTCTCATATATATATGTAGGGGAGTGTATGTGTGTATTGTGTGTATATGTATATATACATATATATATATATAGTTCATAAAAGATCGTTTTGTGTATTATCATATATATATATATATATATATATATATATATATATATATATATATATATATATATATACATGCATATCATCAGCATTACTAAAAGAAAACCCTCTTAGTTTAATAGGTGAGGAGAAGGCACAATTGTCCTACAGACGCTTGACAGGTTCTTCAATGTAGAACTGTGAGAGGTCGGAATATATGGTGCTGTTTGTGCTGCTTGGATTTTGTTATTTTCAAGTAAGCTCTGAACAAACCTAGAATCAAAAATTTTCCAGCTATGGTAATACTCAATTTTCCTTTTGTATAATTTTGTATATTTAGAACAGGGGTCACAAACTTGAAGCCAACAAACTACTTTTCTATAGCCTACGGCAGAACTATTTTCATGATAAATATTTTTGTAAAACTTGGTAATTTCTCCCTTGTGTATGTATGTAGATGTATATATAAATGTTTATGGGCTTTTAGAGAAATTTTGAAATGGAAAATTTGTGGCCTCACATTTTGTACTAATTCACATATCTTACTTACTGAAATAATAAAAAAAAGAAATAGAAGCCTTCAATTGTAATGCAGATTAGTATCATTGTAATGCAGATTAGTATCATTACTGGTGCTGATGTTGGTGGTTTGATGGTAGATTGATAGTGGTGTTTGTTGAATGGTGGCAGTAGTGGTGTTTTTACTGTGGTAGTGAAAGTAGATAGAATTTTCAGTGTTTTGGGTGTAGTAGTTAGGGGTGGAGTTGGTGTGGTTTATAGAGTGGTGGGTTAGTGGTGTTTTTAGTATAATGGTGTTGCTTTTAGTGTGATACAGGTGTTTTCAGTGTAGTGGTGGTAGTATTAGGAGTAGTGATGGTGGTGTTCATAGAATGATGAGTTAATAGCATTTTGACTGTGGTGGTAGTAGTGGTTATGTGGGTGGTGTTAGTGGTTAGGAGGTGGTGTTAGTGGTTAGATGGTGATGGGGTTGTGTGATGGTGGCTTGCTTGCATTCATTGTAGAGGGTGGTGGTAGGATGGTGGTGAAAGCTGCTCATGTAATATGTTGACAGATAAAGTGTGTTTAACAAAAGCGAAGAGATTAAGGTAAATGGTTGAATGGGGATGATGTAGTGTGGTGTTTATTTACTGCCAAACTTTCTTTAGAAACCATAATAGCAGATGATGTTGATGTATAATGTTGGTAAAATATAAGATACAATCAACATTTCAGGAAGCCAAACATATTGATTACTACCACGCCCATCCAACCCTATACCACCCCTAACCATCACCACAACCACCAATGCCACTGCCAACAATAACAACAACAAAGCCACTACTGAAAAATAAAAAATAAATAATTGAAGTGTAAAGAAAGCAGAACAAAAATTAAAAAAATGTAAAAGAAAAAAATGTACAAAACAATAATTTGTTTGATCTAACACCTGGATTGGATGAAAAAAACATATGTATCATCATCATCGTTTTTATGTACGTTTTTCCATACTTGCATGGGTTGAACAGGTCCTTCTCAGCACAGCAGCTCTCCACTCGCTGTGTTCCTTTGTCGTCTCCTCTGTGAGTGTCAGCAATTTGAGGTCAGCTCTCATCACTCTACCCAGGTCTTTATTGCTCTACCTCTACTGCGGCTTCCTTCCAATGAGATTTTCTGGAACTTCATCACCCATCGATGACTTGGGTTGACTATGAATGGCCAGACAAAGATATAGGAAAATTAAAGGAATAATGTTGTGATAATGTAAGTCGATAAAGTTAGCTAAAATATTTAAGTTCATTTCAGTCAATAAAATAACATCTAGCAAGAAATTTTCATGGAGCAAGCTCATATCAAAACAGTCAAGTTTGCTGCACAGTAAAATTCTATTAATCATGTGACATTTTTTTTTACCTAAGGTCTCTCTAATGTCTAGTTTCCTTATGTGTTAATCTTGATTTAAGCAAAAAATACCCGTTAATGCCTGTATATCATCATCATCATCATCATCATCTTTTACGTCCACTTTTCCCTGCTTGCAAGGGTGGGACGGGAACTGATTCTGGCTTGATTTCTACAGCTGGATGCCCTTCCTAACACCAACCTCATTTACAGTGAGTGCTGGGTGCTATTTTGCCGTGGCACCTCCACGACCAATTTGCAGTGGAATGATATGGACCCCAGTCCCTATCATCTCATTTCTGCAGCTGAGTAAACTGGAGCAATGTGAAATAAAGTGTCTTGCTCAAGGACACAATACATCACCCAGTCTGAGAATTGAACTCACAACCTTTCGATTGCAAGCCCAATGCTCTAACCACTAAGCCATGTGCCTCCATGTGTATGTATACATATATATAGTGGCTAACGGTAACAATATGAATTAATAACTGAAAGCCTGTCACCTTCTTTAATTTGCTTGTTCTGTCTTTCTGACGTGAAAGACCTTGGATGGATGTTGCCTCATGCTGCCAGCTTAGCAGCAATATCTGTTAATTACAATATTATAACTTGTTTGAAAATTGTGCTTTGTGTTCTGAATAAAAAAAAGAAGGCTAAGATTGAAAATAAGATTTTGTTATAAAACGAAATGATTAATTACAATTTAAAGAAAAACAAAAGATAAAATGTTCCCTTGCTCAGAGGAATTAATGAAATAGAAAAACTGTCCATCACATTGGTTCTTTTCTTAAACCACGTATTACAGCTGTCTTGATGTATTTTCTTGAATTCTGTAGAGAGATAAAGATTCCACATTTGTCACATTTTCTGTCCTTCAGCCATGTCATGTATGAAATGATACCACTGCTGTGCTGCCATTAATTTGGTCAACATTCCGCATGACTAGTGATTGTTACATTGTAGTGACAACAGTAAGTTAGAACATGGCTTGACAATCGTGGAGTCGTTATAATAAACAAAGCTTGCCCGATCTCATAAAAATACGTAAGCACGTCCTGGGAATTTAAATCAGATAACAGTCTATGTAATTAAATATATATCTCTATATATATAGGTTTCTTAGGTCACTAAATATAGGCCGGTTCGTAGCCATTAAATCAGAAACATTGGTGCTTTTATCGAATTCCAGGAAAGGTCTTATTTGGGAAAATTAGAACTGTATTTGTAGTTATGGAGAAAATTGGTTGTATATATATATATACACAGTCCAGAAATAGCCATCGAAACGGCTTGAGCTCTGCCGTCGGGGTCATACTTTTTCCTATAACCCACTCTACTACCCTAAGTATTGAGTACTCTGGTGCATTATGGTCCATCTGCTTCCTTACCACAACTCCTTCGTTATATATATATATATATATGGATTTATTTATTATTAATAGAGATTATAAGTTTATGCAATGAATTTCCTTAAGCAGGATCATCTGGGATGAAAGCAGAAATTTATTGCTTACACTTTTAATCTGTACTAATAATAAATATTTGCTCTATGGGTTTATATATACTTATATGTATATACAACCTTTATTTTGGTCTTTGTACTTATTATTACTATACATAATAGACATACAAGAATGTCGCTGGGAATTTTTTTAAAGGCTGCGATCATCAGAAAGCTATTTCTAGATCTTTATCTATCATTAGTGACCCACGTGCTACTGAGACAAAAGAGGGTAAAAGCTATATGGTTTCTACATGTGAAACAGAGGCTGGAAATGCTAATTTGCATATAGTGCAAACTTGACTGGTGGCACTAACATAGTGTAAATGTCACTGATGATGGATAAAATTCCAGAAATAGATATCTGGCATTCTTTCTGAAACTGAGATAGTTGTGACATGATCACAGCTTTTTTAAAAATTCATATTGAGTTACTCGTATGATTATCATACATAGACATATTGTATATACTTTTATATACACCCCCATGATGAACTACGCTATGGTAGTGCAACCTCTAATATATATATATATATATTTATCTATGTGTATGTGTGTCTCAACACAAATGACCATAATATCAGTTTGTCACTATAAATAATAGTTGAGAAAATCAGATGGCGTAAAGTGGATAAAGGAGCCTGCAAGGAATTAAACCCTGCATTTCTCGGATGCCGGCTGAGCATATTAACCACAACACTAAAGAGACAATGGCCACCAATTCTTTCATCAGTGCTGAATATGTATGATGGTAAGTTATGAGTATATATAAGCACATATAGAATATATGATGAACTTACATATAACTGAATAGAATAAAAGAACTAAAACTTGAGGAGAGTAGGCTCACTCTAAATTCTAGGTCTATGCCTATGGCCTCACCTCTCCCTCCCCACCTCTTCAGGTCTGTGCGTAAATGGGTAAGTTTACTAACAAGCCAATGCAGGTGATTAACAAACCAATGAGAAAGACTGATCGAGTCAGTGAAAGAGTTTCTCCCCATTTGTTTCTCCTACTAGAAATAGCAGCCAAATAAAAAAAATCTCCGCTACCAATTATTAGCCATAACAATGAAGTGGAATAACTATGAGGCATACTAATATGAAACAAGATCTACTTTAACTGGTACTAACTTGATTGCTATTTTCCATGCAGAAATATCTCTAGTACATCATAATCATATTTATCATTATCATCGTCAACACATCATTTCCACCATCACCATTAACAGCATTATGTTTTTGACTAACTTGATCCATTTACCATGTTTTGTATCATATACTTTGATATATAACATGTTATATAGATAATTATTTTAGTGGATTCAGAAGTAACCACAGATTTATAAGGGTGTGACCCTTACAAATTTATGTGGAAACTTCTTCTCCTCAAAGTCATATCCATTTAATTCAGAGAAAGTGTCATGCCCTTAACAATTTTATAGCTAGTACTTATTCTATAAACTGCATGTTGTTGACAAGCAAAATAAACATGTGTGGTATTTCAACTTTCAAACAAGTGGTATGAAACATTGGATATATAGAATATTGAAGCAATTCATAACAGATTTTCATACCATCGGTGACCTACACTGATTTTTAATTTCGATAATTCTGAAACAGTATTTGGCACTAAATGGGATTTATGAACTTTCCAACAGAGGTCAATAAATACATGTATTGGCTATTACAGTATAATCATCAAGCATAATAAAAGGCATGTTGGCATTTTGTGGTTTTCGATAACAATATCAGGTCACATAGTGTCAGAATGTTTATCTTTCCAGGATTTTTCTAAATTTATTTCTGGATAGCCATGCAAGCATGGAAACAAAAGGATGAGGAAGCTGAAGATACATACATACACAGTCACACACATATATATATATATTGTTATATTTGGGGATGGTCATATTGTTATATTGCCAGAAATAATAATAAAACACACTCACTGTTTGGTTTGGATTGGTTTTCGCTTCTGCATCTTTTATATCGCCATAGTTAATTTATCTGGCAATCAATATTTCTCATTGATTGACCAATGGTTAAAAATACAGATATAGACATATGTATATAGTCTATCAAAGTTCTTTCATCACACATTTGTGACATCATCAGTGGTACTATTGTTTCCTCCCATTGTATTGTAATGTCTATGCCATTTTTATTTAATTTATTTATCAAATATATATATATATATATATATATATATAATTACATATACATATATCTACATATGTATATATATCATCATCATTATCATTATCATCATTTAATGTCTATCTTCCACGCTAGCATGGGTTTAGACGGGAGTTGTCCCGCTTGAGGCTAGATTGGTCGGGTGACAATGTCTCGCTTGTATAGGACTGTCTGGCAGGTTTTCTACGGCTGGATGCTCTTCCTAACATCAACCACGTTTACAGTGTGGACTGGGAGGTTTTTACCGTGTTACATACACTGCCACATTACAGTGTGGACTGTGTGTGTTTTTGTCGTGACACCTACAAGACTTCATTTATTTAGGACTGGATGTAGTGGTACCAACATAACTTTACAGAGAAAGGAGGTGGTGTTGATGGGAGTGGGGGTGGTGGAGTAGGGGTAATGAGATGGGGGTGTATATTTGGTTAAGAGGTGCCTACTGACTGTAGGTTTCGCTTTATACACAGGCAAGGCGGGTCTTCTGTATTACTGCGTAGCGCCAAAGATCTCTGTTCAGTGACATTGTCTTAGAGAGGTGTAAGTGTGTAAGGTCAGAATTTATCAAATCGTCCCAGGTTTTTCTGGGTTTGCCTACTCCGTAACTTCCATCAATTTTGATCGCCCTGCACTTTTTATATAACTGTCATCTTTCATGCGCATCACGTGACCATACCAACGTAGTCTTCTCTCGAGTAAACCGCTCTGTATAATCAGTTCCTGATTATTACTAGAATTCTATAAGAATCAAACATTCATGATTTTCAGCAAACAGGTGGAGTACTTAGCTTTGATAAGTACCAAAAAGTACGAAACAGAGCTCTGTCAGCTTTATCTCCCCCTGTTTGCTGAAAAAATTTAAAGTAAGTGAGACTGTCACTACTCTAAAACAATAGCGTAAGGTCTTCGAAATGCTTTTAATTAAGCATACAGTGTATTGCAAAATACACTATATATACATTCATATATATTTAATTGGTGTTGGATGCTTAAAGCGTCCATATGTGGTAGGCCGTATGAGCACTAGATGCTCTCATAGAGCAGAGTATGATATCACAGAAAAAAAAGAGAATCAGTGTTGCGACGAATGAAATTTATTGGACATATTACAATCGTTTCTCTGGCGACCAGCTCGAGGCACGATTGATGTAATGATCGAACCTGGAAAATCTGCTTCGTAGAATCAAGACGTATCTGAGGACCTTGCGATTTTCAGAGTCAGGTTCGATCATTACATCAATCGTGCCTCGAGCTGGTCGCCAGAGAAACGATTGTAATATGTCCAATAAATTCCATTCGTCGCAACACTGATTCTCTTTTTTTCTGTGATATATATATATCTTGATTTATATATATATATATATATATATATATATATATATATATATATATATATATATATATATATAAATCAAGATAGATTCAGTAAGAAACTGGTTAGACCATTACTCACCAAAGTACTTGATACTTGAGGTAGTAGATTATGGTTATATGAAAGAGTCAGAACCACGACGGCTGAGCTCTTGCCGTTTCAACAGCTAGATCCAGACTGACTTGCAGATGTGTTATCGGTGGAAGAACTGTTTCATCAGGGGATATCAATTAGTCCAAATAAGGGCATACATTATCTATCCAATTGTAACGAATCTTTACAAAAGTATCTGGTTTGTTGAGAGAGTGACTAAGTGGGGTTGTGTGTATATATCTAGCTTAGTTCTTGTTCGTACACATGTGTGCATCTGTATGTGTGGTCAAGTGTATCTCCTGACCTATCTAGATGAAATAATGGTGGAAAGGGCCAAATTATATTTATAGAGACGGTATGTAAGGTTTAGTGGGTGTGTATGTGTGTTTACTACCTCAGGTATATTTTCGTGACCTTCAAACAACTGGAGTATAGAATCCGTGTCAATCGCATGTCAAAGAATCGTACTATTTGACAGAAAAGTGATTAATCAGCTATGAGCTGGCTAATTTTCTATTCAGCAGAACACATATGCATCTGAAGACAACTATATACACATCAAGATATATTTTCTAAAGTAGGCCAAGCAGAGGAATCTGCATAGTTATGATCATTCTTCACAACTGACAATTTTTAGTTTATAGAGGAAAAACTAGGTTTTGCACAGAAATATTTAAAAGAAAATTCATGGATAACAATTGCAGTGATGGAATCGATAATAAAATTCCTATTTAAATTGAATAAATAAAAAATAATTGTTTCTACTTTAGGCACAAGGCCAGCAATTACCCAGTGCATTACTGGTACTTTATTTTATCGACCCCGTAAAGATGAAAGGCAAAGTCAACCTCGGCGGGATTTGAACTCAAATCGTAAAGGGACGTAACTATGCTGGAAAGCATGGCGTCCGACCCTCTACCGATACTGCCAAAACAGATAAACGTGTCCAGTATAAAGATATACAGGTGTGCTCAATTAGCTGGTGCTAAATGGGGTAATATCTAGTCGAATTAATTAGCTATAACTACTTTGGTTCTTATGTTCCTATAGATACGAATAGGAGTATAGATTTGATTCATATACGATGTCCCCGTTATGTTGCACTAATGGGTTACTGGTGGTGATTATATTTCATAGATTTGTAGTGTAATTGCTAATTGATTATGCACTGCAAGGGCCTGTTATTTCCTTAAGTATGTATTTATGTTGCAAGGAGGGGTTGTCATGGGGGTTGTCCACATGCAAATAGGTAATGGTATTTCTATAGTAGGGTGCTAGAGTAGGTGTACACTTTAATGCCGCTGTTGTAGAAAAAATATGTTATGGTAGGTGTCGGATTTACAAAACATACCTCAATTTCAGACCTTCTCACGATCCAGGTATGTAAAATACGTTTTCCAACATTCATTGTACATACATATTCAGCAATAGGCACCCTAGGGTGCCATAGTACATATGCAAATGCATCCCTAGGTATATAGAGTACATACACATCCATAAATACACACAGAATTGGCTCTTAATGAAGCATTTGAGCTGACAGTGACATACCAAAACCCACATGCCACCATTAAAGCAAAATTATTAGCATATGAAACAAGTACATAAGAAGCTCATCTTGTACCTACCCGAGCCACATATCCAACCCTTTAGCCACATAAACATATCCCCAAAGACGCACCTACCACAACATATTTTCTATGACAGCGACGTTAAAGTGTACACCTAAGTGTGTGTGCGTGTGTGTCGGTCACAATGTGCCTTTATATTAACAGGTGATAATACTTATATCCGACATAAATAATATATTTCACAACTATCTGGATTGACAAAGATGTTCAGTATGTACCAAACTTTAAACAATAATATATAAATTGGCCACATGAAGGGAATCATAGAATAGAAAAACACATCACATCTTGTCCAACCCATGCAAATATGGAAAATAGGATTACGTATTTTGAGGATGATGCTGATGTATTAATACACACACTTGTATATATATATATTATCATTTTACGCCTGCTTTTTTATGCTTGCATGAGTTGGATGGCTCCTTCTCACCACAGCATCTCTCCATTCGACATGTTCCTCTGTCATCTGCTCTGTGAGTATTACCAATTGGAAATCAGCTCTCATTATATCTGGCCATGTCTTCCATGGTCTATCTCAACTGCAGCTTCCTTCCATTGGGATTTCCTGGCACTTCTTCACCCAGCAATCATCATCCATTTGCATCACATGTCCATACTAATACCGTCTTCTCTCCTGGATGCCACTTTGGATTCCTCTTAAACCCAACTCTTCATCCAAAATCTGCCTCCCTCTCACATTTATAGTGCACATCCAACGAAGAATGGTTGCTTAATTTCTCTCAATATATATATATATATATATATATATATATATATATATATATATATATATATATACATATTGATTAGGGTTGATTAGGGACCGGGTGAATCTAGATGAGATGCGATTTGGGTTTGTCCGGGAAGAGGCACCTCTGATGCCCTCTTCCTTGTGAGGCAGTTAAAGGAAAAGTACCTAGCTAAAATTAAGCCGCTCTACCTGGCATTCGTCAATCTCGAGAAAGCCTTTGACAGAGTTCCACGTGCTGTAATCTGGTGGGCTCTTAGAAAGCTAGGAGTAGATGAATGGCTTGTGAAAGCCATGTATAGGGGAGCAGTCAGCAAAGTTAGGATTAGCAATGAGTATAGCGAGGAATTTAGCGTACAGGTTGGTGTCCACCAGGGCTCTATTCTTAGCCCTCTCCTGTTCATCATAGTCCTGCAGGCAATAACGGAGGAGTTTAAGACCGGATGCCCATGGGAACTCCTGTATGCTGATGACCTCGCACATATAGCTGAATCTATGGTAGAACTAGAGAAGAAATTCCAAACTTGGAAGCAGGGACTAGAAAGAAAGGGTCTCAAAGTCAACATGACAAAGACTAAGGTCCTTGTAAGTAGACGAGAAAACAGAACCCAGATCCCCTCAGCGAAATGGCCTTGCTCAGTATGTAGGAAAGGTGTAGGTAGGAACTCCATTCTCTGCCCCAAATGCTAACAATGGGTACACAAGAGATGTAGCGGGATCTCAAGAAGCTTAATTAAGAATGTAGGCTTCACATGCAGCAGCTGTGCTGGGACAGCAAGCAGCAAACAGCCACAAGAAACAAGTATCACCAATCTCTGGAAGGGCTCTGTAGAAACAGTAGACAGCTTCTGCTACCTAGGTGACCGACTTAGCAGCGGAGGTGGGTGTTCAGAAAGTACAATAACTAGGGTAAGAACGGGGTGGAAGAAGTTCAGGGAACTACTGCCATTGCTAGCTACAAAAGGCTTCTCCCTCAAAATGAAAGGCAGACTGTATGATGCGTGTATCCGAACAGCAATGTTACATGGTAATGAGACCTGGGCGCTGAAGATGGAAGACTTACGTAGATTAGAAAGAAACGAAGCCTGCATGCTACGATGGATGTGTAATAGTAATATACGCGAACGACAAAGCATAAATGAATTGAGAGAGAGGAATCAAATGCTGTGTGCAGGAGAGGCGGTTATGTTGGTATGGACATGTGATGCGTATGAAGGATGACAGCTGCATGAAAAGGTGCAGAGCACTAAAAGTCAATGGAAAACGCGAAGTGGGGAGACCCAAGAAGACCTGAGATGAGGTGATAAAAGCCCACCTTACCCTTACCCTCTCAAAGGCGATGACACACGACCGTAACCTCTGGCGTCACGCAGTAATACAGAGTACCCGACCTCCCATGGGTATAAGCTGAAGCATATAGACAATATGTCCCCACACCCTCCCACTGCAAGGTTGTCGTGGAGGTTCCACAGCAAAAAAGCACCCAGCCCACACTGTAAAGTTGACGTGTAGGCGCCACGAAAAAAAGCACCCAGCACTCACTGTAAATGAGGTTGGTGTTAGGAAGGGCATCCAGCTGTAGAAATCAAGCTAAAATCAGTTCCTGTATGAGCAAGGCATAGTCAGCCGACCAGACACTGCCCACAACAGGACAACCCGTCTAACCCATGCTAGCATGGAAGAACGGACGTAAAACGGTGATGATGATGATGATGATATATATGCATATATATATATATACATATAAATATATATATATATATACATATATAATATACATATATATATACATATAAATATATATATATATATATATATATATCATCATCATCATCATCATCAACGTTTAACGTCCGTGTTCCACGCTTGCATGGGTTTGGACGGGGGTAGTCCCACTTGAGGCAAGAGTGATTGTCTTGCTCGCATAGGACTGTCTGGCAGGTTTTCTACAGTTGGATGCCCTTCCTAACACCAACCACATTTACAGTGTGGGTCTGGGAGGTTTTTACCGTGTTGCCTACACGGCCACATTACAGCGTGGACTGTGTGTTTTTTTCGTCGTGACACCTACACGATCTCATTTGTTTCGGCCTGGATGGTGTGGCACCAACACAACTTTACATAGAACGGGGTGGCGTGGATGGGGTGGGGGTGGTGGGACGGGGGGGGGGGGGGGGGTGCATTTTGTTAGAGATGCCTACTGGCTGTAGTAGGTTTTACTATGTATTTAGGTAAGGCGGGTCTTCTCTGTTACTGAGTACCGCCAAAGGTCTCGGTCCAGTGACATTGTCTTGGAGAGGTGTAATGGTGTGAGGTCGGAGTTTATCAGCTCGTCCCAGGTTTTTCTAGGTCTGCCTATTCCGTGGCTACCGTCTATCTTTATTGCCCTGCACTTTGTTATACAGCTATCGACTTTCATGCGCATCACGTGTCCATACCAACGTAGCCTTCTCTCGAGTAAACAACATCTGATCCCTCTTATTTCTAATTTTTTCCTTAGTTTGTTTATGCTTTGCCGTTCACGTATATTACTGTTACACATCCAGCGGAGCATGCAAGCTTCGTTCCTCTCTAGTCTGCGTATATCCTCTGCACACAATGCCCAGGTCTCACTGCCATGCAACATTGCTGTTCGTATGCAGGCATCGTACAACCTGCCTTTCATTTTTAGGGAGAACCCTTTAGCAGCTAATAGTGGTATAAGCTCTCTGAACTTTTTCCAACCAGTTCTGACTCTAGCTACTGTACTTTCAGAGCACCCTCCCCCACTGCTGATTTTATCACCCAGGTAACGGAAACTGTCCACTATTTCTATAGAACCCTCTGCGCAATTGAAAGAGCTAGTATTTTGTGGGCACCTGCTGCTACTTATTGCACCAGAGCACCGGCCACATGTAAAATCTATGTTCTTAGTTAGCTTACCTGTGATCCCACTACATCTTTTATGCACCCATACTTTGCATTTAGGACATAAAATGGAGTTTCTACCTACGCCTTTCCTACACACCGAGCACGACCATTTCCCAGAAGGGACCGCCGCCTTATTTTCTTTCCTACAAACTAGAACTTTAGTCTTAGCCAGGTTAATTTTAAGGCCTTTTGATTCTAGGCCGTGCTTCCATGTTTGGAATTTCTTCTCTAGCTCGGCCATTGATTCCGCTATGAGTGTCAGGTCGTCTGCGTATAGGAGTTCCCATGGGCAGCCGGTCTTGAACTCCTCTGTTATAGCCTGAAGGGCAATAATAAATAGTAGGGGGCTGAGAACAGAGCCCTGATGGACGCCAACTTTTACGCTAAACTCTTCACTATATTCGTTGTTAATTCTAACCTTGCTGACTGTTTCTTTATACATGGCTTGTATAGCTCTCACAAGCCATTCGTCAACGCCTAGTTTTCTAAGAGCCCACCAGATAATGAAGCGGGGGACTCTGTCGAAGGCTTTCTCCAAGTCGACAAAAGCTAAGTAGAGGGGTTTACCTTTAGCTAGGTACTTCTCCTGTAGTTGTCGTACAATGAAAAGAGCGTCTGTGGTACTTTTGCCTGACACAAACCCGAACTGCATTTCATCTAGGTCAATTCTCTCTCTGATTAGTTGTGCTATTACTTTTTCCGTGACCTTCATGACCTGGTCGATTAATTTAATGCCTCTATAGTTACTCCTATCTAGGGCGTCTCCTTTACCCTTATAACAGTTAACGATGATGCTGCTATGCCAGTCCTTCGGAAACACCCCATTCTGTACGACTTGGTTAACTATGCGGGTGACCATGGTGTGTCCCACCGTGCCAGATGCCTTCAGCATCTCAGCAACTATTTCCGAATACATATATATATACATATATATATACATATAAATATATATATATATATATATAAATATATATATATATATATATATATATATATATATATATATATATATATATATATATATATATATATATATATATATATATATACATATATATATATACACATATATATATATATAAATATATATATATATATATATATATATATATATATATACATATATATATATGAAAGACGTAAAAGAAGAAAATTTTAAAATTAAAAATTAACTTACTAAAAATTTCACTCCAACTAATTAGATACATATATATATATACATATATATATATATACATATATATATACATATATATATATATACATATATATACATACATATACATAATGTTATAGATATATACATGTTGCAACTGGTCACTTTTAAGCTCTATGAAGAATTAATAAATTAAAAAATCAGAGCATTATATCATAAATCATGTCTTTAGAATCATCAGATAATAAAATATATACTATTTCTTCTTCTAATTAGCATAATCAACCATATAAAAAATCAATCAGAACAAGCTATAAGAATAAATGCTCTTATGGGGAAATCTCCGACAAATAACCGAACGTAGCCTCTTCGCGGCGGCCTCAATCGAGTATTTATCCAACATTTCGACAGCATGTAGAAACTGACTAAATATACCATCAACCATACAATTAGGTGTAAAATAAACTTAGAAAAAATGCGCACATACCGTAATTATATCTCTACCATGGTTTCTTCCTTATTTTAGACATCCAAATAATAGGAATGTCCTGAGTTAGGATTCATCAGGAGACAAACTCAAAATCAGACATCTAGTTTTTCAATCCGATCCCGCCAAAATTAGATTAAAAAATGGCTAATAACCGCTATGTGGCTGTGTTCAAGCCAGAGAGAAAGAATGTGATTGGTTGCTTACGGCGGGTAGGCTTGCTGCTAGAAAGCGCAGCCACTAGATGCGGTATGTGCGCATTTCTTCTAAGTTTATTTTACACCTAATTGTATGGTTGATGGTATATTTAGTCAGTTTCTACATGCTGTCGAAATGTTGGATAAATACTCGATTGAGGCCGCCGCGAAGAGGCTACGTTCGGTTATTTGTCGGAGATTTCCCCATAAGAGCATTTATTCTTATAGCTTGTTCTGATTGATTTTTTATATGGTTGATTATGCTAATTAGAAGAAGAAATAGTATATATTTTATTATCTGATGATTCTAAAGACATGATTTATGATATATATATATATATATATATATATATATATATATATATATATATATATATATATATATATATATTATATATAATGTATAATAAACAATACAATATAATTACCTCATTACCAGAGGTTTCCAGAATAAGACGAATACGAAAAACGTCCTCATTCGTTGGTCGGACAAGGCAATTTGAAACATAGTGAAATATTTGAAAAGTCTCCTCCAGAAATGCAAGAGTTTAACGGACAAAAAATATATAAATAAAAGTAATGCAAATGATACATAAAAAAATAAGGAAATATAGTTAGGGTGTGTGTATATATGTGTATAAGTACTCACAAATGTACATATGTGTGTATGTACAAAGGCATATGTATGGTGAAAATGTGTGCGTAAGTACATATATGAGGGCAAGTATATTTGTGTATATGTGACCACAAATACGTATATAATATGAGTTGAAAAAGAAATCGTAAGATAATATAGTTAACACGCATCCAGATACAGGTATTAAATACACATACCAGTATGAAAGCACGCGTATAAACACACACACACGCGCGGTTACTTGTATGCGGAAGATAAAGAGGGAAGGGAGTGTAATAGTAAAAAGAATGTCAATCTCGATATATGTATAAAAATGAAACAATATATGAGAATGAAAAACATTTTTTTAAATCAAAGAGAAAGTAATCAATTAACACTAGAGGAAAGAAAACAAACATAGGTACGCACGTACACACATATATATATATAAATATTTATACACACAAATACATACAGACAAAAGCGCATGCATGCGTACATACATACACACGAGGCACGTATATATATATATATATATCGCCACATGTATATCTATCACACGTACGTACGCGACTATATATATATATATACATATATATATACACACCCATACATACATATACATATACACACATACACATACACATACAAATACATTCACCCGCATACACACACACGTATAAATAAGTATGTAAAAACACAGATATAAAAAAACATAGATATAAAAACACACATACACACACATATATATACGTACGCACGCACACATACGGAGGCGTTCGTATACATATACAGAACGTATACACACATAAGCACACTCACACACATAGACACAGATTATAAACCAGCCGTATGAATAAATGAGTACAAATATAAAATCGGCTGCGAAACAACAGAATATATCTGGAGTGGAAAACGCAAGTGACAGTGTTATCAGGTAGTGAAAGAAAATGGGGAAGTAAAATGTGGAATGGGAAGCTATTAGGTAAGTGAATCGAAAAGTAGGGGTGGGGTGGGGTGGGGGTGGGGGTTTATTGGTGGATGTGAAGTAAAATTAAAAATAAAGTTAAAAATGAAAGTAAATCAGAAAGAGAAGTCTGTAAAGTGGATAATATAAGGAAAGTGAAGAATAAGAGTTTATGGAGGATAAGTATCTGAAAGTGAGTTAAGTTTATATGAGCTGGAAAGCAAGTGTGATTTCATGTGTGGGCAACTGGTGGAAATTTCTGTTTTTGTATTTAGGCAGGTTTTTGGTGATTTAAGGTTTTGTAAAATCCAATAATTTTCACTTATGCAGAGTGTGCATCTTCTTGTTCCTCTTGCATATGCTTTAGATTGGTTCAAAATTGACCAATCCAATTTATATTGGATACCTTGGTCTTTCAAATCCCATATTCTGCTAGCCAGAGCTGTTGTGAATCTTTTTTCTGGATGTCGGAAAGATGCGACATGTGAGTAATAACGCGTTTTGAATTTGTCTTGTGTCATATCATTTGCTGGTGGCTGGTTGGTTGTTGCTGATGGTTGTCACTTTAGCCGCATATACAATGGCTTTGGTGTTGCATTTACCTTGTAATGGGCATTCACTTTTGACTCTACAGGAGCAATTTTGATGTTCTCTGGGTGATTTCTTAAGATTTAATAGGGGGATCGCAGAAGTAGCTAATTTTGACACAGTTTCTATTGAAGATCTTATAGTATCTATGTGTTCTAGGGAAATGTTTATCTAAGAGCTCTAGGAATTTTTGTCTACATTAGTTTTAACTGCTAGAGAGTAGGAGGTGTGAACCAGATTATTTTTCTTTTCCTATTATTATGTTTAAAAGAGTTAGTATTGTTGGATATGTACTTAATTGGTTCGCTAAAACCGCTATTGTGAAGGGCTTTATTATGGTAGGGGGATGCCTTATTGAAAATAGCTTCTGAGGATGAGATCCTACGGCTAATATTAGGGATAAGGTTTTTAAAAACTATAGGAGGATGGCAAGAGCCTTTATTTATATATTTTAAATTTTCATTAGGTTTATGGTATGGTTTATAAGAAGCAGTAGGCAGATCTAGGTTTATATCTAGAAAATTAACATTGGAAAGGTTAGTGTCAATAGTAATTTTAAGATTAAAACTAGCGAAGGTTTTTATTAAGTCTTTCCTTAATCTATCTAAGTTATGGCCTATGGTGGTATGGGAAAGTATTAGACCATCGTCGCGATAAAGCCCCAAAATATGGTTAGGGAATTTTTCTTTAAGTGTGTGTAGGAGGAATAGGCCGACTAAATCACAAACATCAGCACTGTCAAAAGAACCCATTGAGACATCGAATGGGTTCTCTGGGTTAGATATTTTTACCCAAGTGTCATTATCAGTAAAGAGTAGAGTGTTTCTAGCATGCAAGATGACATTATCTTCAATATCAGAAATATTGGTAAACTTTCTAGCGAAATTTAAGGCTTTCGCTAAAAGAGAGTCTGAGTGATAGACGGGTAGAAATCTACAGTGTCAAATTGGGTGATTCATACGGCTGGTTTATAATCTGTATCTATGTGTGTGAGTGTGCTTATGTGTGTATACGTTCTGTATATGTATACGAACGCCTCCGTATGTGTGCGTGCGTACGTATATATATGTGTGTGTATGTGTGTTTTTATATCTATGTTTTTTATATCTATGTTTTTTACATACTTATTTATACGTGTGTGTGTATGCGGGTGAATGTATGTGTATCTGTATGTATATGTGTGTATATGTATATGTATGGGTGTGTATGTATATATGTATATATATAGTCGCGTACGTACGTGTGATAGATATACAAGTGGCGATATATATATATATATATATATACGTGCCTCGTGTGTATGTATGTACGCATGGATGCGCTTTTGTCTGTACGTATTTGTGTGTACAAATATTTTTTTATATATATATATGTGTGTGTACGTGCATACCTATGTTTGTTTTCTTTTCTCTAGTGTTAATTGATTACTTTCTCTTTGATTTAAAATATTTTTTCATTCTCATATATTGTTTCATTTTTATACATATATCGAGAATGACACTTCTTTTTACTATTACACTCCCTTCCCTCTTTATCTTCCGCATATAAGTGACTGCGCGTGTGTGTTGTTCATACGCGTGCTTTCATACTGGTATGTGTATTTAATACCTGTATCTGGATGCGTGTTAACTATATTATCTTACGATTTCTTTTTCAACTCATATTATACACGTATTTGTGGTCACATGTACACACATATACTTTCCCTCATATATGTACTTACGCACACATTTTCACCATACACATGCATTTGTACATACACACATATGTATATACTTATATACAGATATATATATATATATACATATATATACACACATACACACACATATTTTAACTTTAATTATATCACATAAAATAATACAACTGGCTTTTCCACATAATACATATTGTTAGCACCCCAAACAATTAAATTGGGTTTATATTAAAATATAACCTAATGTTTGTTGAGTGAGATGGTTACCAGTCAGAGATTAGCTTTAAACTATCTCTGTTATTGTATTAATATTATATATATATATATATATATATATACACACACACACACACACACATATATATATATATATATATATAT
>OZ024742.1:179816702-179826702 GCA_964016885.1 Eledone cirrhosa
TTTCTTTACATGAAGTTCTTCTCTTTATCTATCTTTCCATCTCTCTATTTTGTTCCATGCATTTCTTCTTTTTCTTCTTTTTCTTTGTTTCCTGTCTTTCTTTCCTTTTTCTCTCTTTCTTTCTCTCTGTGTACAATTTTTTCACTGCCAATTCAACTTTTCAAATACAAGTCGATGTTGTACGGTATGTCAAATCTATTTATCTATAAAACTGTTTATATTGTATTTTGTCTGAGGAAGGCATAGCATATTGTTAATATGATATCCCTGAAATATATATAGTGAAATAAATATGGTTTTATAAATATAGTTTCCATTTATTTAATATCGTAAATATACTCCAAATACTTGTCGAGTGCTTTTATATCAGTTATAAATATTTACTAGTTGTAACCCAACAATTTAAATATAACTTTCCATATATACATATATATATATTCATATATATATATATATACATATATATATATACATATATATATATATATATATACATATATATATATATATACACACGGGTAGATAAGATAATAGACGTAAATAGAGTGAACGACAGAATAATTAAAATAAGACTTGTCCTAAATAGAACTACTGTGACAGTAATATCTGCGTACGCACCCCAATCCGGACTGCCTGGCGCTATAAAAGACAGATTCTATGAGACATTGATGCTCACTACCTCCCAAATAACAGACAGTGACTACATAATTATTGCTGGTGACCTAAATGGTCACGTTGGACAACATTGTGACGGCTATGACGAAATCCATGGAGGCTATGGGTTTGGTACTAGAAATGTGGAAGGCTCCAGAATTCTGGAATTCTGGACGCAAATAACCTAATTATCTGTAATACTCACTTCAAAAAACGAGACAATCACTTGATCACCTATAGATCAGTGGAATACGCCAGTCAGATGGATTATATCCTTACCAGAAGACGTGATAGAAGGCTGTTGTAAACACTAAATCCCTCCCCCATGAAGAATGCCCCTCCCAACATAGACTCATAGTCAGTGACCTCATAGTCAGGACAAGATGTACTCGACAACAGAGGAGGCCTATCTTCAGGAGAAAAATATGGAAACTAAAGGACCCCATCGCCAGTAATAAATTTAAAAGCATATTACTTGATGCTTTTGAGAGTAAGAAAGAGCAATTAGAGTCGTACAATATAGAGGACAGTGGGATTCCTGAAAGCTAACCTGCTGAAGGCAGCAGATGAAGTCTCTGGCTGGAGCAGGCCTATAGGCAGGTGGAGAGTAACGTGGTGGTGGAACAGTAAGCTGGAGGAGTCAATTAAGGCCAAAAAGCAGGCTTGGAAAGTATGTCGGGATGGGGGAAGTAGAGAAGACTATCAAGTGGCCAGGAGGGAAGCTAGGAGAGAAGTGTACTTCGCAAGAAGGGAAGCAGAGGAAAGAAAGTTCAAGCATGTTCTACAACGCCCAAAACGTGAGGTATTCAGGATTGCTAAACAATGTGTCAAGGAAAACCATGATATTGTCGGGGAGAAGTGTGTCCTGAATGATGATGGTGTATTTGCCATCACTGACGCTGATAAGAAGGTAGCTTTGAAGTGTCACTACGAAAGGCTACTAAATGAGGAGAATAAATGGGAGAAAGACAGTCTCCCCCACATCAATCCAATAGAAGGACCAGCAGTGTAAGTTGAAGGTAGTATAAGTAAGGCAATCAAAGATATGAAGACGGATAAGGTGGCTGGGCCTTCGGAAATAGTTGCTGAAATGCTGAAAGCATCTGGAACGGTGGGACACACTATGGTCACACGGATAGTAAACCAAGTCATACAGAATGGGGTCGTTCCGAAGGACTGGCGTAGCAACAGCATCATTAACTGCTACAAGGGTAAAGGAGATGCCCTAGATAGGGGTAACTATAGAGGCATTAAATTAATCGACCAGCTCATAAAGGTCATAAAAGTAATAGCGCAACTAATCAGAGAGCGAATTGATCTAAATGAAATGCAGTTCGGGTTTGTGTCAGGTAAAAGTACCACAGACGCTCTTTTTATTGTACGACAACTACAGGAGAAGTACCTAGCTAAAATTAAATCCATATACTTTGCTTTTGTTGACTTGGAGAAAGCCTTTGACAGAGTCCCCCGCTCCATTATCTGGTGGGCTCTTAGAAAACTAAGTGTTGATGAATGGCTTGTGAGAGCCATACAAGCCATGTATAAAGAAACAGCCAGCAAGGTTAGAATTAACAACTAATATAGTGAAGAGTTTAGTGTAAAAGTTGGTGTTCATGAGGGCTCCGTTCTTATCCCCCTACTATTTATTATTGCCCTTCAGGCTATAACAGTGGAGTTCAAGACCGGCTGCCCATGGGAACTCCTATACGCAGCTGATCTAACGCTCATACCTGAATTAATGGCTGAACTAGAGAAGAAATTTCAAACATGGAAGCATGGACTAGAATCAAAAGGCCTTAAAATTAACCTGTCTAAGACTAAAGTTCTAGTTTGTAGGAAGGAAAATAGGGCACCGGTACCATCTGGGAAATGGCCATGCTCAGTGTGTAGGAAAGGAGTAGACAGAAGCTACATTTTATTTCCCAAATGCAAAGTATGGGTGCATAAAAGATGTAGTGGGATCACAGGTAAGCTAACTAAGAATATAGATTTTATATGTGGCCGGTGCTCTGGTGCAATAAGTAGCAGCAAATGCCCACATAATACTAGCTCATTCCATTGCACAGATGGTTCTATAGAAATAGTGGACACCTTCCGTTACCTGGGTGACACAATCAGCAATGGTGGAGGGTGCTCTGAAAGTATAGTAGCTAGTGTCAGAACGGGATGGAAAAGTTCAGAGAGCTTATACCACTATTGGCCGCTAAAGGGTTCTCTCTAAAAATGAAAGGCAGGCTGTATGATGCCTGCATACGAACAGCAATGTTACATGGCAGTGAGGCCTGGGCATTGTGTGCAGAGGATATACGCAGACTGGAGAGGAACGAAGCTTGCATGCTCCGCTGGATGTGTAATAGTAATATGTGTGAACGGCAAAGCATAAACGAACTAAGGGAGAAATTAGGAATAAGAGGGATCAGAAGTTGTTTACTCGATTGAAGACTATATTGGTACGGTCACGTGATGCGCATGAAAGACGACAGCTGTATAAAAAAGTGCAGGGCAATAAAGATAGACGGTAGCCACGGAGTAGGCAGACCCAGAAAAACCTGGGACAACTTGATAAATTCCGACCTCACACACTTACACCTCTCCAAGGCAATGTCACTGGACCAAGATCTTTGGCGCTACACAGTAATACAGAAGACCCACCTTGCCTAAGTACAAAGCGAAACCTACAGTCAGTAGGCACCTCTAAGAAAATACACCCCGTCCATTACCCCCACCCCTTTCAATGTAAAGTTATGTTGGTACCACAACATCCAGCCCGGAATAAATGAGGTCGTGTAGGTGTCACGACAACAAAAACACAGAGTCCACGCTATAATGTGGCCGTGTAGGTAACACGGTAAAAACCTCCCAGTCCTCACTGTAAACGTGGTTGGTGTTAGGAAGGGCATCCAGCCGTAGAAAACCCGCCAGACAGTCCTATACGAGCAAGTCAACCAATCTTGCCTCAAGTGGGAAAATTCCCGTCCAAACCCATGCAAGCGTGGAAGATGGACGTTAAACGATGATGATGATGTTGATGACATATATATATGTATATGTATATATATATATATATATATATATATATATATATATATATATATATATATATATATATATATATATATATATACATATATATATATATATACATATATATATATATATATACATATATATATATATACATATATATATATATATACATATATATATATACATATATATATATATACATATATACATATATATATATATATATATATACATATATATATATACATATATATATACATATATATATATACATATATATATATATATATATATATATATATATATATATATATATATATATATATATATATATATATACATATATATAAATTAATAAAAATAATGAATAAAAACAAAGAAACAGTTCCTTATATTAAAAAATTCATCATTTTACGATCGTTTCTAGGATATATATGTGTATGTTGCTATGTATATCAAATAGATCTATGTAAGCATTTTACAAACTATCAGAGGGAATATACATACCTACACATATATATGCTGTCTTCAGAAATAATGATATTTGTTTATTGAAAAAACCCAACAAAGATTTAATATAATAGGTCTGTTGGGAACAGGTTTTGAATTGACTAATAGAAAAGTAATAAGTGGTCAAGTTGATAGAATAGTAGTAGTAGAAATTTAATTTAGAGGTAGAGGAATGCAGACTTCAGTTTTGAATGAAAAGAGTATTTTGAATGAAAAGTTTACTTTGGGGATGAAAAAGGTACACGAAAATTTGATGTTATTAAAGAATAATGCTAATGTTAAAATCTAAGGAGAATAAAATTTTACGATAAATGTGTGAGTGAAAAATATCAATCTTATTTAAAACATAAGGAATTTAGATCTATAAAAAGAAATTAAATTAATTTAATTGATAGGTATATTTATAGGGATAAATTTATATTAATTCATATAGATATGATAAATAAGAGTTAGATGTTATTAAAGACTGTTGTTAAAAACGAAGGAAAAAAACAATTTTTTTGGAGGGGGGGGGGATTAGTGAGAAATAACAAACTTATATATATTACAAGGAATTTAGATTCATAACAGGAAATTAAAATAGTTTATATGTATACTTATTGGTATAAATTTTAGGAAAAGATAGCTGTAGAAGGGAAATAAAATTATGCAGTTCTTAGTAGTAGAATATTAATTATAGGTTAACTAATTTAAAAAAATTAATTATAATAATTTGTAAAATATAAGTGTATATTAATTAGGTTTATAATATTTGAAAGTTTTTCTAATTATATGATTGCACGATATAATTAATTCTTGTCGCTTATTTAATAGGATATCCTTAGATTTCATTATTTCAATAAGTTCCTGGGAACATAATCTACATTCATATCTATTATTTTGATAAGGGGTGGCCCTTTTGAGAACACTCCAGGTCAGGTTATAATCGATATTCTTTTTTCTATAATTATTAATTATTTCAGCTAATACGGCAGTAGTAGCTAATGCGGCATTTTAAAAACTGTGTTTGTAGGTATTAAAACTTACTTTAAATTGGTTAGAAGTAGCTCCTATATATGAATAAGTTGGGTCCTTAGTGCTAATTTTACATTTATATACTATGTTATTAATAAGGCAACAATTTCCTTTTAATGGGCAATTTGCTTTGTTTCTAGTTGCAACCTTTCGTGAATGTTATATCAGAGGAGTTAGTCAAATTAGGTGTGGAATTTTCTCGACTTGTTGTATGTGAATGAGATGGTGGTTTGCTGTGGTTGATTTTAGTATTATGGTTAGTTTGATGTGTTGGTGGTATATTCATGTTTTTTTTAACATTTATATGCATTGTAGGAACTTATATTTTGTTGTATATTATTGGTTGTAGGAGAATTTGACCGTTGATCTATTTAAAATTTGATGGTATTTATGGTTTGGCGGGAAGTTTTTCTCTAGGATAGTAAAACACTTTTTAGGTATATTATCTTTAATTTGTAGATTAAATGGAGCATTATACCAAGTAACTCGTCTATTACGGTTTCGATGTTGTTTTTTATTTTTATACGATGTATCCTGATGTTTACTAAGAGAATTAGTATTAGTGATTTTATTACACATATTTTTAGTTAGATTCACTGATTTAGGTGTTTTAGCCTGATTATTACGAATTTTGTTAGTAATGTTATTGACATATATTGGAATATTAGGATGAATGGTTTTTTGAAAGTTATTATATTGTATATTAGAAGAGGTAGAGAAATTAAGTTTTAAGTTGGTATTTTTGGATATAGTGTGAGTGGCATTTAGGTGTGTATATTTCATTTGGTGTTTGTTGGTAATATTGGGTTGTATGTTTGTAGTATTATTGGTACAAGGTATATATACTAATTTGTTTTTGTGGCCGCTTCTAGCTAAAGCTTCGTTATAAAATGTCGCATTTTTATCGAATATATCCTGGTTAGATGAAAGGTTAGAAATTCTGAGTGAGATATTATATGCTAGGTTTTTAAGGATAGATCTAGGGTGATTACATTGTGAGTGTATGTAATGTAAGTTTTGGTTAGGTTTATGGTAAGGTTGGTAGATACCCGTAGATAAGTCTAAAGTTATATCAAGGAAATTAACTACTTTACTGGTGTTTTCAAATGTAATAGTGAGACTATAACAGTCTTTGAGGAAAGTTCTAATAAGTTTTTTATGTTTTACAATTTCTGATAGGCTAAGGTTAGTGGAAAGAAGAAGACAGTCATCACGATATAAACCACCTTTAAGGTAGGGAAAAAAAGCATTTATGTTAAATAGAAGAAAGAGGCCCACAAGATCGGTAATTTGGGCAGAATCACTAGAGCCCATAGTAATGTCGAATAGATTACTATATGTATTTCTGGTCCAGTATTCCTTCTGAAAGTCCAGTAGTGTTTGTCTAGCGTGCGTGATAATATTAATGTCATCCATAGTTAAGTTTGATCTATTTTGACCCATACTCCTGAACAAAGCCTTGATATTTGCCAAAAATAGATCAAACTTAACTATGGATGACATTAATATTATCACGCACGCTAGACAAACACTACTGGAATTTCAGAAGGAATACTGGACTGGTGTAAATCCTTGAAAGGTTTATTATACTATGATCATTTCAATGACCGTGTTCCATATGAATCCGGTGATATCATCAGGTATTGGAATATAACAAAGGAATATGTAAAAAGCCATGGGTCCGAAAAATCAGAGACAGAGAGGGCGGCTGATCAACTATCTTCTCAGCCAGCCGCCCTCAAAGTGTTGGCAACTGAAAACTACCAATGAATATCTGGTCAGTAGAGGCAGGATACAGCTAATAGTTATGCCCAAACTTGGAGTTTGTAGGTACAAGTATAATGTGGCGGTCAAAACAGGCGGCGCGGTGGGACCGGGGCAAAGAAAACCGCTCCTCTTTCGGTAAATGAAATTACTCGGAGCGGAGGCTTTGCCCCGGTCCCACCGCGCCGCCTGTTTTGGCCGCCACATTATACTTGTACCTACAAACTCCAAGTTTGGGCATAACTATTAGCTGTATCCTGCCTCTACTGACACGTAAATAAACCCCTAATGTGTGATTTAATAGTATTCGTGGTATAGACGATGGCCTGTCGAAACTGTAGAGTTCCCGCTAGCGATCCCGGGGCCAAAGTTAGCTACGTTCCTAGAGTACTCGGAAAAATTAATTTCCATTTCTTTCGCTGGACGATACCACTCGAGACTGGCTGACTCATGGTGGTGGGTGTGCTGGCTGGGTCTCCCAATCGAAATCTTTACTCTATATCCCATCCTATTATCTTATCGAGTTAAACATTTTTTTCATATAAGACTCTCTCCGTAAGTTCATTAAATAAATAATTCTCGCTACCTCTATTTTTCAATTTACCATTTTACGATTTAATATTTTTAATTTATTTTAATTTCATCCTATAACTCGCAACATAAGTTTAACGTTCCAATCTTCGGTTCACACATTAGACCATACAGACACCCATTATAGATTCTTTGGATAGCATTTTTTTCGCGGCATTTTCTAACATGAATGTAGTATGACCTTTATATTACACTTCTTTCTCCCTTTCTTTCTTTCTTTCTTCCCCTTCTTCTTTGACGGAGTGGTGGTAGCGCATTATAAGCCTCCGCCCCCTCACCAGATATTCATTGGTAGTTTTCGGTTGCCAACACTTTGAGGGCGGCTGGCTGAGTGCTAGTTGGTCAGCCGCCCTCTCTGTCTCTGATTTTTCGGACCCATGGGTTTTTACATATTCCTTTGTTATATTCCAATACCTGATGATATCACCGGATTCATATGGAACCCGGTCATTGAAATGATCATAGTATAATAAACCTTTCAAGGATTTACACCAGTCCAGCCTCCTGTTGTTTCATTTATACACACACACACACACACACACACACACACACATATATATATATATATATATATATATATATATATATATATATATATATATACACACACATATATATATATATATATATATATATATATATATATATATATATATATATATATATATGGAGGAGGTTATAGTTCACTTGAAGCATTGTGTAATGAGGTATAAACGTTTGTATATGTATAATAAAGCCAAAACAATGCAGGTATGGACATAGAATAAAGAATGCAAATGCAAAAGATATTGTTGACAATTAGTCTTTTACCTTAGATTTATTTAAATGTCCTTAATTTTCGAGATAATATCTCTTCTTCAGAGTGTTCTAAAAACCAGTGTTCTAAATAGCTTGCCAAGTCATGCTGACAGGAAATGGTATAGAGTATCTGTTCGATCTCTAATTTCAAAGAGTTAAAATTAGGTGGATAAAGAGAAGTCTCCCTTTAAAAGGGGTTTGTTTTTGTTTTTTTTTGTTTTTTTTAATACATGCCTGTTTAAGTGTGTGGGAGAATGCATGAAGGCGTAAGTATGTGAGTGTGTGTGTGTGAGTGTGAGAAGATAAGTCTATTCGTAAATGTGGGGGATAGATGTTATCTGGTGTTAGAACTGGTTTTGTGTGTGTATGTGTGAGAGAGAATAAGTGGAGGTGTAAGCGTGTGTGTGTGTGTGCGTGCGTGTGTGTGTAAATATGGGGCTAGAAGCTTTATCAGGTTATAAACTGGGTGTTGAGTTCTAGTCTATTATTGATTGGTGGTTGTGTTTTATCTATAACTAGCAGTAAAGCCCGGCGTTGCTCGGGGTCGCTCAGTAGCTGTGTTAAAGTTACAATGTTAAGTTTCTTTCTTGGCTTAAAAACTGTAGTGTCTACTGTGCAGACTTGCATGTGGTGTTTTTGATTAATATTCCCTCAACCAACAATATGCCTTATGAAGTTAAGAAAACATAACGATAACCCGAATGTTATAACAAAAGAGGATGCTGGGGATAAAAACTGCACTGGTTATTTATTAACAAAGATCGAAAATGTAAACACTGCAACGCAGAGAAAAACATTAGCGTAACCAAATTATCAGTTATGTCTGTCTGCACGCCTATATCACCTCTCTGCACGACTGTCTGTCTGCACGCCTATATCACCTCTCTGCACGACTGTCTGTCTGCACGCGTATATCACCTCTCTGCACGACTGTCTGTCTGCACGACTGTCTGTCTGCACGCCTAACGAAATTTACAGATACATATATTTTAAATAAACTTATATAATTTTTGCTTTTTTTTACGAAATATTTGCTTGTTTTACGTAGTCTTTAAATAGACTTGTTTTCAAGTAAGACGCTCAATGTAAACAGAACAAAGGGAAATAACTGATAACTTACGCTCAAAAATCGATACATTATATTCGATTTCGTCACATAGGGTGGGTCAATTTGAAATTTTTTTTTTCCGATGTCTTCGCTAGGGCTCAATGTACAAGTATAGCAATTTCGGTGCAATTCCGTGAGAGATTCTACGAGGAGATGTGTGCCAAAAATCGATAGACAGACAGACAACCACAGTTTTATATATATAGATTAGTGCTTCCTTAATTCTAAGATTGCCGAGGTTTCTTTCCTTAGTTTCTATGCTAACTGTTATGGTTTTGTCGGTGCTTTTGCATTTAACTAGGTGTTTCTTAAATGAGGAGGCGTTAGTATTGAGGAGTTCTTTTATTCTAATGTGAAGTGGTCTGGTGGTGCTACCTACGTAGAAGTTGTTGCATTTGTCACAACACTAGTCTGTATACGACGTAAGCCTGGTGGCATAGGTCTGTGTCGTTTTATAAACATTATAATAGAATAATCACCCTGGCGGTGTGAATAAGCAATACCAGAGTCAATGGAATAACATATTGACATCAA
>OZ024742.1:179834202-179864202 GCA_964016885.1 Eledone cirrhosa
GCAAGTGCCCTCTCCCAGTTTTCCACCTTTAATTTACAGATATATGCTCAGAGTAGGCCCATTCACTCGGGCCATTCTTGCTTCTCTCACCCATCTTTCAACAAAATGCTGGGAAGAGAGCACTTCCCTCTCTACTCTGATTTTCCTCTTCAAATGAAATTTGAAAAAGTCAATCAGAGCATCACCGAAGAGGTAAGTGCTCGTCTTCAGCCCTTTCAAACGTGTCCACCATACTATCTCTTTCGCCATGGCCACCAGGCAGATAATAACAATAATAATAACGACAACAATAATAATATACATATACATATATATATACACATACACGCACACACATAAACATATCTATACACACACACACATGATAGCAACTAATAGCACTGCGATCGAATGTGGCTTTTTAGCCCAGCCAATGATCTAAAATATCTTGCACAGATTCGGCAACCCAAACATTCACTGGGAATAGTCGGCTGTGGTTGCAGTTCGTGTACTTTTGCATGTCGCTTGAGCCCTCCTGCTGATTTACATTCTCTACGACATGTTTGGCAAGCATGATGAGTAGCATCTCCAACAGCAGCCTGGTAGTCAACCACTGGTCTTACTTTATGACTGCGAAGATGACTTTCGAATCCAGCTTTGCTTAGGCAGAGTCTCGCACAGACGTTGCATGTCAGCACCATAGGAGGACCCTCGCCATCTGGAAGTGCAACAGCAATGCCCTTCCTCACATCCCGCTTTACTTTCTCGTGTGCGATTCGAGATGCCTCAAAGGCAACTTTTCCCTCATATACAGTCTTTCTCCATTTATTACGATCAGCAGCAATATTTTCCCATGTATCAGCAGAGATGTTAGCGTCTTTCAGAGAGGTTTTCAAGGAATCCTTATACCTCTTTTTTGGTTTATATGGCGGTCGTTTTCCTTTAACCAACTCTCCATAGAAGAGTTGTTTTGGTATTCTAGAATCCTTCATCGTGGCAAGGTGACCACTCCAACAGAGTCGTTGCTTAAGCACAAGAGCTTCTATACTGTCACACATAGAGCTTTCCAAAATCTCGACATCACTGATGTGGTCCCTCCAGTGAATGCCATGGATCCGTCTGAGCCACATCTGATGGAAACGCTCTAATTGCTTAAGGTGGTGTCGATATGTGACCCAAGTCTCACAGGCACAAAGAAGACAATAGAGCACACATGCCCTGTACACCTTTACCTTTGTCCTCCTGCATATGTCTCGCCGACCCCAGAGTCGCCTTTCTAGCTTTCCGAAAGCATCCCTTGCTTTCCTAATCCTAAGTGAGATTTCACTGTCAAGGTCGCCGTATCGATTGTCAGTGCTTCCCAGGTAGACAAACTGATCAACCACTCCAAGTCGTTTGCCATACACATAGATATTTGGTTCAGTGTACTGCTTACTAGGGGCAGGTTGGTACATGACGACGGTTTTCTTGAGACTGACAGTCAATCCTAGGGCAGTGCTAGCGTCAGAAAATGCATTCAAAATGTGCTGCATATCACTCTCTGTGTGCGCTACAAGATCGCAATCATCTGCATACAAGAGGTCTCTTATGATTGATGTAAATACTTTTGTCTTTGCAGCAAAGCACCTGATGTTAAATATGCTGCCTGAGGTTCGATACCGGATGTAAACACCATGCTCGCAATTCCTGAATACAATATAGAAAACCATTGCAAAGTATATGGCAAACAGAGTCGGTGCTGGAATATCCCCCTGTTTCACTCCAGTTTTTACTGAGATAGGCTCCAACATGTTATCTTCGACATTAACCCAAGCCTTCATGTCGTCATGGAAAGACCTAACTAAAGCAAGGAACTTATCAGGGCAACCAAGTTTCTGGAGAACCTTCCATAATGTATCTCTGTTAACAGTATCGAAAGCTTTTGTCAGATCGACAAAAACCTGATACAGATCCAAGCCTTGTTCCATCACTTCTCCGGGAGCTGTCTAGCTGAGAAGATCATATCAGTAGTGCCACATCCAGCACGAAAACTAGATTGACTTTCAGGAAGAACACAATCTGCAATGTGTGTCAGCAGACGGTCCAGAAGCACCCTACATAAAACTTTCACTATGACAGAAAGCAATGATATACCTCTGTAGTTCCCACAATCATTCCTGTTACCCTTTCCCTTGTACAAGACCACCATTACTGCATCTCTCCAGTCCTCAAATACGGATTCATTAGCCTATATCCTGCCAAACAAAGAGTGAAGATGTTGCAGGAGTCTCTCACCACCATATTGTAGGAGCTCAGCATGTATGCCATCCATACCTGGAGATCTTCCACTGTTCAGCTTCGAAATAGCCACTGCAACCTCCACAAGTGTCGGAGGTTCTGCGAGAGCTACTTTCACAGGACTTTCTGGAATGAGATTGAGGAAATCTTCACTGACGACAGACGGCTGATTCAAAAGATCATCAAAGTGCTCTCGCCACCTTCGTAGAATTCCTTGTGAGTCACGAAGAAGTTCTTTGCCATCCTTGCTGCGAAGCGGTGTCACCAGAGAAGAAGACGGTCCATAAACCTCACGCAAGAGACTGTACAACAGCTTTGTGTTATTTGAATCTGACGCAGTTTGTATCTCACCAGCCTTCTCACTCCACCACTTATCCTTCATCTGAGAAAGACTCCGCCTAACACGTGATTTTACATTCTTGAGTTCCTCATGCAACGTATTCCTCTCCTGTGGTTTTGCCGTCAAGTAGCGTGACAGAGCACGCCTCTTATCAGCCAACAAGTCTTCTATATGTACATCATTCTCATTAAACCAGTCCTGATGTTTTCTCTGTAAACAATCCCAGAACACGCCTGCCTACATCATAAACCGACTTTTTAAGGGTCGGCCAATCCTCACCAAGATCTGCAGCCTGCATCTCTTCTTCCAATGTCCTCTTCACATTTTTATCCTTAAGACGAGCAGCATTCAATCTTTTGGGCAGGGCAACACCAGGAGCCCAGATTTTACGTTTAGTGATTAGTTTCACTTTTGCGCGTACCAGGAGGTGGTTCATCCAGCACTCAGCTCCACGAAGAGCACGAACACACTGCACATCCTGTCTGTCACGCATCCTGACTAGGACATAGTCCAAAATATGCCATACCTTAGTTGCAGGATGCATCCATGTGGTCTTGAATTTGTTCTTTTGTTGGAACATGGTGTTGGTAACACACAGATCCAGCTCCTCACACATCTGCTCAAACATCTGCTCACACATCTCCTCACACATCTGTATATATATATATATACATATATATATACATACATATATTTATATACATATATATATATACATGTATATATAGGAAGGGCATCCAGCTGTAGAAAACCCGCCAGACAGTCCACGCTGTAATGTGGCCGTGTAGGCAACACGGTAAAAACCTCCCAGCCCCACACTGTAAATGTGGTTGCTGTTAGGAAGGGCATCCAGCTGTAGAAAACCCGCCAGATAGTCCTATGCGAGCAAGATAATCACTCTTGCCTCAAGTGGGAAAACCCCCATCCAAACCCATGCAAGCATGGAACACGGACGTTAAACGTTGATGATGATGATGATGATGATATATATATACATATATATATATATATATATATAGTTGTGTATAATGGTAGCTATGGTGCTTCCATAGGCGGTATGCCAAAATTAGCACTCGATATTCAGCAGAGTGGAATGTAGATAGTATAAAGAAATCGAAAAATCAGTGATGCATCTGGACTTAATTTATTGCGTGTTACAATTGTTTCGCCGGCAGGTAGCTCAAGACATGGTCCCTTTATGGATCTGACTGACTCTATGGCTGCAGGTTCTTTCAGACACAGGTATTTCGTTCGGAGCAAATTTTATAGATACTGAACCCAGCATGACTTCATTGAAGTGTGCCGGACGGAAAATGGCTGATGACCCGTGTGGCAGTAAATACTCTTCAGAACTTGTGATGACGTGGAGTAAAAACTGCCAATGGCATGACAAGAGTGGAAGAGGGTTTTTGGAGGGTGTTTTTTGATGATAACACCCCAGTGATAAAATTTGCTCCGAACGAAATACCTGTGTCTGAAAGAACCTGCAGCCATAGAGTCAGTCAGATCCATAAAGGGACCATGTCTTGAGCTACCTGCCGGCGAAACAATTGTAACACGCAATAAATTAAGTCCAGATGCATCACTGATTTTTCGTTTTCTTTATACTTTATATATCTATCCAAAATTAAAATTAAGGGTTGTCATGTCTGAGAGACATGCGGCATATCCACCGTAGAATAAGCTCAAAGATTAGATCCGAGCATTACATATCAACTAGAAATAGATTGACATATATATATATAAAATAAACATATGAAACAATCACAGGGAATATATTTATAGATATATATTGTTGATAAAAAACTAAAAACAAAAAAAGTTGAAGGAATTCTAGAGAGAAATAAAGACAGACTTTTACGAGTGAATAAAAAATATTTGAAAGAATGATATTGGAATGGGTTTCTCTCTGTATTGGTGTGGAAAGTGTTTCCAGAGAAGCTGACTGAAAGTTTTACCTATAGATATTATTTTCGTTACCACAATTTTATCTTCAGAGTTCCTATATCTCTGGTACATCATACATTTTAATTTATTATTTTTAATAATATTTTATCATTATCAAATAGATTTACCGTTATTGTATATCATCTTTTATTGAATGTTTCATCGGTGAGCACCTGTCAATGTTGCTGAACAAAACTAGCTAGATATTCATCTATTACATTCTTAAGCTGGCTGGAAGGATAATTCTCAGTTCAGTTGCAACCTCTATGCTATATTACCTGGGTAACCATTTCTTTTCATGTGATTATACGCATCAGCTTGTGCTTCATGAAGGAACCTATTAAATAATATTGTGTTCCCAGTTTTACCAAAATATTGCAGAGCAGAAGTTTTAAATTTCATGACAAAATGTCTTGCAGTATTTGTTAGAGAGTTAGCCAAATGTATTGCGGTATTTGTTCAAAGGTTTTTATATTCTGAGTTCAAATCCTGCCGAGGTGATCTTTGCCTTTCATCCCTCTTGGGTTTTATAATAAAATATTGTTGATTTCTCTTCCTCTCAAATTGCATGCCTTATACCTAAATTAGAAAGCAATATTTGTTGTAGATCTTTCCATTCTAAGTTCTTGGATGGTAAACTTAATCTCTTGCTCAGATTAACACCTACACCTGGTCCTTGGGGACATTGAACAGATGTCTTCCTGTTGCAAGCATACAGAACAGGGTTCTAGCATAAGAATACTTTTTGCCTTTACTTCAACTAGTCACTGAAACCTGCAAAAAAAAAAAAATATATATATATATATACAGTATACACCACCCCACCCTCCCATACATCTCCCACAAGGTCAGTACGGAGTAACATCCCGTGAAGCCCCCAGCCAACACTGCAAAGTGGTCATAATGGTGACATGAAAAAAAGCACCCAGTCTACACTGTAAAATGAGCGTGTTTGTGACATGACAAAGAGCACCCAGTACTCACTGTAAATGAGGTTGGTGTTAGGAAGGGCATCCAGTTGTAGAAACCAAGCCATTGGCCACAACAAGACAACTCATCTAACCCATGTTAGCATGGAAAATTTAACGAAAAACAGTGATGATGATATTCAGCCAGGGCTATGCAGTAAAAAACAGAAATATTTCTGGCAGGTGATGTATAATTCTCCTTTAGCTCTGTATTCAGTTGTATATCAGTTCATATAGCAGCTAATTGGCAGAATCATTAGGGCATCGAATTTATGCCTCTGTATTTCTTCTGGCATACTGCATTCTGAGTTTTTATCCTGTCAAGGTGATCTGTGTTTCCAATCCTTTCAGGTGTATTGTAGGGGGGGGGGCAGATTTGTTAAAGAGTCAGGCAGGATGCTTTGCAGTATCTGATCTGACTCTATGCATAATAAGTTTGAATAATGTCTCCTTCTTGCAGAAGTTGTGACCAAAGGATTCTATCAGCGATAGAAAGACTAATGGAAACATTGTTTCCTTGGTCTGATCAGATGATTGGCAGGCAGATTTGTTAAAGAGTCAGGCAGGATGCTTTGCAGTATCTGATCTGACTCTGTGCATAATAAGTTCGAATAATGTCTCCTTCTTGCAGAAGTTGTGACCAAAGGATTCTATCAGCGATAGAAAGACTAATGGAAACATTGTTTCCTTGGTCTGATCAGATGATTGGCAGGCAGATTTGTTAAAGAGTCAGGCAGGATGCTTTGCAGTATCTGATCTGACTCTGTGCATAATAAGTTCGAATAATGTCTCCTTCTTGCAGAAGTTGTGACCAAAGGATTCTATCAGCGATAGAAAGACTAATGGAAACATTGTTTCCTTGGTCTGATCAGATGATTGGCTTTTTTCAAATAACACATCTCGCACAGATAATATGAGCTCTTCTATTTATTGCTTTGTTGTAATATTACAAGTAGTGAAACACCCATCAGTAATTTTTTATTGCTGGTTTTCAGTGGAGCCTAGATATTTTCTATTGGGGTGGGTAGGTCTCCCAGGAATTTTGCTCCATTTAATTGACATGAATTTCTATTGTTCAAAGAAATCATACACTTGAAGTAGCAGAATATTGGTGTTCATATCATCCAGTATTAATAAATACTTTTCAATATTGTTTTAGCTAATTAGTGCAGTATCATCTTTGTAATGAGTATTTAATTAAACATTTTGTTAAAAATCTCTACTGATACAATTCATGTATGAATACTGATTATTTCTGAAAATGACTGTCTTTTGTTAGAGCCAGTAGAACAGTGACAAAGTTAGTGTAATATCAAATGTATAATAACAATTTATTTGAACTTTTATGTTAATAGCCAATATTGATACATTTTATGTATGAATAATGATTGTTTCTGAAAATGGTTGTGCACTGTCAATCAATAGAATAACAGAGGCAAATTTAATGTACTATTAAATGTATAATGAATATTTATTTAAACATTTTATGCAAGAGAGACGGAATTCTTTCCTCTATTTAGTGACTCATGTCCATAGTTTAAAATTTGTATCCTACGAAAGTTGACTTTGTATTTTGCCTTTTTGGAGATGAAATATTAACCCTTTCATTACCACATTTCTAATGAAAAGATACTGCCAATTTGAAAATAATCATGAATATGGAGAGATTTAGTAATATAACAAACTTACTTGTTATTAAGCTGGTGTTTGGAAAATAATTTAACAAAGGTTCTTAAAGAAAATTATGCTGAAAGATTTTTAGATAAATATAAGTAGTTTAAGATAAACAGCTTAGTATTGTAGAACCAAGGGCAGTTTCAGATTATTTGGTATCAAAAGGGAGGGTTAGTTTAATCGACTGTTCTCTTCTCCAATGTCTGTGACCTTGCTTCTGTGTATTGGAGAAATCAATATAGATTATTTCTAAAGCTTTCAATACATTTTAAAAGAATTCAACAGTTCATTTTGTATGTTGTTAGAGTGAGCTATGTTAATTACATAAGTTCACTCTATAAAACTACGGCCATCATTCACAATTAAGTATGACTTAGTAGTATGTACCATGCTTTCACTAAGGGGTTTACAGACCTGCCAACCTCTAAAAACCCAAACAGGGTGTACCATGAAAATAGTGTACCGAAACGGGGAGAAATGAGGCAAAATGGGGTGATTTTACATAATGAAAGCTATACCCATTTTTACAAGAGAAGGCATCTCTGACCAACCGCAAAGTGGGTGGGAGATCTCTCCCACAGTGAGAGTTGACAGGTCTAAAACTTTTAGGTAGTCCTGTAGTTGTGAACAGACACATACATCCTTCTCTGCTCTCCTACCATTGGCCCAGTCATCACAAATGAGACAGCTGGAAGATGAGAGAGCTACACCAGCATTAAGTTAGTATTGTTTTTTTTTTACATTGAGAAGGTAAAAGGTACAGTGGATTTGGTGGCATTTGAAGGTAAAGCACAGAGAGTATGAACAAATATCACAATGCATTTTATCTGATGCTCCACTGCTTTGGCTCTCAATATATTGTTTCTGTCATTAGAATTCAGTTTCTCTTGCTGACTTTGTACAACTTCAGATTTCTGACATCAAAGGAAAAGAAATCTTTATCTGTACTTTGTAAGGAAAAAATATTCCTGCTGAAAGGTTTCTTTAATGTTTTCTCATTCATTTATTCATTCAGTAATTCGTTCTTCCACTCACTCATTCAATCATTTGTGTACACACCCATGTCTTTATGTATATATTTATCCATTTCTTCATTTTATCTTTGAATTTCCCCATTATCGGTCAAAATAAAACCAGTAACCGTTCGTCTATGACAAAGCAGATCAGACATTGAGACATTGGTTTTAAAACTTGGAATCTTTGACATATTTTATGTTTGTTTGACTTTTGTTGTTGTTTTTTGTTACTTTATTTTCCTTTTTTTTTTTTTCGCTGCACTTGAACAGACAAATCAATACTCTATTTAGAGATATCGCTAAAGAATGAGAAGCAAAAGCAGGCTAGAGGAATAGATATTGGTTCAAAACGGAACAATAATATTTCTACAACAACAATTTCACAGCCTCTTTTATTTTATTTCATTTTTTTCTTTTTTCCTCTTTCAATTCAATCTATCATCAAGTGTATTGAACATTGGTGGGGAAGTCAGTTATTGCACGGTGCTAAGATTTAGGAGTGATTAAATGAATTGTAGGGAACTTCAGTTCTTCTTGATAACAAAGAGGATCTCTTTACACAACAGAACAACAGAATAACACATCTGTCATATAATGTGAGAATATTAAATAATACAGAAGTATGGACAATAAATAAGAAGGGCCTTTAAAATCTCTTGAGAACTACTAAATGTGGGATACACAGGACATATAATGAGAATTTCAGGAGTGGCATTATTATATATTTACACAGACGTTTTGGTTCTAGTACACTGTAACCAGAATGTATCCATACCTTTAAAAGTAAGGAATACTGGTGAAAGATTCCAATAAAATCAACAATCTAGTGAAAAACAGATCTGATGTAGTTCTGTAGAACCATTTTAATTTGATTGTTTGTAAATCGAATGTGTGGTGTTGTTGATTAGGTTGATCAGTTGTTCATTGTAGTGTGGCAAACTTGTGTGTGGGTGTGTGTGTGTCAAGTGAGTCCAGATGTATGGTTACCATAGCCAGTAGTGAAAGAATAATAACAAAGGATGCTATTCTAATAATTTTATTAAGTAATAACTTGCTTCAAAATTATTTCGATAACTTAGGAAAAACAACAAAGAGTCACTGTAAAATTGTGTATTGTGCTTGTGTGATGATTTGGGGTAGATGCCTGTAGTAGCAGTCTTAAAAGTTATATGTAACTAATCTTAACCAAATTTGCAAGTATGAAAATAACAACATTGTTAGAATAGCTTACAAATCTGACAAGGGGTATGAAATATAAACTGAAACAAACCTCTCTTTAATGAACACTGGAAAATCCTAATCAATATTGCAGCAAAATGATTAAAAAAAATAGTCCAGTTCACTAAGAAGATTCATCATTTCATTTCATTTTACGTCCACTTTTCCCTGCTAGCAATGGTGGGACGGGAACTGATTCTGGCTTGATTTCTACAGCTGGATGCCCTTCCTAACACCAACCTCATTTACAGTGAGTGCTGGGTGCTTTTTTGCCGTGGCCCCTCCACAACCACTTTGCAGTGGAATGATATGGACCCCAGTGCCAATAACAGTGTCTGAGAATTGAACTCACAACCTTTCGATTGCAAGGCCAATGCTCTAACCACTAAGTCATGTGCCTCCACATGGATATTTGAAATGAAAAGCTCAGACCAGTGAGAAGATTTAAGCACATCGAACACCTGGCATGGAGTGCCAACGAATTCATAACTTTCTACCGTGAAAGCTGGCCCCATGTAATCCAGGAGCAAGAAATCCTCAAGAGGTACCAACTACACAAAAGAGGAAAGTCATCAACTGACAATAAATGTAGGCTTTGCAACGCAAAGACCAAAGGTGTTAGAACATCCTGTTTCCAGTAGTGAAAGAATGTCTCTTCCTTCCTACCTTCCCATGAGATATGATGAGGTAGCCAGAACAATCTAGAATACACTGAAGAAGACAATAACAATATAGAGATGAACATATTGAGACTGGTGACTCAAAGAAATGCTGGTGGAACCTAAAAATATAAACAGCCATCAATCTATAATACAACCAGCCCACTTTCACTGTTTTAGATCACAAAATAAAAACATGCTTTGTTACAGACATCAGCTATCCATTTCGTATCAATGTTTATATAATGTTTATGTGTTACATCTAGGCTGGTTCCAATAGAGTAACCTCTACCTCATAAAGCATTGCTTCTACATCACATTATTTGTCTAGTCGGAATATATTTGGATTCTTTCATGAGCATGTGTCTGCTGTCTTGTTAGTGTGTGTTTGAAATATTGTGTTTTACATGTTCATGTTGCAACTGTAGATAATGTTATTGGTTGTGTCTGTTAAATAGTTTTCAGGAAGGAAGTGTGGGCCTATTAGAGTTAGGAACTCATGTGCAATAATAGATTTTACATTGAGTGAAAAAGAGTGTGGGAAACATGATATTATGGCACTGGTTTATCATTTCTGGTAGTGAAGTGAGATGACTAGGTAATTTTCTCTTTGAATTAACTATCTAGTAGTTTTTTTGTAGCAGGGGCTGCATTATCAAATAGTTTCTTATTGGAATACAAACCAGACATCCTTCTGTCAATCTAGGTGAAGCTCTTAATGCGTTTATTACCATATTTCTAATGAAATACATAATATTAGAATTAGTTATAGAAGAATTAAGAGGGATTTACTAAAGTTATTACTGATTTCATAATTAAGATAGCTTATGTAATATAACTTACCAAATGTAAAATGATGTTGGATGGTTTTAATTTAAACTAGACCACCCGTGACCCGTAGGGTCACGTTCCCTTCAAAATATTTCTTAAAAATCATGCTTAATTTTTAAATAATTAAAATATTCACAGACATGTATATAATGTGAAATGAAACTGGAAGGCCTATATATATATACATGTGTGTATGAATATATATATATACACACACACTCACATATATATATATATATATATACACAACACCACCACCAGCTCTCGTTATCTTCTATTCTCCTCTGTCTCCTCTCCCTATGTTCTCTCTCTCACTCTGTTTATGAAGGTACCCAGAAAACCCCATATCTCAGGAACCCGTCCTCCGATTTACGCAAACTTGTTTTATTCCATTTGTATTCCCATTTCAGGGTCAACTTCCTTTCAAAGTATTTTCCCATTATGCGCCCTTTTGGCTGTATTACATTACAGACAAGCAAGCAAGCAATTGCAGAGTTTTAGTAATATACTAGACCACCTGTGACCTGTTGGGTCACGTTCATTTCAAAATATTTTTTAAAAATCATGTTCATTAAAAATAATTTTTAAATAATTAAAATATACACAGACATGTATATAATGTGAAATGAAACTGAAAGGCCCATATATATATATATGTGTGTATGTATGTATATAAATGTATGTGTTTGTATACATATATATATATATATATATATATAGGTGTGTATATATATATATATATGTGGGTGTCTGTGATCTATATACACTGGTCATAGACACACACACACACTCACATATATATATATATACACAACACCACCAGCTCTCTCTCTTACATTCTCCTTCTCCTCTCCCTCTCTCTATGTCTCTCTCTCTTTGTTTATGAAAAAACCCATATATCGGGAACCTGTGGTCCGATTTATGCGAAACTTGTTTTATTTCATTTGTATTCTCATCTCAGGGTCAACTTCCTTTCAAAGTATTTTCCCATTATGCGCCCTTTTGGCTGTATTACATTACAGACAAGCAAGCAATCACAGACTTTTAGTAATATATAGATAGATAGAAACCCTTTAAAATGGGTGGTTTTAGAAAAAAGGTGGTTTGGAGTAGGTTAGCATCAGAAGATTTAAACATAATGGATGCGTCATGATCCTTTGTTAATATAACAAAGGTTTTTTCTTTGGTTTACCGAAATCTGAAATCCTAGATCTAATAAATGTTTCTATTTTTGGCACAAGGCCAGCAATTATCCCAGTGCATTACTGGTACTTTATTTTATCGACCCCGTAAGGACGAGAGGCAATGTGAACCTCGGCGGGATTTGAGTTCCAACCATAAAGGGGCGCAACTCTATGCTGCAAAGCATGGTGTCCGACCCTCTACCGAAACTGCCAATCCACCTAATAATGAAGAATGAATTCCATAATTACCCCAATGAAGAATAGATTCCACAATTACGCTAATGACAAAATAAGTATTTAAAACCCAGTCAAGCATTAATTTTCTCAGACAAAATTAGAAATCTATCTGAAATAAATACAACACTACACTAAGCATTACTAAACAATAACATCACATGCAGCTGACCTTTCTCGTTTCTTTTCACACTCAGACTCCAATAAGCAATAATACAGAATCCAATCAACTATTTCATCTGTCTTAAATCATGATTCACATTAATTTCAATGAGGAATCTTTTGGCAATATTTATTTCAATCAAAGGCGGTGGATTGGCAGTATCGGTAGAGGGTCGGACGCCATGCTTTCCAGCATAGTTACGTCCCTTTACGATCTGAGTTCAAATCCCGCCGAGGTTGACTTTGCCTTTCATCCTTACGGGGTCGATAAAATATAGTACCAGTAATGAACTGGGTAATTGCTGGCCTTGTGCCTAAAGTAGAAACAAATATTTATTTCAATCAATTTAAAAACACATACGTTATCTATGTCTATCTTTACTGCTGCTAATTATCTGCTTACTCTTTTACCTGTTTCAGCCATCCGGCTGAGGCCATGCTGGGGCACCGCCCTTGTAAACATTCTGACATTATGAAGATGAATACATCAACGTACCTTTTTCATAACACTTTCAATAACACATTTTCAATTGATTTTGTAAAACAGGAAAAAGATGTGTGTACATTTCCAAACACATTTAGATAAACCTTGCCTTGATTTGTCTTGTATATGAACATCTTTACACCCAGTGCTTGAATTGTATTCTATTTAACCTATATTCAAAAACCGTGGGCAGTCTACGTGCCTGTTGAATTATTCTGCCAATAACAGTGGAAAATGTCTATTTTTGTTAATATATATGAAGTAAAAGAAACAAATATATGGAATAAAAAGAAAAGTAAATTTATATATAATGTAAGTAGACGAGAAAACAGAACCCAGATCCCCTCAGGGAAATGGCCTTGCTCAGTATGTAGGAAAGGTGTAGGTAGGAACTCCATTCTCTGCCCCAAATACAAACAATGGGTACACAAGAGATGTAGCGGGATCTCAGGAAGCTTAATTAAGAATGTAGGCTTCACATGCAGCAGCTGTGCTGGGACAGCAAGCAGCAAACAGCCACAGGAAACAAGTACCACCAATCTCTGTGAGGGCTCGGTCGAAACAGTAGACAGCTTCTGCTACCTAGATGACCGAATTAGCAGCGGAGATGGGTGTTCAGAAAGTACAATAACTAGGGTAAGAACGGGTTGGAAGAAGTTCAGGGAACTACTGCCAGTGCTAGCTGCAAAACGCTTCTCCCTCAAAATGAAAGGCAGACTGTATGATGCGTGTATCCGAACAGCAATGTTACATGGTAGTGAGACCTGGGCGCTGAAGGTGGAAGACTTACGTAGATTAGAAAGAAACGAAGCCTGTATGCTCCGATGGATGTGTAATAGTAATATACGCGAACGACAAAGCATAAATGAATTGAGAGAGAGACTGAGCATAAGAGGAATCAAATGCTGTGTGCAGGAGAGGCGGTTGCGTTGGTATGGACATGTGATGCGTATGAAGGATGACAGCTGCATAAAAAGGTGCAGAGCACTAGAAGTCAATGGAAACCGCGGAGTGGGGAGACCCAAGAAGACCTGGGATGAGGTGATAAAAGCCGACCTTACCCAATTACACCTCTCAAAGGGGATGACACACGACCGTGACCTCTGGCGTCATGCAGTAATACAGAGTACCCGACCTCCCATGGGTACAAGCTGAAGCATATAGACAATATGCCCCCACACCCTCCCACTGCAAGGTGGTCGTGGAGGTGCCACGGCAAAAAAGCACCCAGCCCACACTGTAAAGTGGACGTGTAGGCGCCACGAAAAAGCACCCAGCACTCACTGTAAATGAGGTTGGTGTTAGGAAGGGCATCCAACTGTAGAAATCAAGCCAAATCAGTTCCTGTATGAGCAAGGCATGGTCAGCCGACCAGACACTGCCCACAACAGGACAAACCGTCTAACCCATGCTAGCATGGAAGAACAGACGTAAAACGGTGATGATGATGATGATGATGATGTTTTATCTTTACGAACAAATCTTATAATTTCCTACAATACGTTTTAAAATGTGTAGTGCAAAAAAAAAAAAATAGTAAAATAGAAATGAAAGATTAACATATATTAGCTATTGTAACTGATACTGCAAATGTCGTGGTAGAATTAAGAAAGGTGCCAACAGACCTGTCAACTATACCTGTCCGTCGGGGAGATCTCCCACCCATTTTGGGGTGGATGAGAGATGTCTTCTCATGCGAAAATAGGTATAGCTTTCACTATGTAAAATTCCCCCATTTTGCCTTTCTCCCCGTTTTTTCATGGTACTCTCCGTTTGGATTTTTAGAGGTTGGCAAGTATGTACCTATCAGGAATTAAAAGATGTCCCACCCACACTTCTGTTTATATATGCATATGTCAGTGTGTGTGTGATGCATTTGACAATATCCAATACTTCTGTTGAATGTCTCCCAAGAAACTTAGAATTTTTAGTAGTAGACAATTATAAGCGGATTTTCCTTCTATTCAACCAGATAAACAGCCTATAACCAGTTTTACCTTGCTATTAACGATAAAGAACCATTGAAAGTTTAAAGTAGTTGTGCAATTAGATGGTTATCAATTGAAGCTGCAGTGGATCAAAATTTGAATAAGTGTATTGAATTACAAACTGACTTTAAACTTATGGATACATTACTGTTCAGTCGATATATGGGATGTGATTATAAGAAAATGTTTTATTTCTTTTTACTCTTGCATCCAATTTTCAAGCATGTTTTAACGAACCTATTCAATCAAACAGAATAAGTAAAACCGTGTTAGTTACGAATCTTTTCCATTTGATCAAATCTATAGCAAATATCTTAGTTCTACCAAAAAGCAGAGCAGATTCTCTTGATCCTATAATTATAATACTGAAGAATGTTTTATAGTCTAACCCTAATATTTGCTACAGGTTTGTGAAAGAAAAAAATAGTAGAACTGATAATCAAGAAGATACCAGCAGTCCAGGGAATATTATTAGAGAGAGATCTGAAAAGTTTTTAGCTTAACTTTGCACATTAAACAGCGATTACCGGAAATATTAAATGCCTTTCTTTAGAAAAGTGTTTTCAGACATAAAATAGCTAATTATTTCTCTCTTGTAATTAATAACTTTAAGTAATAAAGAGATAGGTAAACAACTAAAATTGTGTAACAGTGTTAATACTGGAAAATGTTTGACAGAAATAAATCTTTTATTACAAAGATGCTAGTGAAGGAAATACTTTTAGAGATGTTGCAGCATTCACTCTTAATATCGTAATATTACCTAATTAAAATGATGAGGCAATGGAAAGGAAAGAACCTCATTTAGTTCTAATCATGAATGTTCTAGTTGTCCGGTCAACGGAGCAGTCTTCTTGTGAAATTAATATGCAGGCGGCTGAGCCTTCCACAAATGTGTGTCAAAAGTAAAAAAAAAAAAACGTTTGAGAAATAAAATGTAACTTTCAAAGTTTGGAACTGTTCTCTCATTAAAAATATAGCTTGAAGCAAGTCTATAGATGCTGCAAAGATTATTGTTTGCCTGCAGTAATGCTAAATATAACTGGAATAATGGATCTATATCTAATTCAGAGAAACAAAGTAGCAGTTTTAGAAACAATGAAAGATTCAACAATTTAGAAGATTTGTTAGATTATATTAGTAAAGATTAAATTTCTATAATTCATTTTCAATAAAGTAACATTCTTGTAGTAGTCTAGCATAAAACTATAATTTTAATTTTCATTCCAAACTTAGCCAGTAGCAATTTCAACACAACAGTGACTTAAAGAATCATTTTTATGAATGTTTTTCTGTTCCACTGTATTCATGTAAAGTGATTGTGGAGGTGCTATGAAGAACCACACTAAACACACCCTGTAAGGTGGCTGACATTAGGAAAGTCATCCAGTCATAGAAACCATGCCAAAGATGGAACATGAGTAAGTCAGTACTTGGAATGTGATAACCTGTCCAACTCATACCATTGTGGGAAGGAGACATAAATGGTGAAGATGAGAACGAAATCAGTCTCTTTGCAGTTTATTCTGTTTTGACAGTAAATTGTGGTTCACTCTCATATAAATTTCACATCAGGACTATATATATATAATTAGTTACAGCAGCGACATGTACAAGTACTTAAATTTCGTTGGGTTGTTTACTCCAATCCATCCAGCTTGTCACACATAGAAAAATGGCTTCCAGTGTATGTAGTGTATATTCATTTAACACATAGTTAATGTGTAGTGTGTATATTGATATACGCAAATATATATGCACATAGATATAATACGTAAATTGACAATATGCACATAAACTGAACAAAGACTTTGTTACACTTACTTCTGTAATCAGTGAAGTAATCCATGATACATTTAAAATAAAGGCGATAATGGAGATGGAAAAGCGATGAAACTGTTGACGGAAAATGTTACTGAATCTTCACTTGAGAATGTCGATGGGAAGCTTCAAGGAGTGAATTTAAAAATAGATGCTGGTATGAATGAATGAATTACATTTAGCAATATAAAGAGTTAACCTTCGCTATATTGTTGTTTTACAGTATTCACATATAGACTTCTTAGGTTTTTGTAGTGTCTCTTTTCTATCAGTTAAAAAGTTACTGAAATGCATTTCAACTAAAAGAGAGTTATAGCTGTTTCACATCACTGTAGAATTTCTTTGTAGACACAGTTGTCAGCAAACAGACCCCTTTCATTTAATATTTTTATATTTTCTTTTTTTGTAACTCATGATAATGCAACATACATCTGACCATGTGAGAAGAATTGTGTTGATAGATATACACCTATCTTTTCAAATGTCTGCCCTTGTGCCTTGTTGCATGTAAGAGCAAAGGCTGGTTTGACAGGAAATTGCTTGCGAGTAAAGGTGAAAGGGAACTCAAGCTCTTGAGATACATGTGGTATCCTTGGGATTAGCAACTTTGTTCCAGCATTGGGACCCAATGCCACTTCAGCTTCAGTTACATGATTATGTAAACTGATGATGATGATGTAGCGTGTACCATTGCAATGCCCATTTAGAGGATCCAGATTTCTCAAAAGCATGATGCAACTGCCTTTCTTCAGTTTAAGTATATGTGTTGGGAAGCCTGATGGGGTAAGTTTGTTGATGAACTCAATTGGATATTGCAGTGGATTGACAGTATCGGTAGAGGGTCGGACGCCATGCTTTCCAGCATAGTTACGTCCCTTTACAATCTGAGTTCAAATCCCGCCGAGGTTGACTTTGCCTTTCATCCTTACGGGGTCGATAAAATAAAGTACCAGTAATGCACTGGGTAATTGCTGGCCTTGTGCCTAAAGTAGAAACAATTATCTACTGTATCAGAGCTTCTGTAGATTATTTCATGACTAGGGAACTTGTTGACCATGAACTCATTCACTAATCTTCCTGCATCATTTGTTGGAGTGATAATGGCTCTATTTGAAAGCCATATTGGGTTTGTGTAGTTTCCTGGAAGTGTAGTTTCTCCATCTTCATCTAACAGACCAAGTTTCCTGCATGCTTCTTGGAATGTTGGAAATTCAAGTCCTTTAATTGTCCCCAAATCTTTGTATGAAGCTAACCTAACCTTGTGATGTAGGATCATTCTGAGGTAATATAATTCAGATTTATGTCTACTGAGAGATACTGTTGCAATGCGTCCAAGAGATTCACTCATAAATTGTTGATCACCATCCAGATGTCCCTTTTTTCTTCTTTGCCACTTTTTGTTTGTCCAAGTGAAATATTTAGGAATATCAATAGACAATATGTTTTGTGCCAGTGGGTCTCTAATATTCAGTTGAATATATTCCGTCAACTTAGTCATTGACTGTCCCCTAGAAAGAATACTTTCTTCCAGCCCTCGCTCATACACGAACATTTGTTCCCCAGGTAAATGGCAAGGCAACTTTTCAACTGGCGGTTTTCGATGATGTAATGGAAATTTATAGATTCTCCAGAATGCTTCACTGGCTGAGTTGTACCATGCATTGATATAAGTCTCAATCGCATTTTGGGCATGAATACAATTTCCTTGATCATCCTCAATAGTGAAAGTGATCTTGTCTGATCCTTTTGTGATGTACTTATATTAGTATTTAACAGCCTTGACACTGTGGACAACCTCACAATTAATGTGGCACTGATATCTCAATGAGAGGAAAGGGTTGTATGGAACAACCCAACGATTATCAACACTAAATTCTTGATCTTTAAGTTGGATTGTATGGGTGTGACCACCATGCTGTCTATCCCTTCTTCTATACTCCGGAAAGGAATTTTTGGCAACAAATGTGGTTTGTCTGAATGCCTTGGGATAACTTTTTGAGCAATGGCATTGTTGTCCTAGCCCTTCCATACATGAGCACATCATATTAGCTTGTCCACATGGGCCATGAATGTTGCAGGATGTGATGATCTTATGCAGAATTGGATTGGTCTCTTTATCAGAAATCTCACAGTACACTACCTGATCAATGGCATCAGCAGTTTTGGACTTGCTATCTTCAGCCATTATCTGCAGAATATGAGCATGAGTGAGGCCTCGTTTTCTGCCACTCTATTGAAACAGAATGAGCCACAGCTTTTCCTAGGACATTTTTCTTTCAGTATGTCATCCATAAGGCTGTCATACTTGATCTTGAAGACTCTTGCACAAATATCAGGACGGTCTATTTTTTATTTCATCCCAGTTAGGGTTAGTTGTTACCGTGATGAAATAAGATGGCTTTCCCATGTGTCGAACCACGGTCATCGAATTCTGAAAGCACACACTGTAGAAGCGAGGGGAACCATAGATTGAAGGAGGAAGAACCATTCTCCGGCCTGCACTTGTTTCAAACGTTAGACTGTGCCCATGCTGGGGTACCACGATTAAAGGATTTTCTTGACCTCAATTCCAGTACATATATTTTAAAATCTAGTACTTATTTTATTGATCTCTTCTATTCTCTTTGAAACGTGAGTGTGTGTCTATGTGTTCATATGTATGATGGTACCCTATCGCTTGCGACGAGGATTCTTCCAGCTAGGTTTCTCAAATGGAACTGCCTGAAATAAGGTGAGAGTGTCTGAGCATTCCATAGACACGTATAATGGAAGGTTTCAAGGTGGGACTACATTGGTTCTTTGACTTACTGGTAGAGTACACTTTTTTTTACTTCAGTGGAGAGAAGAAAGGCGAAATAAAGTGTCTTGCTCAAGAACACAACGCACTGATGGGATTCAAACTCTCAACATTACAATTACAAGACACACACGGACATAAACGCACACACATATGCACACACACACAGATACAGTAACACACATATGCACACCTATACATATATATATACACATAAACACTTATACACACTTCATAAACACACCACATATACATATATATATATATATATATATATACGTGTGTGAATGAGTCTATGTACTTATGCAATGATAAAAAGAATATACACCTGTGGATTGAATCATTGGTACTGTAGTAAATTATCCTTTCTTTATTTCCACATCTTCACATACATACACACAGTCACATATACAGATAACCACACTATCGTCTATTTTTCTATCTACCTACCTATCTATCTACGTATCGAACTATTGACCTATCTATCAACCTCCTTATGATATATTGCACCATTTATGTGATAAACTTTTGATATAATTTTCTATGACATTATATGTATCATGTATTATGTGTTGTTCTATACAGCGCTGGCCTGGGACCCCCCTACTCGTCCTTTATCCTTGTTCTGGTGACAGAGCTCGATGGAGCCTGCAACCTTTGATATATTTTTGTTTATAAGCTCCGATGATTCCTACCCTAGGGTATGGATGAAACACTGTTAGCAAATAAAACAATGTATTTCTAAGCACTCTTTGGTTATTCCTAAACGTATATATATATATATATATATATATATATATATATATATATGTGTGTGTGTGTGTGTGTGTGTGTGTGTGATATATGTGAGTGTGTATATGTATTGTATATGTCTGTATATGTTTTTATATGTTTGTGTATCTATATATATGCATATGTATATGTGTAAGTCCGTGTACATGTATGTCTGTGTATATATATATGCGTGTGTGTGTGTTTGCATGTATGTATGCATACGTATATAAATATATATATATATTCCTTTTATATGAAGGTGTGTATGCGTGTGTATATGTATGTACACATCTGTCTTTTTCTATATTGCTATATATTTTTTATTTTTTTATTTTTATCCCGTTATTTTCCAGCCTCACTTCAAATTTTTAATAGATTTAAATTTGATTTCATATCTTTTATCCATAACATCTCTATCTGACGATCGATCCAGACGTATATATTATTATCGTCTGTGATCCAGAAACCTTTGGTAATGGAGTAGTTATATTTTGTGTTGTTCACTTTCTAATTAAATAGCTCTGTTCTATACATAGAGCACTCTTTTTCCTTTGGAATTACGTAACACACACACACACACATATATATATTGAGTAAAAATACCGTTGCAGTGAAGAGAAGTAAATATAAATTCCATAGCTAATGTTATCAAATGTAGAGGAGATACCTCTAAAATTTGATATATTAAGTTGTGTGCTAAGCAGTTAAAATGTATGATAAGGTCATCTCTACATATACCGAATAGAAGTAACTGAGCCAGCATATATTATGTATATAAATGTACGCTTTTTTTTCTTCTGTATATAGACATGTAAACATTCCAAATATATGTATTTCTTCGTAAAGTAAAAAAAAAAAAATGAGGAATAAATTAATGGATTTACCGATCGTCAGATCTTTCTTTAGAAGGTATGTATATCATCCAAACAACTAAAAGAAAATACGCAATCGAGTGGTTTTGATATTCTATCAAAGGGGTCTCAAATTCAAGGACTCAAAAATGCCATTACGTCCTGTGGGGAGAGACACAGTGGACCAAAAGTGAAATGATGTGGGGGGATGGGGCATGATTTCCACTATTTATAATGCTAATCTACATTACAGCTACCATTTTCTTTCATCAAAAGGAATACGTATATGATAGGAAGTGGGATATGTGAATTAGTACAAAATGTAAAGAGTTAAATTGTCCTTAATTCCGTTTTAACTTTTGATAATTCCCCCCCCCCCCCCTTTTCCGTTTTCAATTTTGATAAATTCCGTTTTTTTATTTTTTGTTTTATAGATTTTCATGGGCAAATTACAATACATTGTAATATAAATATTATTAAAACGGAAAACTAAAGCAAAATTCAGTTTTATCATATAAATGAAAAATACTTTTTTTAATCCGCACTACGATTCAAATTACATGCAACTGGTGTCATTTTTCTTTCATCGTAACACTTTACAAAAGAAATTTTTCACAAAAGCAGTTCATGTCTGATACTCCCGTGTTTATTTAATCCGCTCTGAAGCATTATGGAACAAAACACATTTCCTTATATTCCGTTGTGGGAGTTTCTCCCCTCTACTACAATATGTCTTTGAAACAAGCCGATGTATATTTCACTAACGTTTTTATTAAGAATATTTTTAAAGATGTATATAAAATTGGATACATATTTTTACTTTTCAGGTTTTGATCTTGAAGTGAAAGCGATTGAAATATTAACGTACTCAATACTCTTCTGTGGGGAGAATCATAGTCAGACATCGGCTGTTCCCAAAATTGATTGTCCCCAGCTCAACCTCTGACATGTGGAGGTCTACCACCTCTTCCCTCCGTAGACGTCCTGTTCCCACAATAAAAAAAATGGGATGCCATCCAGTGCAACATGACATCAGATAGGCTAGTGCACCAGCTCGACCAGCACCGTCTGACATCTGTTCTCTCAGCCTCCCAATCCCACAGTGGTGCCTGGTGACTGGCACTCAGCTGGACAGCGACTGTTTGCGCATTAGTGTTTCCTTAAAGCTCGGCCTCTGCACCTATGAGTCTCACAAATGCCTCTGCGGGTTCTTTCGGTCCCCACACACTGTTATTGTGTTATGGTGCTGGCTGCCGCCCACGCCATACTTTTCTCAACCAGATCATAAAGCATGGCCTGGACGGCGCAGTCCTCTCTCTCTTCCAAGCTCGATCCATCAGGGTTAGACTGAGGGGACGGCAAAAGGCCAGACGGCATGACAATCTTCCCATTATACGGGTGTCAGCTCCTCATCTGGGATGCTATATGTTGTGACAACTTCTATAGCGACAACATGTTGCATTCGGCAACCAGCCCAGGCTTCGCTGCCCGCCAGGTCGAAGAGGGCAAACTGTCAAAGTTTCGGTCGCTCTCTGATAGGTTTGTGGTCGAGCATGTAGAAGTGGAGACTTCCATATACCTACTCATTGCTATCGGAGCAGAGTTGGTTGCCCATGATGTGGAGTGCCTATTCCAGCGCATTTCCCTCGCTGTCCACCGGGGCAATGTCTTCTCTATCCTAAAGGGTTAGGACCATGAGGCGAACTGATCCTTACGTTTCAATTATGGTAGTGGCGTGTGGATTTGATTTGCTTCCATAAGCATGCATACGTACCTACAACCTATTACTCCTGTATTAACAAGTGGCACTCGAAAGACAAATTACTTTTAAGTTGGAGATATTGCAATCCCACATTAGCATTAGATTGGAAGGTCAAGCTGAATACTGATTGTATCCTGAATAAGATATATGTTAAGTTATGTGTTAAGCAGCCGAAGTGTACAATAAAGTTCTATCTCTCTATCTATACAGAATATTCTGAATAGACAGAAATGTGGAAATGTATATGTACATTTACAGTCTCAGTTACCTCAATTCTGTGTAAAACCACCCTATTCCGAGAGAAGAGAAGACATTTCTGTAGTTACTTTCAGTGGTTATATTGGTTGAATGTCATATGTAGTATCCAGAGACATATGAATGTCATATGTAGTATCCTATGGAAAATAGTGCCTATGGCACCCACTTCATGTTTACCCCATGGCACGTGCCATGCTTGCCATACCCTAGTTACGCCTCTGGTAGTATCCATTGAAAGGGACTTAATCCTTTAGCATTCATTTAAACCGGCCGTATTCGGCCAGAATTCCTTCGCCGCTTTCTGTTCAAACTGGCTGTAATTGACCGCTCATATTGACATATAACATAATCTCGTAGATTCGATATTATTTGAGATAATTATGTTGTCACAAAAATACAATAGTAAATATAGAGTAATGTAAATGCTAAAGGGTTAAAGAGAAGAGGTGGGAGTTGCTGGGGTGCCATTGAAGGAGGATGGCTAGGGAATGCTGATGCAATAGGGTTAGGTGGGTGTGCGGGTGTGAATGGTGGGGGAAAGAGTGGTAAAGGTGGCTGGCAGTAGTCAATGGACTTGTCTTTGTTGAAGTCATAAGTGAGGTATGTGTGATTGCGTGTTAATTTTGTACGAGCTGGACCCGTGAAAAAATTCACGGATAATCCTCTCTCTATATATTATAACCCCTTCTCTCTAAATATATTAACCCCTCCCCTCTATATATATATATACACCCATCCCTTTCTCTATATATTAAAACCACCCTCTCTATATATTATAACGCCCCTCTCTCTATTTTACCCCTTCTCTCTATATATATTTTAACCCTCCTTTCTCTATATTATAACCCCTCTCTCTATATTATAACCCCGTTCTCTCTATATATTATAAACCCCTCTCTTTAAATATAGTATAACCCCCCTCTCTATATATATAATTACCCATCCCTTTCTCTATATTATAACCCCCCTCTCTCTATATTATAACCCCCTTCTCTCTATATATTATAAACCCCTCTCTTTAAATATAGTATAACGCCGTCTCTCTATATATATTATAACCGCCCCCCTCTCTCTCTATATATATATAATAACCCATCCCTTTCTCTTTATTATAACCCCCTCTCTCTCTCCTTTCCAAACGTTGCAACGCTCTTTGATTTTCTTTGGCCGTAGATTGTCGTTGATTGTTTACCACCCCACTTTCATTGTTTTACTGAAAGCATAACACACACATCGTACGTACGGTACGTAGATATTAGGGTATTAATATATGTTATTCAAAAAGAGAATGTGTGTATGTGTGTGTTGTTTTTGTTGTGTATTGGAGCGATATATATTTTATCATATGTATCTGTGTATTGTCATTGTGTCTTAGTATATATTTCTTGGTTTATGATACTTTATTCAAACTATTTAAAGCTGCACACATCACCAAATATATGTATATATGTATGTGTTTGTATGTATGCAAGTATGCATGCAAGTATGTATGCATGCATGCATGTATGCATGTATGCATGCATGTATGTATACATGTATGCATGTATCTATGCATATATGTATGCATGTATATACGTATAAAAATATTTGTGACTTCTCCTGTTGGATCACTGCTGCACTATATAATTTAATTGGATCCGAGGTGCTCGTGGTGATACTGGTAGAAAAATAAAGAAACAAAGAGACAGAAAGAATACAAACAAATGCACGACTGTACCTGTTTCAATAGAGTAGCAGGGGGAATACATCTTTGTAAAAACGTTATAGCAAATATCTGCAATATAAATAGACGTAATTGATATTTGTTAGCTTTTATTAACATTAGCAGAGAACATGTATTTTTTAGCATTTTTTGCCTGTTTTGTTTTTAGATATATTTTAGAATTTATGTAAATGTTTTTCTACATCTTTGTGCTACATTTTGTGTATTTTTTTTACTTTATTGATTATATATGTACACATAAAGAAATGCATATACATATATATATGCATATATATATATATATATATATATATATATATATATATATATTTTTTTTTTTTTTTAAATAGAGGTGTAACACACGAGTTGTGATATATTAGTCAAAGGAAAAGAAAATGCTGACAAATTTTTCCCAGTGAAAAATAGTTTAATTAGGAATAAGTATAAATTAGTAATAAGTATTGGTTATAATTCAGTTTTTACCGGTTGCACATTTCTAATGCTTTTCGAAAATAATTTTGAGAGAGAGCGCTCGTGATGTTTGCTCTAATCTACACAAGTATTCCCATACGGCAGGGCCTAATGGATTCCCCTTGCAGTACGTACAATCTGGACACTCAAACACACTTGGTGTTATGACAATACTATACATCAATTCACCCCTTTTATTAGTAATGTTTTTGATGTTCTTTTGAGAGAATCGTTTTTGCAAATTACTGAAAATATCGAATAATGTACACCATTTTTACCAGTATCACAAAAATACTGGTCCATCCACACAGACACATACATACACACACACACATACACACACACATACACACGCATACACTAACATACAAACAGACATACACACACACACACACACACACACACTTCTCTGTATAAGACAGGAGCTGAAAAATATCTTTCAACATGTTAAAATATACTCCACACACGTACACACACATTCCGACTGACCGAATTTATTTCCTCTATAACGAACCACTCTGCTACACACACACACACATATTTGTCTCAATAGACACCTGAACTGTTGACCTTTCAACATGACTGCAATTCACACACACATCCCTACTGACCATTATCACAACAATGAACCTCTGTACTACACACACACACACACACACATATTTGTCTTAATAAACTTATTTTTCAGTGACTTCTCAATCAGGCGAAAAAGGACATTCTTCGACAAACCTACATTTGGCGCAAAATCAATTTTTAACATTCACGTGACCTCTACCGACCAATCAAAATTATTTTGACTACAAGAATTTTTGCAACACGGATTAGCGCGAAATTTATAGTACTCATTCACGTGACATTCAACAACCAACCAAATCTTAATACCTCTGGAGCCACTTTTTTCACATAAAACAGGAAGAATTTCCCAAACTGATCAGATTAGAGCAAACATCACGAGCGCACTATCTCAAAATTATTTTTGAAAAGCATTAGAAATGCGCAACCGGTAAAACTTAAATCCAAAACTGAATACTAACCAATACTATTACTAATTTTTACTTATTCCTAATTAAACTATTTTTCACTGGGAACAATTTGTCAGCATTTTCTTTTCATTTTACTAATATATATATATATATATATATATATATATATATATATATATATATATATATATATATATATATATATTTATGATATTAATAAAAGGAAACTGTATTTATAAAACCATATTTATTCTATTATATATATTTCAAAGGTACCAAAATTTTGGTACCCTCTCATCAGATATAATACAGAGCTTGTTTTATGAATATTGACATATCCAGGAATGAGACCTGAACGGTTCAAGTTTTACCTGGATAGTGAAGGTAAAACTTGAACCGTTAAGGTATCATTCCTGGATATATCAATATTCATAAAACAAGCTCTGTATTATATCTGATGAGGGCGTACCAAAATTTTGGTACCTTTGAAATATATATAATAGAATAAATATGGTTTTATAAATAGAATTTACATTTATTAATATCATTGATATTATACTCCAGAAAACTTCTAAACAGGAAACTTCTTCCTCTTTTTTAGCCATAATGAATCTGGCAAAAGAACTGGAAAAAAACATTCGAGCTATCACCCAGCACCACCCTCCACTATCACCCCACTGCACAAACTCCCATTGCTGCCATTAACAAACAAACAAATTAACAACACACCAAAACAATTAAAACCATCCACTCTCGCCTCTACATTTTTGCTTAACACCCAAGGTATCAGCCCTTCCACCAATACTCAAAAATGGAAGATCAAATTCCTGGAGGACTGGATTGATGTCCATCCAAACCACATCCCTTTCTTCGTCCTCACTGAAACCCATCTCAGTAACCTCCACTTGGAAGCCGAGGTGAAAGTGAAAAATTTCAAAGCCATCCGTGCTGATCGCGCTGGCAGAAGAAAGGGCGGGACTGCCAATTATGTCCATAATTCTTTCTCAACAGAGGCTATGAACATATTCACTAATGGATACTGCGAAGCAGTCACTGTATTCAGTCAAACCAACAACCTAATAGTAGTTGGGCTCTATAGGCCACCCCAAACGCCGGTACCATGCTTCAAGGAATGCCTCAACAGCATAAAGTGTTTCATCCAAGAGTGTCACCCTGACAACATCTTAATGATGGGGGACTTCAACCTCCCCGGAGTTGACTAGTCCACAAACAGCCTGCCACCAGGTTCTTCTGCCTCAACCTCTGACAGGGAAGCAGTGGAATCGCTTCTTGACTTCATGGATGATTTCTTCCTATCCCAACTGGTGCTCGAACCAACGAGGTGCCACAAAAACGTCCTAGACTTAATTTTCAGCAATCACACTGACAATATCCACAATATTGCAGTGGAGAAAACTCTACTCTCTGATCATGACATGGTTCTCTGTGACCTGAGATTCCACCGTCCAATATACAAACCCAATGTCATCTCTCCTGTCCATCCGTTTGACGCTATGGATTTCCACAATGCAAACTGGGAAGCGATCAGTCATGATCTTGCACATGTCGACTGGTCCTTCACCCACACTCATACACCCACTAACATCAAAAAGTCCTGGCAGACATTTGTGGACACTGTTACAAACATATGTGCAAAACACACCCCATTAAGAACTATAAACAAATCTAAGAGCAGAATCCCTAGAAATAGAAAAACGCTCATCAGGAAAATTAAGAGAACGAACAAAAAAATCAACAAGCTGAAATACTGTCAGCAGCAACACATCAACTTGACTGCCATTTCATCACTAGAGATTAAAAAACATAACCTCCAAAACAACATGATGTCTCTCATCAACAATCAGAGAAGAGCTGAAGAGGCCTGGGCCATTGAGAAGATCAAACTCAATCCCAAAGTGTTCTTTTCATTTGCAAAAAAAAACACAAAATCACTGGCTCTACTGTTGGCCCTCTAATTGATGAAAATGGCACTCTTCAAGACAATGCTAAAACCATGGGTGAGATACTGCAGAAACAATACTGCTCTGTTTTCAGCAATCCTGATATGGCCGATCTGGGCTGTATCGGCGATGTTACTCCCCATTACACCTTATCGGACATAACGTTTGGCGCCCCTGATGTCTTAGCGGCAATAAAGGAAATCAAGCATAATTCAGCAGTAGGTCCCGATAGGTTCCCTGCTTGTGTCTTGAAGGCGTGTCAACACCAACTTGCATCTCCTCTTGCCAATCTGTGGCGGAACTCACTGGATGCTGGATATGTGCCAGAAAACCTTCTATCCCAGTCTGTTGTCCCAGTTTTCAAAAAAGGAAACAAATCCCTTGCCGTGAATTACCGTCCAATCTCACTCACCTGTCATATCATTAAGGTATTTGAGAGAGTGGTGAGATCGCGAATGACCCACTTCCTTGAGAGTAACAATATGCTGAACTCCAACCAGCATGGATTCCGTAATGGAAGGGATTGCCTGACGCAGCTACTGCATCACTTTGATGATATTTTGAGAGCCTTGGGAGAGGGTTCCAACACTGATGTTATCTACCTTGATTTCAGCAAGGCCTTTGACAGGGTTGATCATAACATTCTACTGAGAAAACTGTCCAATATTGGTGTCACTGGAAAGCTGCTGCAGTGGATCAAGAGCTTCCTGTCAAACAGAACCCAACATGTTGTAGTTGAAGGAGTCAAATCCAGCCCAGCCAAAGTCAGTAGTGGGGTCCCACAAGGCACTGTGTTGGGCCCACTTCTCTTCATCATCTATATTAATGACATCACTGACATCATCAAACACAGCAACATTAACATTTTCGCTGATGATTCCAAGCTCCAAAAGGTCAACAATGGCTTGGATGACCGGATAAGACTTCAGTCAGACCTACTGGCTGTTACCCAATGGGCGGAAAAGAACAACATGTTACTGAACGAAGACAAATTCGAACTGATCCACTTTGGAAAAGAGGATGCTCTGAAACTCCCGTACTCCCTTCCCTCCGGGGAAACTCTCGTGGCATCTAACAACATCAGAGACTTGGGAGTAACCGTGGACAGCAACATAAGCTGGGCCACGCATATAAGCAGCAAAGTTGACATGGCCCGCAGAATGTGTTCCTGGATCCTCAGAACCTTCCAGTCGAGAGATTCCACACCATTATCCTTCTCTTCTCTACTTTTGCCCGACCACACCTTGAATACTGTTGTCCACTGTGGTCTCCCCACACGAAACAAAGTATCATGAAACTTGAAGCTCCTCAAAGGGCAATCACGAAAAAGATAGATGGCATGTCAGACCTTGACTACTGGGGTCGACTAGAAAAGCTGAAACTTTACTCACTCCAACGTCGCCGTGAGCGTTATATTATCTGCATGATGTGGAAAATTTTCCATCATCACTGCCCAAATGATGTTGGCATCGCCTTCAAAATACACCCAAGGCTTGGGCCCCCTGTTATCCGTCCCATACAAAAATCTAAATCGCAACTCATAACAACAATACGGCACAATTATTTCACCTCAATTGGCCCTGTTCACTTCAACAACACACCAGGACACGTCAAAACAGAAACTGACCACACAAAATTCAAGAAGTCTTTGGACAAATT
>OZ024742.1:179869202-179904202 GCA_964016885.1 Eledone cirrhosa
TGCTAGACACTACGGCTTAATACGGGATGTTTGTTTACAAACACACCGAGCATTATAATAAATGTTCGGTGAATCCATACGTGCATATATATATGTGTGCATGTATGTATATATATATATATACATACTACTGTACGTCGGTATACATATATGTATGTACGTGTACATACTTATATTTAAGTAACAGCCGTACTAAGAGTGGGAAATGAAATATCGTTTCATTTTTTCCGTTTATCGTTTTCGGTGCACCCGGCCGATTAACCCACTCGATATGCATATTGGGCTTCTCAGCCGTTAATATGCATAAGGTAAGTATATACGTTCAACAATCTGGCAGGAAGGTATACGTTGCTGACGATAGCTAACAAGCTTGAAACTAGTACAGCGTTCCTTTGTCAGTGTTGAACAAACGAGCAACGGTGGTTGCTAGACACTACGGCTTAATACGGGATGTTTGTTTACAAACACACCGAGCATTATAATAAATGTTCGGTGAATCCATACGTGCATATATATATGTGTGCATGTATGTATATATATATATATACATACTACTGTACGTCGGTATACATATATGTATGTACGTGTACATACTTATATTTAAGTAACAGCCGTACTAAGAGTGGGAAATGAAATATCGTTTCATTTTTTCCGTTTATCGTTTTCGGTGCACCCGGCCGATTAACCCACTCGATATGCATATTGGGCTTCTCAGCCGTTAATATGCATAAGGTAAGTATATACGTTCAACAATCTGGCAGGAAGGTATACGTTGCTGACGATAGCTAACAAGCTTGAAACTAGTACAGCGTTCCTTTGTCAGTGTTGAACAAACGAGCAACGGTGGTTGCTAGACACTACGGCTTAATACGGGATGTTTGTTTACAAACACACCGAGCATTATAATAAATGTTCGGTGAATCCATACGTGCATATATATATGTGTGCATGTATGTATATATATATATATACATACTACTGTACGTCGGTATACATATATGTATGTACGTGTACATACTTATATTTAAGTAACAGCCGTACTAAGAGTGGGAAATGAAATATCGTTTCATTTTTTCCGTTTATCGTTTTCGGTGCACCCGGCCGATTAACCCACTCGATATGCATATTGGGCTTCTCAGCCGTTAATATGCATAAGGTAAGTATATACGTTCAACAATCTGGCAGGAAGGTATACGTTGCTGACGATAGCTAACAAGCTTGAAACTAGTACAGCGTTCCTTTGTCAGTGTTGAACAAACGAGCAACGGTGGTTGCTAGACACTACGGCTTAATACGGGATGTTTGTTTACAAACACACCGAGCATTATAATAAATGTTCGGTGAATCCATACGTGCATATATATATGTGTGCATGTATGTATATATATATATATACATACTACTGTACGTCGGTATACATATATGTATGTACGTGTACATACTTATATTTAAGTAACAGCCGTACTAAGAGTGGGAAATGAAATATCGTTTCATTTTTTCCGTTTATCGTTTTCGGTGCACCCGGCCGATTAACCCACTCGATATGCATATTGGGCTTCTCAGCCGTTAATATGCATAAGGTAAGTATATACGTTCAACAATCTGGCAGGAAGGTATACGTTGCTGACGATAGCTAACAAGCTTGAAACTAGTACAGCGTTCCTTTGTCAGTGTTGAACAAACGAGCAACGGTGGTTGCTAGACACTACGGCTTAATACGGGATGTTTGTTTACAAACACACCGAGCATTATAATAAATGTTCGGTGAATCCATACGTGCATATATATATGTGTGCATGTATGTATATATATATATATACATACTACTGTACGTCGGTATACATATATGTATGTACGTGTACATACTTATATTTAAGTAACAGCCGTACTAAGAGTGGGAAATGAAATATCGTTTCATTTTTTCCGTTTATCGTTTTCGGTGCACCCGGCCGATTAACCCACTCGATATGCATATTGGGCTTCTCAGCCGTTAATATGCATAAGGTAAGTATATACGTTCAACAATCTGGCAGGAAGGTATACGTTGCTGACGATAGCTAACAAGCTTGAAACTAGTACAGCGTTCCTTTGTCAGTGTTGAACAAACGAGCAACGGTGGTTGCTAGACACTACGGCTTAATACGGGATGTTTGTTTACAAACACACCGAGCATTATAATAAATGTTCGGTGAATCCATACGTGCATATATATATGTGTGCATGTATGTATATATATATATATACATACTACTGTACGTCGGTATACATATATGTATGTACGTGTACATACTTATATTTAAGTAACAGCCGTACTAAGAGTGGGAAATGAAATATCGTTTCATTTTTTCCGTTTATCGTTTTCGGTGCACCCGGCCGATTAACCCACTCGATATGCATATTGGGCTTCTCAGCCGTTAATATGCATAAGGTAAGTATATACGTTCAACAATCTGGCAGGAAGGTATACGTTGCTGACGATAGCTAACAAGCTTGAAACTAGTACAGCGTTCCTTTGTCAGTGTTGAACAAACGAGCAACGGTGGTTGCTAGACACTACGGCTTAATACGGGATGTTTGTTTACAAACACACCGAGCATTATAATAAATGTTCGGTGAATCCATACGTGCATATATATATGTGTGCATGTATGTATATATATATATATACATACTACTGTACGTCGGTATACATATATGTATGTACGTGTACATACTTATATATATATATATAATTTTAGGAATAAACAAAGAGTACTTAGAAATACATTGTTTTATTAGCTAACAGTGTTTCATCCATAACTTATGGCAGGAATCATCAGAGCCTATAAACAAGAGTATATCAATAGTTGCATGCTTCATCGAGCTGTGTCACCAGAACAAGGTTAAAGGACCAGCAAGGGGGTCCCGAGGCCAGCGCTCTATGGAAACAGACAGAATATATGATGCACATAATGTTATAAAATGTCTTAAAAAATAAAAAATAAAAAATTACACCAAAAATCTATCACTTAAATGGTGCAATAGATGATAAATATGTTGGGAGAGGGTAGCAAGGGATGAGTGAAGGTATTATTCAGCTTGATCACAAACAATAAAAAAAATAATGAAAAAGTACAAAAATACAGGGATAACAAAGCGATAAATATAACAAATACAAAACAATAAAGGAACAAAAAGCCCGAAAACTCTCAAAAATATAAAACAAAGCAAAGCATAGATACATCAAAGCACAAGCATTGCAAAAACAGGGTGTACAGGCAGATTAAGAGAGTTTGCAAGCATTAATCTGTGAGAAGAATAGTTGGTTAGCAGTGGTGCAGCCTTACATGTATGATAGTCCATATGAGGGATGGTGTACTCCAATTATATCAGCTTGTAACAGGTCGATTCTCCTTATCATATCAGCACCCTAGGAACCACATCGATATTTTCCAGTTCCGAACGTAAGTGAGATAACACTATTTTTCCAACACCTATACCCAGGGGATTTATCACCATAGGCCGTCTGGGATATACACCTAAAATCTAAACTAAAAAATAAAAGTACGATGAGTTAAAGAAATGTATGGTACATGTACAGCCGGCACACATGTGAGGAAATTGAAAACACGCCAGGTCACCAATAACTGGCATTCTCCAAAGTCCTCACGTTCGGTCGCTCAACCCAACGTCCCAGGTGAAATTCACTGTATGTCCAGGTTGGCGTCCAACCAATGTGTCGTACCGTATACAACTATACCACAGTAAATACAAATCGTGATGGCTATCCCGTTACATAGAGAGAAAGTGTATATAGGAAACTCCGCTTCCAGAATCATATATGGCAGAGTGAGCAGATATTGTTATAATAATAGGCGGGTTTATTAGAGTGAGTGCAAATTTCTGTATATAAGAGAGAACTCACGGCCAAACCTGTCAATGACAGCTATGTTATTTATATGTCCACCACGGCTCTGTAGTATACTAGTTATCCTACATTGAGCTAAAAACACACTGTTATACCAAGGGCAATATATCTGCGTGTCTGGGCATATTGATATATTTGTCAACGAAACTATATATATATATATATATATATATATATATATATATATATATATATATATATATGTATATGTATATATATATGCATATATGTATATGTATATATATATGCATATATGTATATGTATATATATATGCATATATATATATATATATATATATATATATGTATATGTATATATATATGCATATATCTATATGTATATATATATGCATGTATATATAAGTATATGTATATGTATATATATATGCATATACATAGATGTTAATGATCAAGAGAAAGTGATAGGAATCTAGGGGTGTGATAATAGACGGGGTATTAGAGAAATTGGGGAGGTGAGTTGAGTCCAAGAGGGGAATAGGACCCAAGACCGTGAATCAGATTTTGTTCAGTCCTGGTGCACACGGCCTGTGATACATGGTGTAAAAGGACACCCAGGACTGAAACATGTAGGGAAGAATGACGAGGAGAATAGAAATGACGGTCGACAGGAGTATCCAAACCGAGTCGTATGTCCCTAAAATGTTCGGCAAAACGGTCCGCCATACGGCGTCCCGTTTGTCCGATATTTAAAGACCCACAAAAGGAACACCATTCGGCATAGACAACGTGGGTAGATGTGCAGATGAACGAGTGGCGGATACGGAAAGAACCGTTAAGACCTGAAAGAGTGGTGAGGGTGGAAATGAAGGGACAAGTGTTGCAATTGGAACGGAAACAAGGATGAGAGCCGAGAAGACATGCATATATATATAATATATATGTATATATATACGTATAAATATATATGTATATGTCCTGTCTTCCTGCCTACTTATTAAGACTTTAGTCTTTGCTAAGTTCACTTCTAGGTTTTTGGTTTCTAGGTTTTTCTTCCATGTCCAGAATTTTGCCTCTAACTCTCTCCCTCATAGATTCAGCCATAAAGATTAGATTATCAACTTATAGAAGCTCCCATGATGTCTTCAAGGACATTCATAAGCAGAAGTGGGCTTAGGACTGAGCCCTGGTGGGCCCCAAACTGCACTTCACGTTCATCACTGTATTCACTGCCAATTATTATCTTGCTGGGTGCCACAACTGGATTTAGAATGTAGGGGCCTGGGGCACTGCAGGTGTTAGGGGGGCCCCTCATGCACAAAACAATTGAACTACACAGAAGACCCAAATTTACAGTTCAAAGTTGGCTTGGCACTTGTATTTGACATTCCCAGGGTCTTGGCACTTGTATTTGACATTCCCAGGGTACTTCTATCTTTCTAAGCCAAACAGCTGTGGACAGCACCCCCAGCTATTGGGGGCGCTGTGGCAAATTCCCCTAAATTCATATTCTTAAATTGCTTTGTCTATCACCTGCTGTCGACTTTTATGGCTGGTATCTCAGTTGAGTTTATATAAGGTAGGCCATCATAGTCCCATTTATTTATTTTTCATTCAGCGGGATAGAAGAAACAGAAACTACATAAATATGCACATAAATTTATACATTTTTAATATATGGACATGTGGATATGCTACATATTAAAAATCAAAACCTACAGATACTTGCATATATATTATATATATGTGTGTGTGTGTATATATATGTGTGTGTGTGTATATATGTGCGTGTGTGTATATATATGTGTGTATATATATGTGTGTGTGTATATGTGTGTGTGTATATGTGTGTGTGTATATATATATATGTGCGTGTGTGTGTATATATATGTGCGTGTATGTGTATGTGTATATATATTATTGTGTGTGTATATATATATGTGTGTGTGTGTGTGTATACATGTATGTGTGTGTGTATATATGTGTGTGTGTCTATATATATGTGTGTGTGTATATATACATGTGTGTATATATATATATGCATGTGTGCGTGTGTGTGTTTGCACGTTTGTGTGTGTATGTGTGTATTTTTCATACTCTCTTTCTATCTCATCTTGTAGTTCTCATTCTATCTTCTGTTGAAGGATTTGTGCCCAAGACGTAAATACTTTTTTTCCTAATACCATGCATAAAACTAATAATCTTTCCCCTTCATTGCACTGTGTTGTTCATTTTGTTGTTTCTGTTTAATTTTTACACACGCGCATAGACACACAGACACACATATATATATATATATGAAAAATGGAAAAAATGACTTCACTTGTGAAGTCACTCTTTGCCTTTTTTCAAACTGTATCATGAATCTCACAATTTTACAATATATATATATATCATCATCATCATCGTTTAACGTCCATCTTCCACGCAGGAGTTGTCCCACTTGAGGCAAGGTTGGTCGGGTGACCTTGTCTCGCTCATATAGGACTATATATATATATATATATAAGCAAAGAGAACCTTAACTGTTAAGGTCTGATTTCTGGGTATGTCACTATTTATAAAACAAACTTTGTATTTTATCTGATGGGGGTGTACCAAAGTTTTGGTACCCTTGAAATATATATAATAGAATAAATATGGTTTCATTAATATAGTTTCCATTTATTAATATCATATATATATATATATATATATATATATATATATATATGAAAATAGAGAAATTAATGTGAGCAAGAAGCCAACAATAATTCATAATATATAAGTGACTATAACGTCAAGATGGAAATTATTTAACGTAAGATATGGGAAAATAATTCAATCTCAATTCAAAAAAAGTCAAGACAGAAATTTTATCCACAGATTTTGTGAAATCCAGGGAAAAAACCAATAGATTCTAAACTCAGAATGAAATTAAGGGTTAATACTTATCCTTCAATTTGGAAAAATCTACAAATGCTCTATATAGTCTTAAAAAGACTATTTCACGAAACTTTTCAGTGGGGTTACTCACGGTTGGAGTCGTTCATCAGTAGAGCTCAAACACGATAACCCAAATCACTGCTAAAATGTGCCAGAAAGGGAATTTAAAAGCAGGCTAATTACACCTCGTGTGGAATCTATATATATAAAACTGTGGTTGTCTGTCTGTCTATCGATTTTTGGCACACATCTCCTCTTAGAATCTCTCACGGAATTGCACCGAAATTGCTAAACTTGTACATTGAGCCCTAGCGAAGACATCGGAAAAAAAAAATTTCAAATTGACCCACCCTATGTGACGAAGTCGAATATAATGTATCGATTTTTGAGCGTAAGTTATCAGTTATTTCCCTTTGTTCTGTTTACATTGAGCGTCTTACGTAAAAAATTACGCTGGCTTTCTCAGCGTTTAAAATGACATTAACACAATACACGAACAGTTGAACACTAAGCTTCCGTTTTGCTTCATTTCCATTTAAAAGCATTTTAAAACAATATTTTTACTTGAAAACAAGTCTATTTAAAGACTACGTAAAACAAGCAAATATTTCGTCGTTAGGCGTGCAGACAGACAGTCGTGCAGACAGACAGTCGTGCAGAGAGGTGATATAGGCGTGCAGACATACAGTCGTGCAGAGAGGTGATATAGGCGTGCAGACAGACAGTCGTGCAGAGAGGTGATATAGGCGTGCAGACAGACATAACTGATAATTTGGTTACGCTAATGTTTTTCTCTGCGTTGCAGTGTTTACATTTTCGATCTTTGTTAATAAATAACCAGTGCAGTTTCTATCCCCAGCATCCTCTTTTGTTATAACATTCGGGTTATCGTTATGTTTTCTTAACTTCATAAGGCATATTGTTGGTTGAGGGAATATTAATCAAAAACACCACATGCAAGTCTGCACAGTAGACACTACAGTTTTTAAGTCAAGAAAGAAACTTAACATTGTAACTTTAACACAGCTACTGAGCGACCCCGAGCAACGCCGGGCTTTACTGCTAGTAAGATAATAAACACACATGGAGAACAGGGCTAGTGACGTCAGAATAAGACGAATGACTGTTTACAAGAAACAGTAGTCAAAACATTCCGAAAAAACATCAACAAAAGGTATGGAGTTCAGCATAAAGCAATATTATCGCGGTTTAAAAAAAAAAAGACCGGGATTAGTCACAAATAATTTTAAGCACTCTAGGAAAATTCCGAGTATAACATAAATGAAAATAGAGAAATTAATGTGAGCAAGAAGCCAACAGTAATTCATAATATATAAGTGACTATAACGTTATGATGGAAATTATTTAACGTAAGATATGGGAAAATAATTCAATCTCAATTCTATATATTTCTCCTCGTCAATTTGATAAGCCCACAGGATTCATTGACTTGTCTCTATTTTCCTCTCTTTACATTGCATACCACCATGTGTTTGTTTCCTTCCCTCTGTTTTCCCACTGTCCCGATAACTTAATTGAGTTATCGCTCGCACTAAGTTTACGTATGTAGTCTTTAATACGTCGAAATACCAACGATAATCAGCAGACTACTGAAGAGGACATTTAACCCTTGTCTATTTTTATTGATATGTTCATGTTCGCAACAACGCACCACGCCATTCTTCATTCATACATACATACAAACACACACACACTATATATATATATATATATATATATATATATATATATATATATATATATATATATATATATATATATATATATATATATATATATATATATATATATATATATATATATATATATATATATATATATATATATATATATATATATATATATATATATATATATATATATATATATATATATATATATATATATATATATATATATATATATATATATATATATATATATATATGGAGGCACATGGCTTAGTGGTTAGAGCATTTTCCTTGCAATCGAAAGTTGCGAGTTCAATTCTCAGACCGGGTGATGTGTTGCTTCCTTGAGCAAGACATTTTATTTCACATTGCTCCAGTTTACTCACCTGTAGAAATGAGATGATAGGGACTGGGGTTCATATCATTCCACTGCAAAGTGGTCGTGCAGGTGCCACGGCAAAAAAAGAACCCAGCACTCACTGTAAATGAGGTTGGTGTTAGGAAGGGCATCCAGCTGTAGAAATCAAGCCAGAGACAGTTCCCATCCCACCCTTGCAAGCAGGGAAAAGCAGACGTAAAATGAAATGATGATGATATATATATATGTGTGTGTGTAAAGGGGAGAGAGAAATAACATGATAAATTTTATATGGCTGTACATCGCGGAAAATAGTCTGTTTCATTTTTCTATTAATTCTCCATAGTTACATTTTAAACTTATAGCCTCGTTTAAATGATTTTTTATGTGGTTGATTTATACGGAGTGGAAGAGGAAATACTGTATATATTTTATCTAATAGTTCTTCAACTTGCAATTTTATATATAGCTCTGATTAATGATTATTTGCTTAATTAATTCTTCATTGAGCCACACCGTGAAAGGTAGCCAAACTCATATATGTATCTCTGACTATGTCTAATTATATATATATACCCCTTTGAATTTATATATATAATATATATATATATGTATGAGTGTGTGTGTGAGTATGTGTATACATTTGTATGTATGTGTTGATATGGATGCATGTGTGGACATGTACTGAGTACATGGCTAAGTTTTCAGTTATTGATTATTACAAGCAAGTTATCCAAGTTATCACTAGTGCTTTATTGCGTCTTCGGGCAACACACTTCTTTTTACAAAACTTAGATAACATTGTTCTGGTTAAACAGGTAGCAAGACACTGCTGGATAAATTCTCTGTGAGTGTGTGCATGTGTATGTCTGTGTGTGTGTGCGTGTGTATGTGTATGTGTGTGTGTGTATGTATGTATATATATATATGTATGTGTGTGTGTGCGTGCGTGCGTGTGTGTGCGTGTGTGTGTATGTGTGTGTGTGTGTATGCATGTGTATGTATGTAAATATGTGTATGTGTGTGCGTGCGTGCGTGTGTATGTATGTGTATGTGTGTGCATGTGTGTGTGTGTGTGTATGTGTGTGTATGTGTGTGTATGTATGTGTATGTGTGTGTGTGTCTGTATGCATGTGTGTGTGTATGTGTATGCATGTGTGTGTGTGTGGATGAATGTGTATGTATGTGTGTGTGTGTATGTATGTATATATGTGTATGTGTGGGTGGGTGCGTGCGTACGTGTGTATGTGTATGTGTGTGCATGTGTGTGCATGTGTGTATGTGTGTGTATGTGTGTGTATGTGTGTGTGTGTGTATGCATGTGTGTGTATGGGTGTGTAAAGGAGAGAGAGAGAGAGATTAGTTTTATAGCAAAACTTTGAAGAACAAAGAAGAAATGATATAGAAATATGGGTAAGATAAAGTATCCAAAATAATATAGACATAGGCATGGATGTATATAGTTACATACATATACAAATATGTATGTGTGTATATATAATAACATACATACATATACACATATGTGTGTATGTATGTATACTGACATACATGCTTATATGTATGTATACATAATTACATTCATGCATACATACATGCATGTATATACCAATGCATATCATCATTCATCATCATTTCATATTACGTCCGCTTTTCCTTGCTTGCAAGGGTGGGACGGGAACTGATTCTGGCTTGATTTCTACAGCTGGATGTCCTTCCTAACACCAACCTCATTTAAAGTGAGTGCTGGGTGCTTTTTTGCCGTGGCACCTCCACGATCACTTTGCAGTGGAATGATAAGGACCCCAGTCCCTATCATCTCATTTCTACAGCTGAGGAAACTGGAGCAATGTGAAATAAAGTGTCTTGCTCAAGGAAACAACACATCACCCGGTTTGAGAATTGAACTCACAACCTTTCGATTGCAAGGCCAATGCTCTAACAACTAAGCCATGTGCCTCCATTATATACATGCATATATATATTTATGCATAAATACATACATGCATATATGTAAACATAATTGCATGCATGTTGTTGAACTTCTGAGAATTCCAGTCGACCAAATAATGAAGCAACCTACTCGGTAAATGTATATCCAAGTGGCTGAGCATTCTACAAATACGTGCATTATTAACGTAATTCTCAGGGAGATTCAGCATGACACCCCCACCCACTCTCCTATATATACATGAAAAGATTCAGGACCCCAACGGCTGAGCTATGGCCATTTCGAGTTCGGATCTAGCCGGCGTCCTGAATCTGTTCATATTACCCACTCTACTACTCAAAGTATTGAGTACTCTCGTGCGTTATGGTCCACTTGGTATCTTACCACACCCACTTTGTTATATATATATATATATATAATCAGTTACAACAGTGGCATTACACAGATACACACGTTTCGTTGGGTTTAACATGAACTCATTCAGTCTACCATAACTTCCAGGAAGATTTTTGATTATGTATGAGAGTCCTAAAGGTAAGGGTGAAGATCTCAATTAATTTATTAATTCGTAGTTAAACTCTATATATGTAAGGAAGAAAATTCTAAAAAGAAGAAAAAGGGGAGTACTTGTGTGCAGAAAGATGGCACATAACATAGGGTTAAATCTGCTTTTTGTTCAGCCTAGACCATATTTTCCAAACAGAATTTTGATTTGTGTGGACAATGATTTAAGAAATCCTGGCATATATTTAGGTAGTGTTTTCTTTAGAAGACAATTGTGAAAGTATATTTGGATGGTACATAGATAATAATTTTCACTCGATTATAACAGAACAAAAACTTATTTATGTATGTGTGCAATAAGTATGTGCATGAAGGATGAAGCACAGAGGAATTGGAAGGAGATGCTTTGAAAGTGTAGTAACTAGAATAAGAATAGGGTGGTAAAATTTCAGGGCACTACTATTTTTGTTGGCAACAATTGATTCTCTTTCCACATGATTTGATGGATAGATTACATGGAAATCTGTGTATGTAGTGCAATGCTATATGGAAGAGAGTTGTGGGCAAATTGTTGAGGATATATGAAGCCTAGAAAGTAATGAACTGAGCATGCCCTATTGGATGTGTATTCCCAGAGACAGATACATCTTTATGCATCAGAGAACAAATACACATTTGAAGCAGGTGCTGTTTGAAATTAAAACTGAACTCAAACTCTCCCATAAAGAAGCGAATGCAGAATGAAAAGCCAGAATCATAGAAAATAAAAAAAAAATCACTAAGGCATTCTTTAATTTCTCAAAAGAGACTGCTTTGTTACAGAAAAAATAGGCCTAAAAAGAATGGTACAGGCATGCAATGTGTATGGACTATGATCCTTGGGAGAAGAAGTTCCCAGAGTTCCAAGTTGAAGGAAGTTGTAGAAGAGGATGTCCAAGAAAACAGCTTTCAGGGGTGGTGAAAAGCTGATCTCAAGAAACTAAGCCTTACAAATGACATGAAAAATGTAAACAACAACTGTGAGAAATTGTACTTGAGAGAACATGTCTAACTCATACAAGAATGGTGAACTGGATACAAAAACAATGATGATAATGATAATGATTAGGCAGTAGGGTAAAGGCAGGATTCATGACTGGCCATTTTCCAGGCCTCCATGACTAGTGAGAAGATAGGAGGGAGGTATGCTAAATTAGAATCTTGGCTCAAATTCATGCAACGAAGTGGACTCTACTGAAGTCATACAAAGTTCACGTAGTGGTGTTACACTCTGTGATAAATTAAGTCTACATTAGTCATTTTACACAACTAATCATTTAACCATGTGATCTGCCATAAAGTCAATGAGGAAACTGTGATAACTATGTTAAACCTGGTAGAAATAACCACCTAATTACCTTCAAACTACAGTCTGCTGTTTTAGCAAAAGTCCTTGCTAAGTAAAACCCTTTCAATACTTGACATTTGTTGTAGGCTGGTGAATTTGATGAGTTGTTAGAGTGTTAGAGTGTTGGACAAATGCTTAGCAGTATTTGCTCCTGGTTTTTACTTGCTCACTTCAAATCCTGCCAAAGTCAACTTTATCTTCGAACTTTTGAGGTTGATGAAATAAAATACCAGTCATAGAGGCCAATGTTATTGACTTTCCCCTCAATCAAAATTAGAAACAATCATTTTAAGGGTTTGGATTGACAGAATTGGTAGAGCAATGGATAGTATTTATTGTAGGCCTTTATTTTTTTAGTTCAAATTAGCCTTTCATCCTTCCAATTTTGATAAAATAAAGTACCAGTCAAATACTGGGCTGGTTTAATCAACTTGGCCTTTCCAAAAACACATTTGCTGGCCTTGCACCTATATTAGAAATCAATAATTGTCAGTTGGCACCCCATCACAACCACTACTACCAACAATGCCGCCATTGCTACTGCCACGAACATAGCCACCATCACAACCACTAACATAACTACATCAACCACCACCACCACTGCCACCACCAACACCTCCATTGCTGCCACCACCAACATAACTACCACAACCACCAACATAACCACCACAACCACCAACATAACCACCAACATAACCACCACAACCACCAACATAACCACCACAACCACCAACATAACCACCAACATAACCACCACAACCACCAACATAACCACCACAACCACCAACATAACCACCACAACCACCAACATAACCACCAACATAACCACCACAACCGCCAACATAACTACCACAACCACCAACATAACCACCACAACCACCAACATAACTACCACAACCACCAACATAACCACCACAACAACCAACATAACCACCAACATAACTACCACAACCACCAGCATAACCACCAACATAACTACCACAACCACCAACATAACCACCACAACCACCAACATAACCACCAACATAACCACCACAACCACCAACATAACTACTACAACCACCAACATAACCACCACAACAACCAACATAACCACCAACATAACTACCACAACCACCAACATAACCACCACAACAACCAACATAACCACCAACATAACTACCACACCCACCAACATAACCACCACAACAACCAACATAACTACCAACATAACTACCACAATCACCAACATAACTACCAACATAACCACCACAACAACCAACATAACCACCAACATAACTACCACAACCACCAACATAACCACCACAACAACCAACATAACCACCAACATAACTACCACAACCACCAACATAACCACCACAACAACCAACATAACTACCAACATAACTACCACAATCACCAACATAACTACCAACATAACTACCACAACCACCAACATAACCACCACAACAACCAACATAACCACCAACATAACTACCACAACCACCAACATAACCACCACAACCACCAACATAACTACCACAACAACCAACATAACCACCAACATAACTACCACAACCACCAACATAACCACCACAACAACCAACATAACTACCAACATAACTACCACAATCACCAACATAACCACCACAACCACCAACATAACTACCACAACCACCAACATAACTACCACAATCACCAACATAACTACCAACATAACTACCACAACCACCAACATAACCACCACAACAACCAACATAACCACCAACATAACTACCACAACCACCAACATAACCACCACAACAACCAACATAACCACCAACATAACTACCACAACCACCAACATAACCACCACAACAACCAACATAACTACCAACATAACTACCACAATCACCAACATAACTACCAACATAACTACCACAACCACCAACATAACCACCACAACCACCAACATAACCACCAACATAACCACCACAACCACCAACATAACTACCACAACCACCAACATAACCACCACAACAACCAACATAACCACCAACATAACTACCACAACCACCAACATAACCACCACAACAACCAACATAACCACCAACATAACTACCACAACCACCAACATAACCACCACAACAACCAACATAACTACCAACATAACTACCACAATCACCAACATAACTACCAACATAACTACCACAACCACCAACATAACCACCACAACAACCAACATAACCACCAACATAACTACCACAACCACCAACATAACTACCACAACAACCAACATAACCACCAACATAACTACCACAACCACCAACATAACCACCACAACAACCAACATAACTACCAACATAACTACCACAATCACCAACATAACCACCACAACCACCAACATAACTACCACAACCACCAACATAACCACCACAACAACCAACATAACTACCAACATAACTACCACAATCACCAACATAACCACCACAACCACCAACATAACCACCACAACAACCAACATAACTACCAACATAACTACCACAATCACCAACATAACCACCACAACCACCAACATAACTACCACAACCACCAACATAACTACCACAATCACCAACATAACTACCAACATAACTACCACAACCACCAACATAACCACCACAACAACCAACATAACCACCAACATAACTACCACAACCACCAACATAACCACCACAACAACCAACATAACCACCAACATAACTACCACAACCACCAACATAACTACCACAACAACCAACATAACCACCAACATAACTACCACAACCACCAACATAACCACCACAACAACCAACATAACTACCAACATAACTACCACAATCACCAACATAACCACCACAACCACCAACATAACTACCACAACCACCAACATAACTACCACAATCACCAACATAACTACCAACATAACTACCACAACCACCAACATAACCACCACAACAACCAACATAACCACCAACATAACTACCACAACCACCAACATAACCACCACAACAACCAACATAACCACCAACATAACTACCACAACCACCAACATAACTACCACAACCACCAACATAACCACCACAACCACCAGCATAACCACCAACATAACTACCACAACCACCAACATAACCACCACAACCACCAACATAACCACCAACATAACCACCACAACCACCAACATAACTACCACAACCACCAACATAACCACCACAACAACCAACATAACCACCAACATAACTACCACAACCACCAACATAACCACCACAACCACCAACATAACCACCAACATAACCACCACAACCACCAACATAACTACCACAACCACCAACATAACCACCACAACAACCAACATAACCACCAACATAACCACCACAACCACCAACATAACCACCACAACCACCAACATAACCACCAACATAACCACCACAACCACCAACATAACTACCACAACCACCAACATAACCACCACAACAACCAACATAACCACCAACATAACTACCACAACCACCAACATAACCACCACAACAACCAACATAACTACCAACATAACTACCACAATCACCAACATAACCACCACAACCACCAACATAACTACCACAACCACCAACATAACCACCACAACAACCAACATAACCACCAACATAACCACCACAACCACCAACATAACCACCACAACCACCAACATAACCACCAACATAACCACCACAACCACCAACATAACTACCACAACCACCAACATAACCACCACAACAACCAACATAACTACCAACATAACTACCACAACCACCAACATAACCACCACAACAACCAACATAACCACCAACATAACTACCACAACCACCAACATAACCACCACAACCACCAACATAACCACCACAACAACCAACATAACCACCAACATAACTACCACAACCACCAACATAACCACCACAACAACCAACATAACTACCAACATAACTACCACAATCACCAACATAACCACCACAACCACCAACATAACTACCACAACAACCAACATAACCACCAACATAACTACCACAACCACCAACATAACCACCACAACAACCAACATAACCACCAACATAACTACCACAACAACCAACATAACCACCAACATAACCACCACAACCACCAACATAACCACCACAACCACCAACATAACCACCAACATAACCACCACAACCACCAACATAACTACCACAACCACCAACATAACCACCACAACCACCAACATAACTACCACAACCACCAACATAACCACCACAACAACCAACATAACCACCAACATAACTACCACAACCACCAACATAACCACCACAACAACCAACATAACCACCAACATAACTACCACAACCACCAACATAACCACCACAACAACCAACATAACCACCAACACTACCATGAGTGCATCAATAAATATTAATCCCACCACCATAACAAGACCATAAAGGTTATTCTTTCTTCATGTCTCTCCAACCATACCAGGATACAATCACACAATAAACACTGATAAATGTTTGGCAGATTAAATTAATGTTAACCATTGAAAAATCAATAATAAAAAATACATTGTATCAATTAGTTGACTGAATAATTAATTAGTAATAATCAAATATAATTTTAATGGCAAGAGATGGAAATGGTGGAATGGGTAGAGAAGACTGTAGGTGTGGTGTGAGAATATGGGAGCTAAGTGAAGATGGAAATTAATTACACAAACATATTTTTCATTAAATAAATACTAAATCACAGAGGTTAATTCCTCAGAGACGGCGTCTGCATAAAAACAATAGTTAAGTTAGTACCAAAAGTGAGCATAAAAAATTTAATTAGTTGAAATTGTACAAATGTTGTTTTCGTCATCGTCATTGTCATCGTCTTCATCATCATCGTCGTCTTCATCGTCATTCTATATCCATTTTCCATGCTGGCAAGAGTGGAACAGGTTATGACTGTCCAAGGCTACTTGGACTTGAAAGCCAGGTCTTGATTATATGTTTCACTTTTGGCATATTTTCTATAGACAGATACCCTTCCAAACACCAACTTCTTTACAAAGTGTACTTGGTGTATTTGATCATGGCACTATCACTATCACTTACAGAGCACAGTGGGTGCATTTTATCATAGTAACAGCACTGCTACTTTACAGCGTGTTCTATGTACATGTTATTGTTTCATCAGCACTAACACTTACATAGTGTTATGGGTGCATTATATTGTGGCACTAGTAATACAGCTTAATATATATAAGTAGATTTTTTTTATACTCATTTTATTAAATGTTAACACTATTTTTTTCTCTCTGATTTATAAATTCTAATATGCTAATCTATTTATGTATAGTATTGTACATCTGTTAAGAATTCTCTTTTCACTACTTTAGAAAGAAAAATAAATTTGCCTCTATATATATGGATACATCTTGACCCCCATCACCATCATCATCATCATCATTTTGCATCTGCCTTCCATGCTGGCATGGGTTTGGACATTCCGTCATGTTCCAAGTGCAGATGGGTGCAGCAACCTGACTTGTCATTGTTTCTATGCCAACTTTTTTACAAGGTTTATTGGATACATTTTTTCATAGCACCAATATATATACAGATTATATACCTCTAGCATGGAAGATAGACGTTAAACGATGATGATGATGATGATGATGATGTTTCATGTGTGTATGTGTGACATCAACACTAAGACTTTACTAGGTATACTGGGTGTGTGCTTTTTTTTTTTTTGTTTTTATGCATACTCATAAGTGTTGGACATTTATGTTATAATTAATTACTTTTTCTTTATAGACACACACATATATATACATACATACATGTGTACAAATGTATATAGACACACACACACAGATATATATATATATATATATATATATATATATATATATATATATATACAATATATATATATAGAATATATATATACAATATATATAGAAAGTTGAAGCATGTTCTACAACGTGAGGACCAAAAACGTGAGGTGTTCAGGATTGCCAGGCAATGTGTCAAGGAAAACCGTGATATTGTCGGGGAGAAGTGTGTGCTTAACGATGATGGCATACCTGCCATCACCGACGCTGATAAGAAGGTAGCTTGGAAGTGTCACTACGAAAGGCTTCTAAATGAGGAGAACAAATGGGAGAAAGACAGTCTCCCCCACATCGACCCAATAGAGGGACCAGCAGTGTTAGTCCAGGGTAGTACAATAAGCAAGGCAATCAAAGATATGAAGACGGGTAAGGCGGCTGGTCCTTCGGAAATAGTTGCTGAGATGCTGAAGGCATCTGGTTCGGTGGGACACACCATGGTCACCCGGATAGTTAACCAAGTCGTACAGAATGGGGTTGTTCCGAAGGACTGGCGTAGCAGCATCATCGTTAACTGCTATAAGGGAAAAGGAGATGCCCTAGATAGGAGTAACTATAGAGGCATTAAATTAATCGACCAGGTCATGAAGGTCACGGAAAAAGTAATAGCGCAACTAATCAGAGAGAGAATTGATCTAGATGAAATGCAGTTCGGATTTGTGTCAGGCAAAAGTACCACAGACGCTCTTTTCATTGTACGACAACTACAGGAGAAGTACCTAGCTAAAAGTAAACCCCTATACTTAGCTTTCATCGACTTGGAGAAAGCCTTCGACAGAGTCCCCCGTTCCATTATCTGGTGGTCTCTTAGAAAACTAGGTGTTGACGAATGGCTTGTGAGAGCTATACAAGCCATGTATAAAGAAACAGTCAGTAAGGTTAGAATTAACAACGAATATAGTGAAGAGTTTAGCGTAAAAGTTGGTGTCCATCAGGGCTCTGTTCTTAGCCCCCTACTATTTATTATTGCCCTTCAGGCTATAACAGAGGAGTTCAAGACCGGCTGCCCATGGGAACTCCTATACGCAGATGATCTAACGCTCATAGCTGAATCAATGACCGAACTAGAGAAGAAATTCCAAACATGGAAGCACGGCCTAGAATCAAAAGGCCTTAAAATTAACCTGGCTAAGACTAAAGTTCTAGTTTGTAGGAAAGAAAATAAGGCGGGAGTCCCATCTGGGAAATGGCCATGCTCAGTGTGTAGGAAAGGCGTAGGTAGAAACTCCATTTTATGTCCCAAATGCAAAGTATGGGTGCATAAAAGATGTAGTGGGATCACAGGTAAGCTAACTAAGAACTTAGATTTTACATGTGGCCGGTGCTCTGGTGCAATAAGTAGCAGCAAGGGCCCACAAAATACTAGCTCCTTCAACTGCGCAGAGGGTTCTATAGAAATAGTGGACAGCTTCCGTTACCTGGGTGACAAAATCAGCAGTGGGGGAGGGTGCTCTGAAAGTACAGTAGCTAGAGTCAGAACTGGATGGAAAAAGTTCAGAGAGCTTATACCATTATTAGCCGCTAGAGGGTTCTCCCTAAAAATGAAAGGCAGGTTATACGATGCCTGCATACGAACAGCAATGCTGCATGGCAGTGAGACCTGGGCATTGTGTGCAGAGGATATACGCAGACTGGAGAGGAACGAAGCTTGCATGCTCCGCTGGATGTGCAATAGTAATATACGTGAACGGCAAAGCATAAACGAACTAAGGAAAAAATTAGAAATAAGAGGGATCAGATGTTGTTTACTCGAGAGAAGGCTACGTTGGTACGGTCACGTGATGCGCATGAAAGACGACAGCTGTATAACAAAGTGCAGGGCAATAAAGATAGACGGTAGCCACGGAGTAGGCAGACCCAGAAAAACATGGGACGAGCTGATAAATTCCGACCTCACACGCTTACACCTCTCCAAGACAATGTCACTGGACCGAGACCTTTGGCGGTACTCAGTAATAGAGAAGACCCGCCTTACCTAAATACAAAGTAAAAACCTACTACAGTCAGTAGGCATCTCTATCAACCCCCCCCGTCCCACCACCTCCACCCCATCCACACCGCCCCTTTCAATGTACAGTTATGTTGGTCCCACAACATCCAGGCCGAAACAAATGAGATCGTGTAGGTGTCACGACAAAAAAACACACAGTCCACGCTGTAAATGTGGCCGTGTAGGCAACACGGTAAAAACCTCCCAGCCCCACACTGTAAATGTGGTTGGTGTTAGGAAGGGCATCCAGCTGTAGAAAACCCGCCAGACAGTCCACGCTGTAATGTGGCCGTGTAGGCAACACGGTAAAAACCTCCCAGCCCCACACTGTAAATGTGGTTGGTGTTAGGAAGGGCATCCAACTGTAGAAAACCCGCCAGACAGTCCTATGCGAGCAAGACAACCACTCTTGCCTCAAGTGGGAAAACCCCCGTCCAAACCCATGCAAGCGTGGAACACGGACGCTAAACCTGATGATGATGATGATGATGATGATGAATATATATATGTGTGTGTGTGTGTAACAAACTCTTATTTTATCTAAATATATGCAACTGAATGCTGTGTGTGGGAACTAAATTTCTTCTTCTTTGGCCACTTATTCCTGAGAAGGTCATGAGGTCAGAGTCCTGAAACACTCCTTCCAGCAGGTCCAGTCAGAAGCAACAATCTCCAACTGATTGGGCTGGATCCCCAAGCAAGACCAGCCAAGATCATGGATGTTATCCAACCATCTTGCTCAGGGTCTACCCTTGGGTCTCCCGCCGGTTGGTTTTACTCATAAAATCTGTCTAGCGATTCTTTCCTGAGACATTCTAACCACATACTCATAGTATCAGAACTGTGATCCCTGAAATTGGAGAAGTGGGGATTCTAATGGAAGTAACTCCCTGATCCACAGCTGCACACTCTATCAAGTAACATTACACCAAAGACCCTTTGGAGGAAACCCATTTTGGCTGATTGTATTCGCGATCATATATATATATATATCATCATCATCATCGTTTTACCTCCGTTCTTCCATGCTAGCATGGGTTAGACGGGCTGTCCTGTTGTGAGTAGTTTCCGGTCGGCTGACCTTGTCTTGCTCATACAGGAACTGATTCTGGCTTGATTTCTACAGCTGGATGCCCTTCCTAACACCAACCTCATTACAAGGAGTGCTGGGGGCTTTTTTTTCCATGGCGCCTACACGTCCACTTTACAGTGTGGGCTGGGTGCTTCTTTGCCGTGGCACCTCCACGACCACTTTGTAGTGGGAGGGGATGGGGGCATATTGTCTATGTGCTTCAGCTTTGGCTTGTTCCCGTGGGGGTACGGGTCTTCTGTATTACAGCGTAACGCCAGAGGTCACGGTCATGTGTCATTGCTATTGAGAGGTGCAATTGGGTAAGTTCGGCCTTTATCACCGCATCCCAGGTCTTCTTGTGTCTCCCCACTCTGCGGCTTCCATCGACTTCTAGTGCTCTGCACCTTTTTATGCAGCTGTCATCCTTCATACGCATCACATGTCCATACCAACATAACCTCCTCTCCTGCACACAGCATTTGATTCCTCTGATGCTCAGTCTCTCTCTCAATTTGTTTATACTTTGCCGTTCGCGTATATTACTATTACACATCCATCGGAGCATATATATATATATATATATATAGTTTTAATATAGATGAGATTCTACAGGACTAGAACTGTTTCATTCATTAGAAATCATCAGGAATCTGGGTATCAAAAAATAAAAATGGTATTTATAGGTCTCTACAAGTGGTAGGAGAGGGTGGGGAGTGGGATGGGTGCAGATCATTGGTTGATAGAGAAGGGAATTCCTTAAAAGCTAATTCTACAAAGCTATAGTTTATTTTTATTTATTTATGTTTTTAGAGTAACAAGGGCAGACAGAATTCTATAATTCTGTTTATAGAATTCTGTTTATAGAATTCTGTCTGCCCTTGTTACTCTAAAAACATAAATAAATAAAAATAAACTATAGCTTTGTAGAATTAGCTTTTAATGAATTCCCTTTTCTATCAACCAATGACCTACACCCATCCCACTCCCCACCCTCTCCTACCACTTGTAGAGACCTATAAATACCATTTTTATTTTTTGATACCCAGATTCCTGATGATTTCTAATGAATGAAACAGTTCTAGTCCTGTAGAATCTCATCTATATTAAAACTTTTATACTCTGCTATGTATTGAGTACCTTACTTACTGTGGTTACCTCCGATTCAACCCGGAATAACGTATATATATATATATATATATATATCTAGGGCAGGTAAAATTCCCGAGATCCATGGGCGAGTTCTCTCCAGCGGTCTCTGTCCGTCATCATCACCACCATGTCCCATATCTCCAAGTGACCAGTGTCTGAACTTAGTGCATCAACATATGTTAACCTCGGTCTTCCTCTTCCAGTGTGTCCATGCACGGGCTCCCACAGAAGCACTGAGTGCAGTGTCAACTCTGGATGTCGGTGAGCATGTCTAGCTAACCTCAGTCTCCTCTGTGTCACTTTTGAGCTGACTTTTGGAAGGCTTCCGTACAGCTCTGAGTTCTTCATCCTCAGTGTATACTGATTAATGTTCAAAGCCATCCTCAGCATTCTCGTGTAGCACCCACCCACCATCTGAGTGAGTTTCTTGGTCAGTGTCCAAGTCTCAGACCCGTACAGAAGCACAGTCTCCACTAAAGCAGACTCTATATATTAAATTTTTACCAAGGTACTGAGTTCTCTTTTCCTTTATAGTAATAATTGTTTTTAATATCTACAATTATAAACACTCTAACTAAATATTGCTGTTGTGTATCGATTACTTTCAATTAAGCAAGAAAGATAGATTGAATATGGAACTACATACCTTCCCCTGTTTTGTTAGACCATATGGCTGTTGTTCAAACAATGGAACAGTCTGAACAAGTGGCTGGGCATTCCATGAACATGTGCACCTTTAACATACTTCTGAGGGACATTGAGATACAGTTTGTGACTTGAATTACAGGTACAGCCCATATTTTCTAGCTGAGTGGGCTGGAACAATGTAAAATAGAATCTCTTGCTCAAGGACACAATGTGCCACCAAGAATCAAAATCGCCACCATACAATAATGAGCCAAACATCCTGACAACTATGCTACGTAACTTTAGCTTCTGAGTTTGTTAGAAAATATTCTTATATAATTGAATAGGCGCTACATATACTAGCTGTTTAAAAGAATGCATTGTTAAGCAGAATTCTATGAGAACAACTTAACATATGGAATAATAAGTCAGAAATGCCCACCTTATAATCAAAAGACATGAATCTTGAAACTCACCTCCTAGAAATATATCAACCCGACTAAAGCCGAGTAGTTCTATAAAATGTAGCCATCCTTCTTAAAATTCTATTAAAATTAAAATCTTCCAGTATAATTTCATTTAAAACCCATATGTTATGTTATGCTACAAATACCATTTTGTTAATGAACTAATTAATAATTTTGGTATATACTCCAAATTTTTCATTATTTAATTAAAATGCAGTTTATTTCATTAGAAATATGGTAATGAAAGTGGTAAATAAATAATAATTTCCAATGTCTAATGAAATCTGATGCTACTAACAGTAAGAACTCAAACAAAATATACACATCTTCAGAAAAGATAACGGAAACTGCATGAACTAAATCAATATGCTAAGCTTTCAATAAACAGACAAAAATACAGGAAAGCTAACAAGCACCTATCATAACATGAAGATAAATAATAGCCACAAAGCATTAGCTGGATAATGCAGTGTAGTGTTTTATAAGATGCAGAGCAAGCATAACCCTTAAGTACCATAAAGGAAACTTTATCATAATTCCCAAATACAGGCTATTCATTCCTGCTATGAGGGAGTTTTGGAAAATTAGCATTAATGATAACATTAGAAATACCATTGGATTGGAACAATAGAATAGTATCAATGCAGTTTAGTAGGATTAATGATAACAACAGATGGAATGTCATTCAATTCACCCAATTCAATACTATAGAATACTATATATCAATTTCTAAGACCTTCCTTTTCAAGGCCTGGGATGTAGAAAGATACATTTCTGATATTGATGATAGTGATGTCAACATAATCTTACCTGTCAGGAAATTGCTTCTTTTCATAGATTCTGCATGTGGAATAGACACTATCTATCTGATATGCTTTCTCAGAGTGGAGGTCCACAATCTGGTTGGCTTATTCATCTTTGATAAACCAAATTGAGGCATATCACTTTATGCAGAGGCTTTTATAGAAATGATGGCTTAGCTATCTCTAATAACATAAATGAGCATATTTTTGATAAAATAAACAAATAGTATACTAGACCTGAAAAATGCGCAAGCTCAAAAGAGCCACAGAATGCTATAATAAACCTTCAAAAGTGTGGGACTAAAGTTGTTGCTAAAAAATATTGTAATCATTATCTATCGTACACTCTGTGGCATCCTTTTATAAAAAAGAGACTCATAATGAACTCAAGACGACACGATAATTATTTAAGCTAATGTTCAATATCTCATATTAGATGTTTAGTAATGATTAATACGAAATGCACTTAAACCGAATTCTATATTATAAATTCACTTAAATAATGATCGTGTCGTCTTGAGTTCGTTATGAGTCTCTTTTTTATAAAAGGATGCCATAGAGTGTACGATCGATAATGATTACAATATTTTTGAGCAACAACTCTAGTCCCACACTTTTGAAGGTTTATTATAACATTCTGTGGCTCTTTTGAGCTTGCGCATTTTTCAGGTCAAGTTTAATATTTTTTTAAGGCAACGCTTGTAATAACTCTAGTTAAACATGATATATATTAATAATAAATTATCGTTGTAATGCAATTAAATTATATAATTGTTATTTTATAAATGATCTTATAAATATTATTGTAAGATGTATAAAAATATTTTCAGACTTTTAATATAAACAACTAAAAAAAACAATCAATATTAAATAAATATATTTTACATAATAATTGTTATAGTTGAATTAATAAAAATTAAATATTACATACAAATAGTCTAACATAATAATAACAAAAATAATCTAACAATAATAATAAAATAATCTAACATAAAATGAACAATAATATGGACAAATATACAAGTAAATATGATACAACCAATATTATAAGCATGTTATAACGAACTGAAAAAAAAAATAGTTAATATAAATTTAAAAAATCATATATAAATTAATAATATAACTTACCAAAACGAGAAAAATATTTTGATGATAAACGACGAATACAAGAGGAAGATTCGAAAGCGAAACGATAAATAAACATGCAAACAAAGTGACGGGTGTTTTTTAGCAACAACTACTCTCATTGGTTGATTAGCCAATAAGACAATACATTACAAAAGATGTTTGGCAGGGATCACCACGGTCAGCGAAACCCTTTGAATGTTTTTATTCACAAGTTACGCATATATGTCAGACTTAAAACATTCTGTTGTTAGTCACTGCGTGTCTAACAGATAAGTAACTTTAAAGAACTAGGACTTATTATAACAAGCATAATGACGGTTAATATCCAATATACTTCATTTCTCAGAGAAAGGATTGAATTGCAAACAACTATGGAAAGAAAAAACTCTTAAGGAAGAGTGAGTTTAGAGAAAGGTTAAATTTTTCTCAAAATCTTACTACTCACATCTAATGAAACACAAAGTATAAACATTGCAAATGTAATGTCCTACTCTCTTTAAAGCCTAAATCTGATCAAATATCATTTACTCCACACTAGACAACAATTTCAAACTATTTAACTGGCAAAACATAAAAGTTATCTACACTGCATGACTAATATAGTAAACACCATTGCATGCAATAGGTGTTCCAGCCACACATTAATAGTTCCCAAACCATATAATATGCCTAGGAGTACTAAATCTAGTTCAAATGATTTCAAGACTTGAACAACTTGTTTCATTTTCATGCCTGTAACCATTTAGACTTCTGCAGTCCTTGGTCTCTGAACTGACATTTTCTTCTGCAAAATTGGGAGGCGTGCATCCTGCCTGAAGAAGGGGCCCTATGAGGCAGAGTGGCTGATGCAGCAGGTGCTGTTGGCTGCTCTCTCAAGCAATGTCTTTGCCAATTTGTCTGTGGGGCGCAGCTGAAGTATACCATACAAATTAGGGCGTAGTGTCTGCCACTCACTCCCCACTTTACCTTACTTTTACTTTTTAAAGTTATTTCTTTTTTTCCTTCTTTTTCGTTTTATTTTGATAAGCAAATGTTGATGAATTGTAAATTTATTTCGTTTATTGTTAACTAAAATTCATATCGTTAACACCTATCCATGTAACATTTCTCCCCCTTTCTATCTATTTATCTATCGATCTACCTATCTACCTACTCACCTTCTTTTTTATTTAATCCAACTTTCTATCAATCGATCGATATATCTACGTTTCTTTGTTCTTGTCAGTCTATCTATCTATCTATCTATCTATTTATATAACTATTTACCTACTATCTATCTATCTATCCATCAATTTGGTTAGCTCTACACCTTTCTTCCTTCTTAGTTATCTTCTGGTCGATTTTCTCTATCTACTGGCAAATCATTTAAACTAGAAACTATTGCAGAACTCTCTTTTATTCTCACTTTATTGGATGATTAAGTTTTACGTTTGTTACACCAGAACCTAATTATATTATTGCTTCGAAGGACGAAACATCAATCTTTGCTTAGCTTTATTCTTCTTTTTATTTTCTTATTCTTTTATTCTTATTCTTTTTATTTCCCAATATCTTTCTAACCTTAAGCTGAACGGTAAGGCTGAAGAATAAAGTATTTTCTTTACTCTTCTGTTAAAAAGTATATAAAAGTCTCTTACTCAATATTGCCATTAAGTATTTTCAAGGAATAAAGTTCATTTAGACGCTTAATATAAAGAGAAGGAAAGATGCACAAAAGAAGGAGAAAACTAACTGACTAACAAACATACATCACACATACAATGAAAAAAGTATGAACACTCCCCTACTGAAATAATGTCCGTATTTCTTCTTGTAATATAAAGAAAGACAATAAGGATATTTTATTGTAGACTGAAAGTTAATAGATTTTTTTTTATCTGTGAACAATAAAAGTTCTCACATCTCTTCCTTCCAACTAACCAACTAACCAATCAAGCCATGAAAATAACTTTTTTTTCTGAATAACAAGTCAGTCTATATTTATTTCTATTAAAAAGTTATTATATAAGAAATACTGCAAAAGACAGTTTCATGTTTTCCATCTTATTTTCTTGTATTTGTAGCCATTGTAATTGTAATTATTGTTGTTGTTTGTTTGTTTCCCTTTCTTTCATTTTTTCTATTCTAAGTGAAAAATAGCTTGGTAAACAGAGAAAACAAAGTGGAAATGTGTATTCAAGATTGGTCAAAGAATGACATACACATATGTAAACAACGAAGAGTAATAGAATGTAGAGAGGTGATTAAATCTATGACTATCTGATGTCTTATACAGTTCATTGATATTGTGGTCATTTTCACTATTCTTACGATAAAACTGGTGAGAGACTGCTGTAGTGTGAATCTAATTGTTGTTGTTGTTATTGTTCATGCTCACTAAATTACTTAAACTTTTATTGCAATCTCAGAAAATATCCATCAACTCTACAATACTCATAACAAAAGACGATAAGTTACCCCAGGGAATGAATTGTAGGGTCAATGAAGTGTGAAGGAATAGAGCTCATATTTGTGTGTCATACAGACTGCAGATATTGTTTTTTATTGATTGGGATCAAGAGTTTGTGTCCATGACATTTGAAGGCCTTCCAAAAATGGTGAGATCAGATGTGGTGTTACTTCATTGTCACTGATGCATGTAATATTCCAATCACTGTCATGAAAGATTCACTGTCTATATGTAGCTCCAAGAAGGCCATGTTCTGATTTGTGTTGAGTAGGTTGAGGGGTGAGAAAAAAATATATATTGACACAATAAGTACCAACGCATCAGATTTCATCGTGATAAATGGTTGTGTGACATGAGTGCCACATTCTAAACATTTGAAAACATTAACCCTTTAGTATTTACATTATATATATACTGTTGTATTTTCATGATCGAGGCTTTACCTCACATAATTCTCTCAAATAATATTGAATCTAGAAGATTTTGATATTATTTATTCTGAGAAAAATACCTTAATATCAGTATGAGTGGCCCATTACAGCCGGTTTGAACAGAAAGAGGTGAGAGAATTCTGGCCGGATATGGCCAGTTTAAATGGTAAAACAAGAAATGTCAAAAAAAAAATAGCCAGAGACTACAAACACAGCAAGATTCAGAAAATTCTTCTTCTCTCCTGTGTATTTCCATAAAAATATAGATGCACATATATATTTCACAAATATATATATATACACACTATTCGATGGGTGTTGACTCTATGAGTTCCTTCACACATTTACAAGTTTTGTTTTTCATCTAGCATTTTATCCAAACAATCCTCCTCCACATCAAGAAGATATGGAAGAGTTGCCAGTTTAATTACCAATAGCCCAACCATGCAACAGGTTGCACTGGATTACATATTACCAGTAGCACTCAATAGCAATCTGGCATCCATATATACATGCATACATAAATATATACACATTTGGACTTCTTGACTGGATGGTAGATGAGATCTGAGCCATTGATGTTGAAACCCCAAACATTCTAACTGGAATCTGAAATTTCTACATCAACACCATCATAGACTGCCTATACCTAAAACGTAAACAAGGTGGTAGATGCTTAACATCAGTCCAAATAGTATTTGAGTGTTGCATAATATTGCACAGATAGCATCTACAAATGACCAAGCATAGAAGCCCATCCATAGAACAAATCTGTCTACAAGACACAGATAACAACTTGAGAGTTGGGAAGAATGGGAAACAACAAAATACACAATGCATAAAAGAGATAGAGCTGCAGGTAAATCACCTAGATGTGATAAAAGGTGCACACAGTTTCGTCAAATTGAACCGAGGAAACAATATTTCCGTTGGTCTTTCCAATACTCTCTATCAGTCGCAACTCCAGGTAGAAGGAGCAACATGAAATAAAGTGTCTTGTTCAAGGACATGATGCATCGACAGGTCCAGGAATTGAACTCACAACCTCATGATTACGTATCCAATTCTCTTACCACTCAGCTACGTACCTTCACAGTGGAATAAGCATAAAAAATGTCACCCACATCATAAGCTTTGTCCAAAGATGTCATTACTATACTATTTACCTATGGGGCATGATGTAGTAGTCAACACATTGTCATTGTTTTCTTTTTGTCTTAGCCAAAAGACATAGTTTAAAGAGATGGATGCTAATCTGGTTGATCTTGATTTTGTTAAATAATTTTACAAATCTCAGTTTGATATTATTTGTACGTGTATGTTTGTGTATATATTATTTATACCTAATTATGTTTTACATTTATGTGTGTATAATTATATCTATATGTAATGTAAATTGTAACATTGAAGTTTATGCTTTTTGTGTTGCGTTTTGAAATCATATTTATTTGATATTCATCTTTCGGTAATTTCACTGAATTTTTTAATGGTGTGGGTATTTTGGTATTTTTTATGTTTTGTTGTATGAACTAGACTTCCCTATGCATAGCATCATGTCATCTAGGTGGATAGTTTGAGGGTTTAAAGTCAGGATATAATGGGAGAAGGTTGAGCACGGCCTATTACACAATGGTATTGTAGACTCTGCAGACAATAGTAACTTTATTAGCTTTATTATATAGAAAGTAGATAATATGATAGCTGCTGCTTGATAACATCTGTCTTCCCCATTCGGTGGCTGTTGTATTCCAGTTTGGTATTCTGAGTTTGGGAAGATGGATGGCCCGTGTTCAATTTCCTGAATTTGGAGGATGAGTTGTGGGCTCATTTAGTAGGAGTCATGAGTGCAGATTAGCATTCAGTTTAGGGTGTTTGCTAAGTGTTTGTGGACTGTTTGGAGCAACAATAGACTTATTTACACACGCATCCATGCATGCATGGATCTATCCATCCAGTCAGCCAGTCAGCCATCAATCCATCCATACATCTGAGTTGTATAATCTATTTTCTCTCACAAGATGAATATCAAAAGTGAAAGTTATAGAGAGCTAAAAGAACAAAGAGAAAATCTGAACATCACTTCTAACTGTGCTCAGATCTACAAAATTACAGATTTCAGTCCTACAGTATTACAGGTTTCCAGTTTTACATGTCTCCAGATCCCTAGTTGATTTGATCTTTTAATTTAAACAGATGATACGCATGGTTTGATAAATTAAGTATCTCTAATGCTACTACTGATGCTGATACCACCATCACCTCCAATACTACTACTTACTACTACTACTACTACTACTACTACTACTACTACTACTACTACTACTACTACTACTACTACTACCACCACTACTACTACTACTTCCATCACCAATACCACTACTACTCTACCATAGATTCAAATGAATTGTTTGTATTTTTTTCAACTGCTTTCACATCTTCAGAGGAAGAAACCCTATGAGGCAAAATGATTGATGTAGTGGGTATGCTAGCTGTTCTCTGAGGGCCATAGCTGGGATATACTACTCAGTTAAGGGAGCAAAGTTTGCATCCTCCTCATTTCACCCGACTTTCTTTGTTCTTTATTTTCCTCCCCTTAACCTTTTTCTTCTTTTTTCCACCCTCTTCCTATTTATAAATATATACAACTGAATATAAAATTTTGAATCAATAAAATGCTCTTCATTGAAAAATATTTTATGTTCAAACTTTTTACAGTAAAATCGGTTTTACACAACAACAATGGGGTATGAATTTGTTTTGTCTTTGATAAATCTCTCAACTACTCATGAATATCTATCACCACTATACCATCACCACCACCATACCACTTACAACATTACCGCTGCCACTACACTGCTACCATTGACACTACTACCATACCACCACCATTAATATTACCATTAAATCACCATTATCAGATCACCACAACCACTATACTATTACCAGTGACACTATTACCATCCCATTACCATTAAAATTATCATTATATCACCATGATCACACTACCTTACTATCAACTCTACTACTATTTCACCATCATCACTTCACAACTTCACTACCACCACCCATGCAACCACAAAGACTACTATTACATCATCAATATTACATCACCACTACCACTACACTGTTATCATCAGCTCTATCACCAAACCACAACCACAAAGACCAGCACTACACCTCAACTACTATACTGCCATAATCAACATTACAATCACACCACCAACGTTATTTCTAAACCATAGGCAGGGTACTGTAAAGGGTAATCAGCAGGTCCTCCTGGAGATTTCAGAATCAACAAGGAGCATAGAGGTGCAGGCATGGCTGTGTGGTGAAAGACTTTGCTTCAGACCCATGTGGTTCTGGATTCAGTCCAGCTACATGGCACCTTGGGCAAACATATTTTACAATAGCCTCAGGTTGACCAATGCCTTGTGAGTGGAATTTAGGGAACAGGAATTGCAGAAGCTGATATATACATATATATACGAGAGAGAGAGAGAGAGATGATACACATATATTTATAGATGTATATATAATGATCTATCTGTATACATACACAGTAGGTAACTGAGACTACACCAATGTGTATATAAATATATACATTCTTTAAATATGTAGGCATGCAGATGTAAATTGAAAAAAAAAATGATAAACACTTTTAATCAATTTTCAGACTTAGTTGGGCCATCATCAGAAGGCATGTACATCATCCAAACAATCTCAAGGAAACACATGCCTTCATATTTAAAGAATGTGTATATTCATATACACATTAGTGCAGTCTTGGTTACCCACTCTCTATGTATACAGATACAACTTCATCATACACTTTGGCTACTAGTGCACTTCTTAGTATATATATATATATGTGTGTATATATAGTGTATTTTGCAATACACTGCATGCTTAATTAAAAGCATTTTGAATACCTTACGCTATTGTTTTAGAGTAGTGACAGTCTCGCTTACTTTACATTTTCAGCAATCAGGGGAAGATAAAGCTGACAGAGCTCTGTTTCGTACTATTTGGTACTTATCAAAGCAAAGTAGTCCACCTGTTCGCTGAAAATCATGAATGTTTGATTCTTATAGAATTCTAGTAATAATCAGGAACTGATGATACAGAGCGATTGCCGGTCAAGCAGAAATTGGAAATTAGAATAACAACAAATAACAACAACACCCATTCCATTCATTTTTTTCTGTAAACAGAAAAAATGAATGGAATAACAACACCACCCAAACAAACAACACTGACCTAAGAGAAGTATAAATAAACAAATAAATACATACACAAGGACAATAACAACAAACACATATAAACACACACTAGTAAACTAAGATAGAATACAATAACCAATACACAGTCACCCAAACACGAACACACATCAAACAAAACACTATATAAACACGCAAACGCATGCGCAGAGAAGACAAAAAAATAAATAAACAGACTAAATAAAGATGGCGTAGGCATACAATACAACGGGAGGAAATATGATAGCACCACTGACGATGTTGCAGATATGCAACGAAAGAACTTTGTTAGACTATATATATGTGTTTGTGTCTATATTGTACCTGTATTTTTTACCGTTGGTCAGTCAATGGTAACATTGAGGACCGAATAAATTAAATTAACCGATATAAAAGACACAGAAGCGAAAACCAACCAAACAGTGAGTGTGTTCTGTTATTAATTCTGGCAATATTATTACACAAATATGAACCTCCCCAAGTATAACAATATTTGTTTCGACACACGATTTCATATAAAAAACCTCGCAAAACTAATTCATCGCCGTTATATATATATTAGAAAGTGAGGTTTTTTTTACAAAATGAAAAATAACCGAGGTGTCCTACACGAGTGAAAGTATAAAGAAAAAAAGATGAAATCGAAAATGCAACTGGAGTCTTATTTAAAAAAAAATATATATATTTTTATTTGGTTTATTTACCGGTTTCTCAGTTCTTCTGCTTTTCAAAAGTAGAGTTGAGATGGAGGGTCTGTGGTTTTTCTCACATCTGGTTGGTCTTTGAATGTTACTTGTTTTATATGGAAAAAAGTGGCTCGAAACGCTAGGTTTTTAGAGAAGTAATTTGATTGATTGGTCAATAATTATAATAAATTTCGCGCCAGTTCGCGTTACAAAGTTCTTCAAACAGGGGGGGGGGGGGGGGGGGCTCAGGTTCTTTTTTCATATATGAGTGTTTGAATTTCTTTTTACTTAAAAAAAAGAGGCTCACGAAGGCTTTTTTTAAATAAACGTAATTTGATTGGTTATAAATGAAATTATGGCTGTCACGTGAACAAGTTTTCATTAAATTTCGCGCCAGTATTTGGAAATTTATTCTGTAGCCTTTTTAGAGAATTTTATGACAAGCAAAATATAACGGAAATGGGATGGGAGAATTGTTCTGGTTCAGTGAATATGGTTAGTTCGCTAGGGTGTCAGAATTCAGATTTTCTATTGAAATAAAGAAAGTAAAGATATGTATGTTTATTTGTGTGCTTGTGTGTGTGTGTGTGTTGTGTGTGTGTTTGAATTCTTTTTACTTAAAAAAAGGGGCCCAAGAAGGCTTTTTTTATTACTGCGAAACCGGTAAAGGAACCAAATAAGAATATATATATTTAAAAAAAATAAAACTCCAGTTGCATTTTCGATTTCATCTTTTTTTATTTATATATATATATATATATATATATATATATATATATATATATATATATATATATATATATATATATTGTTATACTTTTGGAGGGTCATGTTGCCAATAAGAAACACACGCACCTGTTGCTTTCACTTCAATTTATTCTAATAAATTTATAAATTTAGGAATTTATAAATTTCAGGTTGGTTGGTTGGTTCCACAACCAGATGGTTGTTTATATATTATCAAAGTTCTTTCGTCACACATTCTGTGACTGGGGATTCCTTTCTTTGTTTCTGTGCCTCTCCTTTGTTCTGTCCTACGCCATTTTGTTTCTGTGTGTGTGTTGTGTGCTCAGTCTGCGCATGCGCCACATCCGGGTGTCTGTGTGTGTTTATATTCGTTTATTTATTTGTTTATTTACATGTTACAGGTTGGTTGTTTGTTCTATGTGCGTGTGTGTTTTCATTTTGTCCTTAATTGTAAGTTGTGTTGTTGCTGTTCCAGTCATGTTTTCTATTTAATTTTGGTTGTAATTCTTTTATATTTATTGCCTCTGTGATTTGTCTAAACATTGCGTCTTTTCTGTGTGTAGATTCTATTTTTATTTCTATGTTCTCTAATTTACCCTTATGTTCTATTTTAGCATGTTGGTAGAGTACAGATGATTCTTTACTATCTTG
>OZ024742.1:179916702-179921702 GCA_964016885.1 Eledone cirrhosa
GAGCAATAGCTAAATAAAGCTATTGGGACAAGTAAATCGCGTAAAGCGAGTGAGACAAGTAAACAACATAGAAGGATGAAAGCAACGCAAAGATGGGAATAAACAAGCAACATGGTTATCCGGTCAGCATAAGCTGGGTGGATTTCATGAGCGATCGTGATAGAGACCGTCCGACGTGAGCGAGATGTGAGCAAGAAGAGAACCCACTAGTAGCCAAACGGGAGGAAGTGAGAAGGGAGAAACAGAGAGAGAATGAGTGGAAGTGCGAGGAAGAGGTCAGTCGAGAGAAAGTGTAACTGTCAGAGGGGGAGAAAGAAGGTGAGAGCAACAGAGAGAACGGGGAAGCAGTAAGAGAGAAACAGACAAACGCAGCCGAGGTAAATATATATAAAAAACATGAGAACAAAGAAGAATACTGCGTGGTTGCACATGGGTTACATATGATAAAAATAGTCCTTCGTCAGTGATTATATATATATATACGTATATATATATATATATATATATATATATACGTATATATATATATATATACGTATATAGATATATATAAACGTATATATATATATATATATAAACGTATATATATATATATATATATATATATATAAACGTATATATATATATATATATATATATATATATATATATATATATATATATATATATATATATATACATATAGGAAACACACATATAGAAAGAACTGTGGTAAACAAATGAATAACGAACAATAAAGATATAGTGAAAATAATATGTTCCCTGTGTTTCTTTCTATTGGCAATATTGGTAACATGACCATCCCCAAATATAGCAATATAACAATATATATATATATATATATATATATATATATATATATATATATATATGTGTGTGTGTGTGTGTGTTTGTATATAGAACAATGCGAAACAGATTTCAGATATAGGTAGAGAGTTACTTCATTGTTTTACGATCGTTTCACAGGGTTGATTAATCTAGCATGGTGTTTGTTAAGTTATTACCTATGTTTAGTCTTGACAACCCTGTTCAATTGGCCATCCTCCTCAGCTCAATGTGCCATATTGTTGCATTGACTCTGAAACCACATAGGTGTGAAATGAATTCCTTAACTCCATAGACATACTTACCGCTGTATAGTAGAAAATACATTCGAGAAATGTATATATTTTCATTATTACTTCTTATGATTTTTAATAATGTTAATTTGCATAGAAGAGATTTTTTATTGGATAAATGATTATTGTTTTACAGCTGGATAATTTTTTATATACTGCAGGGCAATCATCCATTAGTGTTGTAATATTCCATCACTCTCACACATCACAATAATGGCTGTAATAAATATTGAACAAGAGACCATGTAGTTTAGTATATTCACAAATTGGGAGGACATTTCAGTTGCATCAAAGGCACAACAACATCCTTATTGATGGTGATCTACATGACAAACATACTGAGTACAATGAATAATATAGTTGGTGAGAGGACGGGCAGCTGACTATATAAAACTTGCCAAGCAAATGGTTGGAGAATTCTTTTAGCATTTACATTACTCTCTTTATACTATTATATTTTCCTGGTAAACACTTTATTTCACATAATTATCTCACATAATATCAAATCTATGAGATTTTTATATTATTTATTTTGAAAACAATACCTTAACATCAGTATGAGTGGCCACTTATGGCCGGTTTGAACAGAAAGAGGTGAGAGAATTCTGGCCGGATACAGCCGGTTTAATGCTAAAGGATTAAGGACATAACACCCTCCTTATTACTGGTACCACAATAATCCACTCGGCAGAGTGTGGAAATGTATGTCAAAAATGTAGCCCCCTGGACTATATGAGAGGTAAGTAAATCCACTTGAGTACTGACTTGTTTTATGGAAACATATCCAACCATTGTTAGCAGGGAAGACAAATGTGAAATTATGATGATGATTAACCCACTAGTTATTGTACCCTACATACATTTTACACTTATTTCTTAGTCATTTATGCACGGCTAAGAATTTGGCTTTGCAATCATGTTATTCTAAGTTCAATCACACTGTGTAGTACTTTGGATGAGTGTTTTCTGCTATAACTTTGAATTGACCAATGCCTTGTTAGAGGAATTTGGTTGGCAGAAACTGCAGAAGCCCAATGTGCGTGTGTGTGTGTGTGTGTGTGTGTGTATGTGCTTATATATGTGTCTGTGTTTATGTCTAATAACTTAGTGCTTTGACATAAAAGAGGTCATACATGAAAAAATATGTACTGGGGTCTATATGATCAATTCAACCAAGTTGGTGCCCCAGCATGACCGCCGTCTACTGACTGAATCAGTAAAAGAATAAACGAATATGCAGATATTGTTATTGTAGTAAAATGTAAGAATATAGTTCTTTTAATTATTTTCATTTTTATTCGAGGAGGAAGGGCAGGCGGTTTTCATCTGCCTGGTGGCCATGGCAAAAGAGATTGTGTGGTGGACAAGGTTGAAAGGTTTAAAGACAGACACTTTACTCTTCGGCGAATCCCTAATTAACTTTTTCAAGTTTCACTTGAAGAGGAAAATCAGGGTGGAGAGGCAAGTGCTGCCTTCTAGCAAGTTTGTTGAATGGTGGGTGAATGTAGCGAGAATGGTCCGAGTGAACGGGACCGCTCTGAATATACGTCTGTAGTTTGAGAGATGGAAAAATTGAGAGAGGGCGCTTGCCCTGGTGGTCAGGGTGGCCGTGGTCTTTTGTGTGGTTTTCGCCACGAGTAACCCTCGGAGGTCCCCCCCCCCATTGGGGAATTTTTCATTGTTTCAATTTTCATTTTTATTGTTTATATATATATATATATGTTTCTATGTCTTTTTTTCTTTTCTTATATAAATAATAAAAATATTTACACGCACAAAACCCACATCGTACTGTCCTGTACCGTCCTGTGCTGTCTGTAATATTTTTCTTGATATCAGCCCTTGTGCCCAATAAAGAAATAATTATTATTATTAACACTATTATTATTTATTTTTATTGTTATTATTATTATTTATTTATTATTATTTGTTTTTTTTTCATATTTTTCAGTTCTGAAACATTTGAGAATCATTTCATGTGGCACAATCAAAACTATAACATATTTGCCCCATTGAGTTTTTGGAATGTTTCCCAAGCTAGTCCATGCATGGATAGGGGCTTATTTAAGCAGAACTGAGTGGTGCTATAATCTAAACAGCAAAGAAATCATGGAATCCTGGCACTGTTCAACCATGCAACTTCTATCCAAACAATGTTAACAAAGATTATAAATAATATCAGCGATATATCACTATAAAATTTTAGGTAAAATAAAATTTAAATAAAACAGTAAACAAGATTTGTAAATTAACATTTCTTTGTATTTTTTCTTGTGTAGCCTAATGGCAGCAAAGAGGTAGTTTAACATATATTTCATAGAAATTAGCTAAATCTGCTAATTTCTCTGAAATTCAATATTTCTCTGATGTACAAACATAGGATATCTGCTGTACCAGTTTTGGTGAAACATTTCTTTTGCTTAATTTGCAGTCTGATGGAAGCCATCTTATCTATATATAGATAAAACTGAGGATGTCTGTCTGTGTGTGTGTGAGTTTGAATCCCTAAAACTCGAGAACCACCCAACCGACTGTTTTCAAACTTTACACATGTAATACTTATGTTTCAGGGAGTGTTCTGAGCAAAGAAAATTCAAATGTTCAATGCCCTAGGGACCGCATTAGGCGATTTAGCGATCTCTCTATATAACTCTTAGTCTTTCTCTTTTTAGATAGATACATACATATAACGTCGCGCCCTTATAATATCTGTCTGTATGCCTGGCTGTCTGCATTACGTCACTTCCCTGAGGATGTCTGTGTGTGTTTGTGTGTGTGTGTGTGTGTGAGTTTGAATCCCTAAAACTCGAGAAGTACCCAACCGACTTTTTTCAAACTTCACATGTGTATTACTTATGTTTCAGGGAGTGTTATGCACATAAAAAAATCCAACTTTTTTCATGGCCCGCATTAGGTGAAAAACTTCATTTTTTAGCTTTTTAGGGCTTTTTGGAGGCCTTACGTCTATTTTTACCGAAATTTCAAGGCATATTATGCACATAAACAAAATTATTTTCTTGATCCCATAGGGTCCGCATTAGTTGAAAACCTGCATTTGTCCTGCTTCATCGAGTAAAATCTTAAAGATTATCCAACCATCAGAGTATTCGGTTTATTTTCTTTACATATTGTCCAAGCATGCAGTTTTTCCACGATTAGGTCTGTTGGTGGCCCGCGTTCCAAAATACCTTATCCCGTGCAACGCTGGGTACCCCTGCTAGCCCTGTATAAAACTAACTGTGAAGTTTCTTTGTCACTAACACACTTTACTTAATACCAAACTGCCTGAAACTACTTGTATAAAAATTAACTGTGAAGTTACATTATAACTAACAAACTTAACTATTGCAATACCAAACTACCTGAAACCACCTCTGGTTCTACAACATAATTGTTTGTTTGAAAGTTTTTATATTTATTTAAAAATCTTCTATCATAATTATGTATATGAGCCTTTGTTAAGTTATGTTCCAAACACCAGCGTAATAATGAGATATTACTAAATCCCTCCAAATTCGTGATTATTTTCAAAATAATCTGGAAAATAACAGGCAGTATTTTTCATTAGAAATATAATAATAAAAAAGTTTAATGTAACAAGCAAAGAAAAGTGAGTTAAAAACATGTGAACTGGTGGCTAGAGTGTTCAACTCACAATCCTATGGTCATGGGTTACATTCTCAGATCAAGCAGTGCATTGTGTCCTTGATGAAGATATTTCATTTAACACTGCCCCAGCCCACTCAGCTGAAAACAATGGGTATTACCAACACCTGACTGTTAAACTTGTGATGGAGAAACATCCCATTTTGTAATCTTAATTGCTTAATGCCCCTGAAACTTGGTTAAACCCTGACCTGATGAACCTCTGGGCTTGTGACA